>JAZFAU010000029.1:3035000-3635000 GCA_037178615.1 Dione vanillae
CTCCAAGGACTGAAAGAAAGTGATATGGGTGTAAAAGTGGGTGACTTGAAGGTAAATTGCTTGCTGTACGCAGATGATGCAGTGCTTATTGCATCATCAGAAAGCGAGTTGCAGGCATTGGTCACCATTCTGAAAGACGGGTGTGAAACTAATGGTCTAAGCCTGAATGCAAGTAAGACAAAGGTTCTGGTATTTGAAAGAGACGAGGAAAGGACAGATTGCAAGATTTTCGTGAACGGAAATTTATTAGAACAAGTGAATGAAGTAGTATACTTGGGAAGTATGTTAAGTAGAGATGGTAGATACGAAATGGATGTGGAAAGACGTGTTGCTGCCGGTAACAGAATGAACGGTGCCTTAGCTGCGTTGTTGAGACGGCAGAACGTCAGCGTCGCTGCACGTTTGGCCGTACACAATGCAGTTTTGGTTCCGACGCTGTTATATGGCAGTGAAACGTGGGTATTACAGAAGAAGAATGAAAGAAAGATGAATGCTGTGGAGATGCGATCTCTTCGAAGGATATGCGGAGTCAGCTTAGCTGACCGAATCCGCAACGAAGAGGTACACAGTATGGTAGGTACCAGCGAGGATGTCACAGTAAGAATGAAGAAGAACGTGCTCAGGTGGTTTGGGCACGTTGAAAGAATGAGTGACGAAAGAATGGTAAAAAAGATATACGATGGAAAAGTGTGTGGTAAGAGAGGTAAGGGGAGACCTCGGTTGACTTTCGAAAACACAGTATCGAAGATACTGGAGGAAGGTCACGTAAAAAGCATGAGGACTCCTCGGAGAGCATGCATGAAGAGGTTAATGACAGTGGACGAGGCGAAAGAGGTATGTAGGGACCGCAGCGTTTGGCGCTCCGTTCTCTCTGACTACCCCGCTAGGGATAGAGCGTGAAGATATGTATGTATGTATGTATGTATATATATGTATATGTATATATATGTATATATGTATATATATATATATATATATATATATATATATATATATATATATATATATATATATATATATATATATATATATATATATATATATATATATATATATATATATATATATATATATATATATATATATATATATAAACATAGTTAATAGTTCAAAAAAATACTATTTCAAACAGATTTTGACTTGGGAGACAAAATATTTTTATTCTGTTCATAGATTTAAATATTTAAATATACATATGGGTATATATATATATATATATATATATATATATATATATATATATATATATATATATATATATATATATATATATATATATATATATATATATATATATATATATATATATATATATATATATATATATATATAATATTACAAGTATTACAAGCCCATGTAGCATGGTAAACATAAATAAATAGCATCTACTTTCCCTGAAAAAGAGAAAGTGGTCATAAAGTTATTTAACGCGCTATCAATTCATAATTATACCTGTCTATGGAGAGCCCTTGTAGGGAAATGTCGTTGGTCTTGCGCTTGGGCGGCAATGGCGGTGCCAACTCGATTTTCCTGCAATAAACTTTCACTTTTACTAAACACACTTAATTCCAAACTATAAAGAAAGTGAAAACCGACTCAAGGTCAATTAGAGAAATGTTTATGCTAATTTCTAATATATTCTAAAATAAGCTTTTCATTGAATTCAATATATTTTTGAAACTATTTAATGACATTAGGCATTTAATTTATTTCGTGTTAACAACTTTAAAGAAAGTTTAGAAACTAACGCTAAATTATAAAATTGCTTCATAATAAATTATAATATGCTTTTTGGTTAAGTATTAGTTTTATAAGATATTATTATAACTTTGAGAAAATAAATAAATTAAATATAAGTCATAGTCATAGTAATATAAGTGTCCAGTCATAGTAATGTAATTGAAATGAAACATTAAGTTTGAGCGATGATTTCCATCGCCGCCGTCGAATGGGAATCGAACCCATTAGTATCGTGGCCACAGCCTGCGCACTAATGGTATTTTTCAAAAGGTATTTCACATGCATCGTTATGGCCATTAGATTCATAGCGATTTCCTTTATTACCTCAAAATGTGTCAGATAAGCACCTCAAGTGAATAGCTCAAATTAAGTAAATAGTCATTTGTATCGGACGACTAAATTGTTTCCACATTCACCGCTTTTATTAATACCGTACCAAAGAGCACATTAAGTAATTTTGTTTTGTAAAATTACGTAAATTCATTGTTTGTTAAATTGTTATCGCGGTTTAAGTGGTTGCTTTATTTGTCTCGTTTTGTATAGTCAAAGCTTAACGGGCAATATATCTAAATATGGGCAGAAATAATAAACAAGTAAATTCCTATGTCTATCTGTTTCTAGCAAAACAAAGATAAAGTTATTAAATACTTTATTGCTTTAAATAGATTATCTTTGCTATATATCTATCTATATTCGAGAACACAAGTCGTTTCTCAGATATGAACGTGTACATCTTTTTGCTGCTGAGCTGAGCTCTTCGGATTGTAATGTGGCCTTCACTAATAGAAATGAAATTATAGAACTATAATGTTTTTAAATTAATAGAAAGTTAATAATAATAAAAAAACAGATAGTACATTTATATTATTAAAATTATGTGGTACTATTAAAAACATATTCTTGTGTCTATATATAAAAATATATATAAAATCATCTAAGTAGATGTTTGTCTTCTACTGATATCCCATAGTAACCATTATTCAACATATGCTTTAGACAAATAATCATCTATATATGATGCTATTTTAAACAATACAATATTTAAAACAATATTTGCAGTAAATGTAATAATCTAGATTTCCATCATATTTTCCTTAATATTAAATATGCAATTTTTATATTTCGAAAAAAAAAATCGCATGTGATTCAACGCTTACAATGGTCTACGTGAATTATGTGTGGATATTTTTTATAATCCAACCAAGCCACAATTTGTTGTGGCTCCACACGGCTGAAGCCACACAAAGCGCAAGAAAATGGGAAAGAACAGTAAGTTTCCCTATCTGGCTTTACGGGAAAATATTTCAAGTCAAAAAGTATTTAGTAGCTCACTGGTTCGGTCTAGCTGGTTTAGGCGGCGGCGTGTCCGGCGCGTCCAGCACGGACTCGGACGAGTGCGACGCGCGCACGCCGCTCGCCTCCGTGCCCGGCTCGCCCATCAACAACGATAATTCTTTTGGGGTTAGTGGTATATCTGCAATTGTATGTAATAAAAATAAAATAAAATAGTTAACACGCTTACTTACACAACATACTTTATATACACTTACATATCATTTTTTAATTAGAGGACTATTTTATCCTCATCAGATCGAGTGTGAAATAGGCCAATTATGATCTTAATGTTGATGTTATTTGCAACGAAATCAAGCCGTACAATCTATGGCGTTACTCAATATATTATATTAAACATATCTTTGCATCATACGATTACCAATAATTTATCCAAAAAAAGTTAATAACATGGCGTTATATATGATGCTCGTACCCATCAACTTATATTGTAATCACAATCCATTCTTATTATGTAATTCAAATATTATATACATACCTGGTAAAGAATTCCTTTGGGTTGATCTTGGCGAGACGAGGGCTGGGCGTGGAGACAATGCCGGTCTGGTCATATGCTGTTGGGCCAAACTGGCGACCTCTTCCACCGCCGAGGTGACGCTTTTGACAACTGAGCTTACATTCTCTGGGGACAGTGCCGCTGTTGAAATTTCAGTTTCTGCGTCATCTGCATTAGCTCGTAAGCTAACCACAGTTACTTCATCGCAAAGTCTTATTAACATCGCCAAAGACGAGCATAGACGTTTTACAGCGCTTGTAAGTTGTGGCGACCGACTGCAATATGGTTTGATTGCTGAAAACAAATTTTATTTGCGACATTAATAATAATTTTATTGTATTGTAACTAAAATTTGCAATTACAAACCATGAATTCGAGTCACAATATTTAAATGCAGACACGAACAATACAATGTTTTTGTTTTATTTAACAAGAAAAGTACAAAAAAAGATCGTTCGCTGATAAAAATTGCATAATTGTACCTTTGTGTATATTTGCGATCGATTCGAAAACAATAGTGCCGTTGTCGGGCAACATTTCCAGCTTCCTTTTTGTGATGACATCAGAGAAATGTTTTAGTCCAAATGTTACCTGAAACATTTAAAATTAGTTTCATTTAGAATAGACTTCATAAACAATTTGTTGCTTTTCTAAGTTGATTTTCAATCTTTTTTGTTAACCGGTAAACGGTCGGTTATAAATCGATTTGTACAAATAAAAACAGACCTCTTTGACTAGCCGTTCGAGTTCTTTAGCAGGCGTGATTTCACCTTCCTCCGTGACCGTTTTTGCGCCCATGTTTCGAGGTTTCGGACTAAGTGGGGAGTGAGATCTGAAATAAGCGACACTTTTCAAATAGTGCTGCTAATACTGTTGTATTATGAAAGTTAACTTAAAAATATATTTTATTATGAATATAAATAATATTTGTTATTTTATTGTAATATGTAAAAACTAATTCATTTGCAGTTTTAGTTAATTGTAAATAATTTACATGCCTACAATTAAATTGAATAAATATTATTAAATATAAGTAATAATATTAAACTTATTGTTTATATAATTATTAATTACATGTTTGTTATGTAGGTAATTAATTAATCACATTATTTTTTCTTTTGGCGCTAAGATACAGAAAACCATCAATTTAACTAGTAAAAACGCATGTCATAACAATTTACACCAAGAAAAAGTCCAATAATTGCATAAAATATCACCGAAATACACTACAGATCGGAATGTCTAGTATTGCGAAAGAATCCACTTTATATGCGAGGCAGCTCGGCGCGAATAACAAAGCTAAGCTATATTTGATATTCAAAGTCCCGGTTCACTTTACTATAGGCATATTTAAATAACGTATGAGTGAATAATAAACATACATATTTATATAGCATTAGCTATAATGGCCAGCACGCTTATGAATTTTTCATTTTAACCATTAGTGTAATTGTTACTTAATAATAATTAAATTAAATGAACTGTTGAATGACAGCCTTATTTTAAAGTATATAAAAGTCTTGCCCTTTTAGCAGACAGTAAAACTATGAGCAAATTGAAAGAATTCTGTTTAAAAACAACTAGAAATTTTACATATAATTAAATAGTTTTGACATGAAGAAATCATCGAAACAATAAAATACCGCTTTCCATAGTAGATAAGTCGTCGATGTAGTTTATTTGTGCGCTTGTTGATCCAAAATCCAACGGGTGAACGCGCAACGTTCGACATTTAGATGGTTGTAAAATCACATAAACCGTAAAGATATTCAATCACAGCAGTAATATTCACACACTGGTCCACTTACAAATAACCTCAGATAGTAAACTCACGTCCAGAGCACATTATATAAAACAATTCACCCACTGACAACAGTCTGGTTGCGGACATTAAAATGTAATCACTTAACATTGCACGCACAGAACTAATGAGATTTCAGCGGACAATGTCATTAATGCGCGCGACAGTCTATCCGTGACTCACAATAACCGCTACTTTTAACGTATTAAATGCTGCACTAAACGTTTCACAATGTCGTACAAAGGTTGGTGGAAATTATTTTCGATCTAATTTACTATATATGAATAAATAAAAAAAAATGTCTTCGTCAATGAACTACAAATTTAGATTGAATTGTAAAAACGATCAACTTTCTTGAATAGCTGCCAGTAAGATAATAGACTTACATATAAGCAACATTATTATCATCTAAGATAAGAAGCAATAGCTGGCGGGTATATTTCACTGCTATGTACACAATTGTAAAGATAACGTGTTGTGATGACAAATATGGACAAAAATTGTACGATAGAACAATAATTACTTATTGTTACTTATTGTATAGTACGGTGCTGCTTACAAATATACACATTTATAATCGTTGCTATATCAAGCAGGATGGAGTAATTATATATGTGTAATAATTTTTTTGTAAAAATTTCGAATACGCAACGTAGTCAAATTTTTGATAGTAATTAAAATAGTGATAAGAAATATATGTCATAAACTATCTAATTAATAATTGTAAGCTTTTGTTAATTTACCATTAAGTAGTTAGAAGGTTCGTAATTTTTATTTAATTGAAATAGACGGCTAATTATATGGTCTATGTCAAATAAAAATTTGAAAAACGTCGTCTCTTATATTTTGGTCCAAACGGCGGCCAACGGATGTGCTAGATAACGTACTGACCTGATATTCGAAGCGAGATGTGGCGGATGGGGAGGCTGTGCCGGCGAGCGCATGTTCGAGATGCGCTCGAGTAGGTCGTCCTTGAAGGAGCGCGCGCGACGAGCTAGTTTGTTGGCGCCGCGCAGTGATCCGCGGTGCCCCGAACCTGCTTCGCCGCAAACCTCGTTTTCTGCAACCATTTACGGACACACACCATCAATAAATGCAGTTTGAAATACTTTTATAGAAAATTAACTATTTTCATAGAAAATATCCTACTTTTTTATTTTACGTAATTTTGCTACATTTTTACAATGTAACAATTATAGCGTTACAGTAACTTAACCTAAAACAAATATGCATAAATAAAAATTAGCGTTGATAATAATCACTAAAGCTCATTCAATATCTCTATATTGTTTAAAGTAATTCATTGTATCAATTTTGGATGTTACAGTTTATGCTTCAGGCAGGAAATTCTCTAAAATAATCCTATATGTATGTAACAATTATATCATATTATTGCAAGTTGGCAATACTAGGTGGAAAACAAATGGATAAAAACAATTGATTACTTTGATCTAATGCAACTAAAAAATAAAAATTACTCCAACAAGTACTCGGAAAAGTGCCATTCGGATTTATTTGATAAAAGTTAATATTTACGCAAGTTAACTTTGCCACAATAACAATATATAAAATTTGTGACTTATAATTAATTCGCATAAATTAATTGACGTCTGGACGCCTAAACTACCACTTATTAAAAATAGTTATAATGAGGAAAATATGTTTAAGTTACTTTAATTCAATCTTTATTAATTCTTAAATGAGACATCTAAAGGTAAAAAATATAATAAAACCATCGCTGCAAAACAAAATATACTCTATAACTCTGTACAAGTGGCTCAAAACTTGAATAAAACACAACACATTACTTATTACAAGTCATGTGTTGTGTTTTATAATAGGTGTATAATACACCTAATGATCTGTACAACATCCAAAATATACTTAAAAATACTTTATGCTTTATGCCTTAGGTAGTAATTGCTCAATAATAGGTATATTCTTATGAAATATGTTCCTAAGGTGTTAAAAATATTTATATTGCATTGGACTTCTATATATATTTTGTATTTATTTTGGAATAATTTTAAATCTCGATAAATTACCTTACTTAAATTATTGTAAGCCTATAATTACTTGTATATACCTCTCAACTTCCTAGTATGCTAAAATATCACGTTACTAATTATAATTAATTATCCGAAGGATTGTTGACGTAATGCGTCCGACAAATACGCCTCGACCCAATATTAGTTATGTATGATATCAAAGTCATTGTTACATCCTTCTACAATACTACAATGTTCATAATATTAAATATTATAGATTTGAGGTTATTTTGTAAGATAAATTTACGATATAATAAAGTTTATTTAATATTATTATAATTTTATATACATCTAAAAACGTTTAGGTTAAATCATTAAGCAAATATTTAAAAATGTTACAAGGCTTTATGCAAAAATGGCCAACTAGGTCATACTGCCATAAGAGCTTTGTTACATCAAATATATTTTTCAAACATATAAGTAACTTTACCTTATAGGCTGCACTTATTTGAATTTGTTTATTCACACTAGATCCCACTTATGACATCACTAGAAACACAATATAAATATCTACACATCTGCAAAGATGTTATAAGATGCGTAGGAGACGAGTAAACATAGCTTTATCAATGACGGTGATGTTTAAAAATACACACGAAGGCGACAGCAGGACGCGCCCAGTCCGCGACGCGTGACGACTGAGACAGGCTGCATTACTGAGCTAGAGGACACCGCACCGTCCCGCGCCGGACGGACGCCGGGTCATGCCCGCTTCCTGGGCCTGAGTGCGTCATACATATCGTAAACACAGACTAAAGCTGGCCATCCACACTGAACAACGTATCAAATATAAATACATTGAATCTGACTATATATCGAAAATGAGACAATTCCATGTTGCGATGATTTTGGGAAAATGTAAATAAAAAATAATGAAACAATATATTAAAAAGCTCGATTCTTTGAGGGCGGTAATTTATTTACCAAAGATATAATATTATAAATATATGAATCTTGTATTATTATAAGTTTTCAATGGCATTTAAAGCACCATGTATTATAGATAATAGGTATATGAGTGTATACAATTTAATACGTTCGTGTGTTACAATTATAATGAAACAAATAATTTGTAAATAATTACTATCCCGAATGGGGATCGTGCCCACAACCATTCCATCCACTATGAGTCACTATCCGCCCCTATAGATGTTAAAACATTCGGTTTAGGCTGGCTTAGAACCTAATATTTATTAAATAATATACCTATTATTGTAATATTAGATTTCATGCTATTTATAGCATTTACCAAGTTATCACACTCCGTTTCTTACCATTAAAGAATATGACATTTAATATAGTAATTGTTTTAAAGTAATAAAATAAGACGCAAGAATTTTTATATGTGCATGTCTGGTATTTCATATTGCATATCAATGCATAAGCAGTCGCAAAGTTGAATTCGCCGGACTTTGTCACGGTCTAGTTGAATACAATAACAGAAACGAGCTCAATCTATATAGTGCAGCTCTAGGATGACAGTAAGTGCTCCATCGTCTCTAGTGGGTATTACATAAAAATCATCAAATGACTGAAATTTGTAAAGCAGAGTCCTTGCAAGTGGTAAGTATAGAACTAAAAGAACATTTACTGCAACTAATGAAAACGTTAAAAAGCTGTACATAACGTTTTGTTGTAAATGTAAAATTACATAGCTTTAATTAATTAATAATATTCTAGAGATCCTGTCACGCAATAAAATAAAAAAATATCCTATCGTAATCCGGTATGTTATAAATTACATGTGTTCCAAATATCATATACGTATCCGTTCTGCCGTTTCTTGTAATTAATTTATAAATATTGAAACATACATATACTACGAAGCGCAATTTAAATAATTACTTAAGATTTCGTTAACGGCCTTAACATTACAATAACAATAGTTAAAAGTACACAATAGATTGTTCCCGCGTCTCTTACGTTTTATTATACAATATCCACGATTCCATTATATGCAACTCCTCTATTAAATGCCTAGAAGAAAAACCGAAAGCATTCTTATTTTACACGTTACATTCTCTTCCGTTTGTGCAAGAAAATACTTTTTTTGTTAATATTATTTTATTTCATATAATAAATATTTTAAATGACTTCCAAATGGAATAAATTAGTAATAATAATTAATTATATTATAGCAATAAACGTCAAAATGTTTTATGTACCATTGTTGCTGTTCTCTATTCCTTCTAAATAAATTTTTCTGTACACTCCGACACCAGGGTTCGTTGTAGTTCGGGAATATCGCCGTTGTACTGGTCTCCTGCGAGCTTCTACAACTGAATAAGAATTTCTTATATCTCCTTTCCGAGCCACTTCACAGTCTTCAATTGGTGAAATGAAATGTTTTAATCTATCCTCCTGAACCAAGTTCTGTAGACTCGATCCATTTCTTATTTTGTCCTTCGATGTGTCTCGCTTACCGTGTCGTAATGTTAAATTATCGAAACTTTTACATGGCGTTAGAGAAATCACATTATTATTTCGTATATCGTATAGTTTTCTAGGATCAAAAACACTCATGGGCGGACAATGACTTACGATATAATCAGATTTTTTGCATTTAGCGTTAGGATTAGGTGTTGATGTCCCGGGTTTGTATCGACCACGTTGCTTAATATTCATAATATTTCTTTTGATAACATTAGTTCCTCTTCCTTCAATGGCGTCGATCACATCATTGGGTTCTATAAAAGTAATTGGAGTCGATCCTGTTTTATAAACATGATAGCTGCGTTTATTCCGTCTTTGATTCTGATTATCATGATGGATAAAACTCTCGTCGTAATGAGGCATGTCGGCACAATACATATTTAATCACAATACCATTTTTATTATTTTAAAAATTTATATTTATAAGTTTCTAGCCCGCAATAACTAATTTGAAGTTAGACATTCAGAATGGCTGGAAAAGGGTGTGCCTGTCCTTTAGAAATCTTCGAAAGTTTGCACAGCACTCACAACAAGTTTCTCTCTGAATATGTAATTCCGCGCTATCGTTACAAGGTATTATGAGACACTGCTTGACATTCAAAGTCAGATCAACACATAACGATCATACAGGAACCGAAATAGCCAAGACGTAAGGTACAATTAGGTCATTATTTATTTACAGTAAGCGTCGTACCGAGCTTTATGTGATCACATGATATTATACACACAATTATCCAATTTATAATAGGAATTTAAAATCTAACTGTTGTTGAAACCAACATTCAGCATAGTCAATCAAATTATGTTTAGGTGAAACTTAGGAGAAATCTATACTCAAATGTAGGTATAGAAAGTCATTACATATAATGCATAAACATACTAAAATATTTGTTATTTTAAAAATGACCAGTTGATTCACAGTATTATTTTCTATCTTTCTAATGAATTTTATTTTTTATTGTATTTAATCCATAGTATGAATTGAAGAGTCAAAACTTTACAAATCGTTAGACATATTGCAGTAAATTACGAAAATCCACAGCTTAATCCGCATAGCACCGAGATAATTTTGTGTTACGCGCACTACGAAATATTCTAAAAATAATTGATTTTTCACAATGATATTTCAATATCCATTAGAGCAACGATAGGCACGGTAACAAAGCAGTGAAGCATACTATTGATACAGGATGTCGGCCTGCAAATCGGTGAATTCTTATACGCGTTAGAACACTGCGACCAGTGCGACCGACAGCACAGACGCGACGGCACTGCGCCGGTCTGCTCAGAGCCACTGCTGTCGCACCATCGAGAGTGAAAGTGATAAATCCAAGCATCTCCTCCGGTGCGCCTGCGCACCACACCTGCCCTCACATAGTCTATCGTAACTTAACCAATCCAAAACAATAATTAATTGCATAACAACAGTAACTACAAGATAATCTAATTTTATAATACTTATCTTGATAAAATTGATCTTAGTTTTTAAAATTTAAACAAGTTCTTATGTTATCTTTTTTGGTATGTCATAATTTTTGGTATTAAGCTAAAGATATATTTATATCAATAATGATTTGATTTTATCAAAATCTAATTGCTAACTTTGTAAGGTAAAATAAAAGTGTGCCAAAGAACTGTGTCACTTGACCATTAACAGATAGTCAGGGTTACACGCAAGGCAGCCGTAACTGTATTAAGCATGCAATATAATTAAATCAAACGAAAAATAATTAGAACAATCAATTTAAATTTTAAAATGATCGTTAAAAAATAAAAATTTAAAAGTACCTAAATTAGGGTTAAATATTAACTAATTTATTTCACGTCTGTCAATACTGAATATTAAAAAAATTGTTTGAATGGTCATTTAACTCAAAGGGACTTCTAGTTGCGACTATATTATATAATGTTAATCCTTTCGTTAAAACCCACTGTACATGTTAGAGTAGTAACTCAAGTACTTCAAAATAATAGTATCTCAGAGAATTCTATATACACGACACATTCTGATTTTGACGACTACGCAAGTATAGTATAAATAAGCTATTGAAAACATATTCATTTACTTCAGACAAGTATTTCGATCTATGCATAGAACAAGGTCAATTTAAAATCAAATATATATTTTTATTAACTTAAATTAAAAAAAAAATACAATTTTATGTGGCTGCAATGATTGTACCTATACTTTTAATCGATTCCATAATCCTGTAGAAGACAGCAAAGTAGATATATCTCATAATATTAGGTATATTTTATAGGTACATTTTCAAATAGCAAGTGCCACTCAACGCGCAAAACTAATACTAAATTACCTTAAGTACAATAATATGCGCTACGATAGCATGGTAATAACATGATAGTACATAGGTACTATGCTATTAACTAACAATTGATGCAGAGCATTTTAATAACTTCTGGGAGCAAAAGTGTAACGGATGGGCACTTAATAAATATTACAATAAAATATAATTACTATAACTTAAATATGTAAAAGTGCAATTAAATTGAAATGTCAAATTGAAAAATTGTAATGTATGTAGATGTAATAAGATATACCGAGTAATGAACCGAGAATTATGTCGTCTCAATACTACAAAGCGGATACGAATAGAATGAAGTGACTATCAAAGTAATCATTTTCGATTCAGACTTTTTCTTCCGATTGCAGAAAGCACACACAGGCGTACGCTCGGCCACCGGCTACGGTCCAAGCAACTCACTTTCCAATAAACTAGCCCGATCGCGATACCTAATCTAACGGGATTGTATTACTCCTAACCTTCTACTCAGTGTGTCCAGCCATTGTATCTTAGACATCTTTCAATTACTTTATATATATTTCATATATACCTATTACACGATATATATCATGCAATAAACGGAAAATAATATTATTGTCCCTTTATAATATTTGTTCAAAGTTAGGCAATTTATGCATTATATACATAAAAAATTCTATATAAAATTAAAACGAAAGGCTTGTTAGCGTTACATAAATTAAAAACCGCGTGGTTGCCAGTCCCATCGTGTTTTCGGGAGAGTAGCTCAGTGTATGGGACTTGAGACTTCAGTGTTCTAATCTCTACCTAATCAAATTTGAAATGATTCTACCACCACCTAACGCCACAATTCTAAAAACAACCTAAAAATAATTTTGATTCACCAATGTATTTATTTATATAATACTTACAATGGAAGTACAATTAATAAAAATTATTAGTAAGTAACCTTTATTACATATTAGTAAGTAACCTTTGTAAGCACTAATACAAAATACCACCGTATTAATTGAGGTAATATTGATTCATTAGCCTAGTTGTATAAATAGAATTATCACTGGGAAACAATATATAAGATACATATCAAAATATTCTACCTTTAGGTATATATCTCATATCTATTACATTTTGGTGATGACATTATATTAAAAATACAACAAAGGGACATGAAAATCATAAATTGTTTTTATTACAACATTTTCAATTCGTGCAAACAATCAACCAACCAACATTACATACCTAGCAATTACACATAAGGTCAAAATAATATAAAATCGTTTAAGAGAGCCACAATTCTGCACGCCAGTCCGTAAGCGTAAGTCTATCAAATGAGGTATGATTTTGAGACGAGCTATTTGGGTTCGTCGGACCTTTCACTTTTGTTAGTAAATACGACATTCAACAAATCCTTATGTTATGGACGGAGTCAAGGTAAGGCAATCTAGCACCTGCTGCAAGAAATGTATATATAAATCAAGATCCACACGTGAAGATTGTAACGACGCATGCAAACCTTACGCAAACTGACTGTGAATGTGAACAGCTTAAGGTAATTGAGGAAATAACGACTTGTGAAGAGTGCAAATTGGTTCCCCATAACGGATCTCCAGCCTTAAGCTTTATGGTAACCGAATTTTGTATTAGAAGTATAAAATAAAGCAAAAATTATTTATAATGTATATTAAAACTTTATATAAAAATTCTAATTTAATTTAATACATGTTACATATATTATGATTTTTTAAAAGTGATATCCTTTATAATATTTTAACAAATAATAATCTCATATTAATACCTCTATAAGCATTTAATGTGATTAAAAATATGTAATCGTAATGTAATTTAATAATTTTCAAACATTTGAATAGTAAGGAAATAGAAGCTGGGCACTTGAACTCTTGTCGACTGACGAGATCCCGTTATATTGCCTTAGCAGGTAGGCTAGAGCATGCGAAGTAGAAACGGTCTGTACACTGTACTTTTATAATTTTGATTGATAAAATTAATAATTGGCACTGTATATTTTATATTTGCTAGGATTTACATATATTTCTTTGATTATGTTTTAATATACCTTTAAATAAATACTTTTAGGGGCAGAATGATTTTAGAGAATAAGTCATTGACTTTAAATAATAGTATATTTTAAATAAATATTTAGTGTGGAGGAGATTATAATGACGTTCAAATCCTTATAGCGCGCCAGTTTGATTAATCTAAACTTATCAATTTAGGTATTTTGAGTTAGTTATATATTAAAATATATAATTTAACTGCAAGTTATGTTTATAATTCTAATAATTAAAGTAGTATGTATGTTATTAGTACGGGCAATGCACCGATCGCTTTTCATAAAATACGGCAAGTTAAACTAAAGTTAAACCTAAATTCCAGACTACTAATGTATATTACATTACATTTTTAAAATTTTAGGTTAAACGCACTAATGTCAATCAAAAATGCCTTTCTAAATACTTCAATTTTTGATTACTATAAATTACACAATATATAATAATTGTTTCACTCATGTCTATGTAAGAGAGTTCAAAGATATAATATAACATTTCGTTTTGTCCAACAACACCGAGTAAGTTTAAACCCTCAGATTCATCAGATTCTTTTCAAATGTACGACAATGGCTACAGTTGAAATAAAATATAAAAAATAGAAATTTAAAATTTGAGAAATACTCGACCTCTTTTAGCACAACTTGAACGGTATTATACAAGCGGCTCGGTGGTTTTGAACATAACCGCAGGAACATTAATATAATAAGTCGGACGGACTGCGCCTCACAGGCAGAGTGAATAGCATACATAATACCGCGTCTTAACCATAAGACTCAAGACTCTAGAAGCAAGACATATTTCTGTTGCTATTGTTATGATATTAACTATTCTATAATAAAACGATAAAAAAACTGTTTCTGTACATAAAATACGAATCCGTGATTTTTAAAAATACACAAACACATTTATATCCACTTGGGCAGATTTTAATGACAGTTTTTTCATGTAAAAGTTAGGTCTGAGCAGTTCAATATTAAGAATATTTTTACTTGTATGTCACAATTATTAGTACGAGAAAATGGTTGCTTCACCTGTTAATCAAATAGCACAACCATAACAACGGTCTTTTGCTTAAAAAGTTAAAATAGCATCAATTATTGCGAGCAATGTGACGAAGTCACACGTTTTTGGCCATTTCTTATGAGTTTAGCTAAGAACGCAGTAGCGGTACAAGTGATTTTAATAAGTTTTATAAAGATATTGCTTTATTATTTGTTATGTTTTGTATTGATATTTATATTTTCTAAACATTAGAACAATTCATTATTTGTTCCGATATTATTTTTCTAAAAAATCATAAGTGTCTACTATTGGTATCGAAAATAGTCAAAATACCCTAATGATGACATGCAGGTCTACTTTTGGTGCAGTAACGAAACCTATTCTCCTAAGCGTAGGTTTATGCAATTATCAACACTATTTTCAACAATATAAGTACCTACTGTTAAAATTGTGACAATAATAAAACACTCCAATAGTAAACAGGTGTCAACTTTTGGGGTATCGTGATGTTTTTTGATGGTCGGATTTTTCAAGATGCCGCCTATAAAAGGCCAGAAGTTCGAAATCAAAGGAACTAGAACATGATAAGCACTTTTTACTAACAAAAAATCTAGGATCTAGAACACTTAATGTACAACCTATGTGTTAGATCAAATTATAGGTAATGGCTCCTTAGTAAACATTAGTGACGACATTTTACATTGATGTATATACATTTAGAATCTGTGAGCTCATGAAGAACCATAATGTCCAGCTTAGTAAGATGATGATAAAAAAACACCTTGAAGCAGGATTGACATTTTGATTTATAAAAATAAATGATTTGGTACACCTAATATAAAACTGCAATAGATAATCAAAGTATATGGAAAAGTATTCTTTAAAGAAGTTGTCGGGATATTTTGATTACTGCCAGACTAACTGCCATAGAGCATCATAATCTTTTGTATATGGTATAAAAAATAAAAGATTGATATTGAGTAACCTTTATATATAACCATTTTGTTTTTGATTTCAACAATAATTTAAAGTTTTTACTGTATAAGTAACACAAATGCTTTAACTTTCATATAGTGTAAATAGGGGACCAAAGTACAATATTATAGTGTTAATTTTAATTTTACATAAAAAGCAGTAATTGGAAATTGTGGTGTAATTTCCAATTTCTCATTTGAAAAACATGTAAGTGCTCTGAGTGGAAATTTAGCATTATTACATTTTTTATATTTACATAAATATATTTATAATTAAATATAAAAATTGTCACAAGATAATAAAATATTAGTAGAACATTTAAGGAATCACTTAATTTAGCAACAAGCCTTTGAACAATCTGCACTTGTATTTATTTATAAATTTTTGGTAATTTCATTTTATATGTCATAATTGTACTTAAAAATGTAAGAAATAAATTTATATTGAATTGTATAATTAAAATGCTGCACTTTTTATCCGTCAAAAATAAATTTATCTAACTAACGGAGACGGAGTAAGCAGGGATTAAGTAACGGAGTGTCTTAACACTAGGTTCTTATATAGTTCCTGCAGTTCCCTCTGCCTACCCTGCCATGAGCGGGATAAAGCGTGAAGCTAAAAAAAAAAAAAAATAAATACTATTACTTAAGCAAACTTATTATGAGATAAAAAAAGGGAGGGCTTTCATGGTAAAAGCTACATTCAAACAATAGCTAGAATACTTTCAATTTTTTTTAAATGACCCAGAATACTTTTTCACCTGGACTCTATTTTTTAACGTGGAAATTCAATCATAGAAATATAATCAATAATAATGAACCACAACAAATTTATGCTAACAAGTAAGATTCATTTGTCTTAATACTTAAAAAAATATTTAAATCATTTCATTGTTTAGCCAACGAAGTTTTGTTTTGCTTCATGTTAACTGTTTATTTTAGTAATAAATATACATTTAACTTTACAACTACTAACAAAAAAAAAATAGTTCCTAAACATTCACTAAGAAGCATAATGTATTATTATTTTACAATGAACGCTTATTGATAGTACAATAAATTACAAATTCATGACTTAATACTCTATTAGAATTTATCAGAAATTTTAAAAAATGTAAAATAATTGAAGTCTTTTAGTTTTACTGTAACTAAATGGTTCGCCACCGAATATGAATTAAATATTTAAATGGAATGTTAAAAACACGTAACTTACCTTGTATGCATTTTTCAGACTTTGGAGTTGAAGTCATGATTTTGTTTATATCAGTTTTCTGTCATATTAACACAGTAATGGAATTTAAAGGAGTTTTATATAAAAAAAATAATAATAAATGCTAATAAAATAAGAATCGACCGGCAGCCATATTAGACACCATATTTTATTTTTATTCTGTCAAATCCCTTTACGCTTAAACCATAGCCACATTTTATTTCTAGCTGAATATTAAAAAATCTCTAAATAACATCTTTAAATTTAATAAAATAACATATATTTTATTTGCAATAAATTTTAGAAACTTTTTTTTTCATGACGAATAATATTTATTTTTGTAATGTATATTTTTTCACTTTTACTACACATTAATAATTCGTTTAAAATAGTTTATAATGCATAATAGTTACAAATATATATTTTATAAGTTTTCTTAATAAAAACTCCATTATGCATTTTTATTTTTTTATGATTCGATTTCAACTAAGTCTTTGACAGCTGCGTTTGAACATGGAGTGTTTGACACGGTGCCAGAGTTAAAAATTAGTACATTATTTTCAAAAGCATATTTTGAATGATATTGTGTGAATTGAGAATTATGTTTGTGCAATAAAACTGTGGTTTATAATATTGATACCTGAAACCAGTAGTGTAGTATCACTCAGCGCCTGTAAACGACGTAATCATGGCGGACCCTCTTAGTTTACTTCGTCAGTACAACGTAAATAAAAAGGAAATTATAGAACGTGATAATCAAATAATATTTGGCGAGTTTTCGTGGCCTAAAAATGTCAAGACTAATTATCTTATGTGGGGGTAAGTAGTCAAAGAATGATTATACATTTAATTTTATTGATATTTTTCTACATTTTCTTATTCTTGTAACTTTTTCGTTTTATGTAGATCTGGAAAGGATGGTAGTGACAAAGAATATTACACATTGGAATGTTTGTTGTTTATACTCAAAAACATTACTCTGCCCCATCCAGTTTATGTTAAGCAAGCAGCTGTGAGTAATTTTTGATATTGGAATGAGGTTATCTCCAATGTTTACTGGTACTGTAATTTTACTTTCCTTCGTAGGCCGCAAATATCCCACCTGTTAGACGTCCTGACCGTAAGGAACTTCTTGCATATTTAAATGGTGAAACTGCCACATGTCCTTCTATAGACAAAAGTGCTCCATTGGAAATATCAACTCAGGTGAAATTTTATTAAATGATTTTAGTATATTGATTACTATTCAATAGATAAAATTTATAAATAAAGTGTTACTTCATATGATTTTAGGTGAAAAGAACCCATGATAATGATGGAGGAGAATCAGCAGCAAAAAAACCTCGCATTGAAGAAACTCATGTCCAAAAAGTGCGGGAACAGTTGGCAGCTCGCCTTGATGCACCTAAGGAAGCTTCTGTTACAGTTGATAATATAAAGTATTGTTAAAGACTTACTAATGAAATTTTTTTAGAATTTTATATTTAGATATGTTTCAAACTAATATATTCCATAAATTTCTTCTTTTTATAGGTCTCTATCAGAGGCTATGTCAGTGGAAAAGATAGCTGCCATTAAAGCAAAGCGTTTAGCAAAAAAAAGAACAACTATTAAAAGTAATGATTATTCTGACACTTTGGGAGTGGTCGGTTCAGATCTCAGAGCAATATTAGACTATGATGTTGATCTTACCAAAGATATTATCAGCCGAGAGAGACAGTGGAGGACTAGAACTACTGTATTACAAAGCAATGGAAAGGTTTGCTATTTGGTTTTGTTATGTACAATGTTGTGATTATAAAATGGAGGGTACTTTTTTACTTTGTTAAATAATAAAGTGAATTAAGTGGGTGTGTTGAAATATTCAGACATAATGAAGCTATATACAGAATTACACGGTTAATTACAAACTCATGTGTTTTCTTCGTTCTTACGAACATAATAGTGGCGACGTATGGAAAAAGTGATCAAAATGGACAAAAAAGCAATAAGTTTCGACGAGTTTAATCCCGACACGGCTAATTGGGACAATTATATAGAAAGGTTAAAATTCTGTTTCGAAGAAAACGGAATCATCGTGGACACAGTGAAACGTGCTAACTTTTTTACAGTATGTGGTTCACGCGTATACGAAACTTTACTTGCGTTAATTACACCAAGGAAGGCAATCGATGTGACGTTTACGGAGATAGAAACTATATTGGGCAAACATTATAGTCCGAAGCCTAATGAAATATCAATGTCTTTCAAGTTTTACAAACGCGACCAAAAGCGCGGGGAATCAGCATCGTCATATATAGCTGAACTGAGAAAACTTAGCTCCGGTTGTAACTTCAGTGACTTAGAAAGAATGCTACGGGATAGACTTGTGTGTGGAATGTGTGACAGTAGGTTGCAATACGAACTGTTAAAACGAGACAATCTACAATATCAACATGTGGTGGATGCGATGTTGTCATCTGAAAGTGCGGGACGCGACGTTCGAATGATTCAAGGAGCAGTGTCTACCGGCGTCACTTCAAGCCTTCCGACACACGCTGCGGCACCCGAAGACGACGCCCCGGAACCAATGGACGTTAATGCAGTGCAGACGACACCTAATTTAAGAATGTGTTTCCGTTGTGGAAACCGCCACCCGGGAGAGTGTCGTTTTATTAATGCCGTTTGTAGGTATTGCAAAAAGAGAGGACACATCGAAAAAATTTGTATTAAAAAGAAGAAATCCGCTAATAGAAGTGTTAATTATACAGAAGAGTGTGAGGACTATTTGAATGGCATTTATAACGTAGAGAGTTCAAGCCGCATCCCGCCATTTGAAGTAGAAGTGTTTTTGTTCGACATGCCTATTCGGATGCAAGTGGACACAGGAGCTAGCTTTACCTTAATCAATGAATACACCTGGAATATGCTTCGTAAACGTTTGCCGTGTAATGCGCTGCAACAAGTTCAGTTATCTTTACGAACATGGAATGAAACTCCAGTACACATACTAGGACAGGTGAATGTACCAGTACAGTATAAGGACATAGAGCAAAGCTTAGATGTTATTGTTGCTAAGGGTAGCGGGCCAAATCTTCTTGGGCGCGACTGGTTGGCCCCACTTAATATAATAATGAATATTAACTTTATTTCCAGCGAAGATTTTTTAAAAATGGACAGATTAATTACTAAATATGAAGAAGTGTTTAAGGACGGTTTAGGCACCTACCGTGGACAGCCGGTCACTATACACACAAAACCAGGGACAAACCCAAAATTTCTTAAAGCTCGCCCTGTACCATACGCAATCAAAGCGCGAGTGGAAAAAGAGATAGACAGGTTAGAACAAGAAGGAGTTTTGAAGCCTATATCTTTTTCAGAGTGGGCCACACCGGTAGTACCTATATTGAAAAAATCTGGTGAAGTTAGACTGTGCGGAGATTATCGAAGTACGGTCAATGAAGCGACAGAATCTGACACATATCCAATGCCGACGGCTAGTGAAGTTTTTGCGATAATAGCTGGTGGTAAATTTTTTACCACTTTGGATTTAGACCGAGCCTACACGCAGGTATTGGTGGATGATGATACAGCTAAATTGCTTACACTGAACACTTCTAAAGGCCTTTATACGGTACATCGGTTGGCTTTTGGGGTTAAAGCCTGCCCCGGAATTTTTCAAAGGTTAATGACTTCGTTACTAGCAGGGATTCAAGGAGTAGCAGTGCTTATTGACAATATTATAGTTTGTGGTCATACAATGTTGGAAATGCAAGAAAGACTTGACATGGTTTTAAGTAGAATAGAAAAAGCAGGATTAAGATTAAATAAAAATAAGTGCAAATTTGCAAAAGAAAGAGTAGAATTTTTAGGTTTTGTTATCGACTCTGAGGGAATTCATCCGGCACCGAGTAAAGTTGATTCAATATTAAAGACTCCGGAACCGAAAAATAAAAAAGAGCTACAAGCATTTCTTGGGCTCTACAATTTCTATGAACGGTTTATCCCACATAAAGCTACAATACTAGAGCCTTTACATCGGTTACTAGATTCATCACAGTCTTGGAAATGGTCGGATTTAGAGCAGAAATCATTCTTAACAGCAAAACGTTTACTTACTTTTGATTTGACTCTTGTACATTATGACGAAAATAAACCATTGATACTCACTTGTGACAGTTCGGAATACGGGGTAGGAGCAGTCCTATCGCATGAAATGGAAGACGGTCAAGAACGCCCTATAGCTATGGCATCTCGGACACTGCATTCATATGAACGGCGATATTCACAGCTTGATAAAGAAGCCACCTCTATTATGTTTGGTATCACAAAATTTCATAATTATCTTATGGCTAGGCGTTTTCGTATAGTTACCGACCACAAACCGTTACTTGGGATTTTTGACCCGAGGAAACCGATGCCGAATATGCTTTCACCTCGATTAACTAGAATTGCCATCGCTTTAACTTCTCATAACTATGAAATCGTATATAAACCGGGATCACAAATCGGTAGTGCGGACAGTTTAAGTAGATGGCCCCAACCGGTTCCAGAACAACCTGAACAGCTTTTAAGCGACATTCTTTTAATGGCTGAAACACCTGAAGATTTTCCCTACGATGTCCAACATATTGCTTCTGAGACAAAACGAGACAAGATATTATCCCGGGTTATGAACTATATTCAGCGTGGTTGGCCTGATAAAGTTTTGGTTACATCGCACAGAGCTTTCATTACAAGATGATTGTATACTACTGGGTTGTCGTGTGGTAGTGCCAGAGTTGCTTCGACACCCGGTGTTAAAGGTTTTACATAAAGCACATACTGGAATAGTGCAAACCAAAGCGATAGCTAGGAGTTTTGTATGGTGGCCTTCTCTTAGTGAAGATATTGAAACATTAATTGGCAACTGTCCTAAATGTTTAGAAAATCGACACATGCCGTCAAAGACTAGTCATGAATGGATAACACCTTCAAGGCCATGGTCGCGATTACACATGGATTTTGCTGGGCCATTTCATAATAAATATTTTCTTATAATTGTCGATTCGTATTCGAGATGGCCTGAATTGTTTATGGTTAATAACACTACGTCGGCTACAGTAATTCGGCTTTTGAGATCAATATTTTCTATTCACGGATTATGCGAAACAATAGTATCAGATAATGGCACATCATTTGTATCAAATGAAATGAAAAGATTCCTACATGCTAACAATATTCGACATGTGACCACAGCGCCATATCACCCAGCTACTAATGGGTTAGCAGAGCGTATGGTGCAAACAATCAAAGATAAACTTAGAAAAATGGATGATTTAGAATGGGAGATAAGAATTCCCAATTTGCTATTAACACTTAGAAGTACTCCGTGTACTGCAACGAACAAAAGTCCGTCGGAATTATTAATGAAGAGAAGTTTGCGCACATTATTAGATACTTTGCATCCAGACAATATACAGCGTAAGAAGACTGAAGAACAAATCACTAAGAATAATGAAAAGAAAAATAGGGAGACTAGTGTGGAAGAGCAAGTAATGCTTAGAAGCTACAACACAAGCGGTCCAAGATGGCTACCAGGAAAAATTATTGAGAAAAGAGGCCCTTCAACTTACAGGATACAGACAAATGATGGTGGAGAAGTTACAAGGCATATAGATCAACTAATTAAAAAAAGATCTATTATTACAAATCCAGAGGAAGAGGAAAGTGTAGTTAGGAGTATACAAAACGCGGATAATACAGGACATGAAGAAAATAAGGAAGGAGAAAATAGTAGTCAGGAATTTGATAGAATAATTGAGATACCAGATGCTAGTGAATGGGAAGAGATGTTAGGGATTCCATCTACTTCTTCTGATAGTATAGGAAAAACAAGAAATAAATTAAACTTGCATTCTAAGTTACCATATCATAGAACTTGAATTTATTAAATCTTATTGATCTACATTTCATTAAAAGTTGTTTTGTTTTCTATGATTATATATAATATTGTGTAACAAATTGTGTTGATTCTTAAAAGTACTTTTTGTAAGTTAGAAATTAATCTTAGGGGAGAGGTATGTTATGTACAATGTTGTGATTATAAAATGGAGGGTACTTTTTTACTTTGTTAAATAATAAAGTGAATTAAGTGGGTGTGTTGAAATATTCAGACATAATGAAGCTATATACAGAATTACACGGTTAATTACAAACTCATGTGTTTTCTTCGTTCTTACGAACATAATAGGTTTAATAAGCAAAATTTAGTTTCATTTGCATTAATATTTCTAAAGCCATTTATTATTTGAAAGTTTTCTATAAATAATCCATTAAAACTGTTAGTATGAAGTGTTCCTAAATGAAGTCTTCTGTTTTTTAGACTTTTGCAAAGAGTATTTTGGCTCTTTTGGGTAGTATAAGAGCAAGAGAAGAGGGCCGACCAGGAGCTCCTCGGCCTCAACCTGTAGTAATGCCTCCACCATCTACCATCCCTGCGCAGCAAACTCAGTATAACAGATATGATCAAGAAAGATTTATCAGGCAGAAAGAAGGTATTTGAAAAACTAAACTAATCTATCCCCAAATGTGAATTTATTAACATTTATGTTTTTAACTGAATCTGACTTGGTTTATAGATTTTACTAGTCTGCCATTATATAATAATTGTTTCTTTTTCAAACCTTATTTTAAGGATAATTAGTACCTTTGCTTTTTGTCTTTTTGTATATTTTTTTTTTAGAACTTATTACTGTTAGAAGAATTAATATTTTTATAAATATCTAGATATTTATATTTAAAATATTTTATTTTCAGAAACTGAGGGGTTCAAAATCGACACTATGGGTACATATCATGGAATGACATTGAAGTCTGTGACAGAAGGTCCAAGCGTTCCAGCACCAGCAAGAGCTCCCCAGACACCAAACCATCCTAGACAAATGACCCGTAAGTTTTTATGCCACTTAAAATACTTTTTACTGCTTTAACATTAATAATTTTTTGCCAATGAACTTACGAATTATATTTTATATGTTTCAATTAATAAATTAATAATTTGACATAAAATCATTAACATTTTTCTAAAAATACATGTCTATGTGAACATGCTAGTCTTAAAGAAACTTTACTGCTACAGCTGTATTAATAATAGGATAACACATGATAAATATAGTTGACATAGTAAGTATAACAGTAATCAATATTGCAATATATAAAAAATAAGTAACTTACTTAAAGAAAACATATTAAAACGAAAAAAGCTGCTAAGAATTTCGACGCAGCGTGATGACGAACGCATGGTTCAGTGGTGAGAGCGCTTGCACAGTTCGTGCGGGTTCGAGTCCTGATGCGTTCAAAATTTTTATATCTTTTATATTCAAATTTTTTTATCTTTAAGTATTTTTTTCCTCAGTGTGGATTAAAACTTTATAAAAAAAATAAAAAACGAAATCTCAAAAATATATATTAATTAACTTGTTACAGAAAATGGTCCGATCCCTGGTACTCCAGGACGGCGCGAGTTGCTATCTGTTTCGGCGGCGCGGCCTCCCTCGGGCGGCAAGCGGCCATCGCGCACACCCATCATCATAATCCCCGCTGCTGCCACCTCACTCATCACAATGTACAATGTGAAGGACATGTTGCAGGAACTTAAGTGGGTATTGTCTTTTTTAATTATTCTTTTGTATTGATACATATTGTGCTAGCTTCTTATGTTAGAACTCAGGAGGAAGTAGGAAAATACTGAGGTACACTGTAAGAGACAGAGTTTCTTTAGTAGCTTATTCTATATTTATTAATGAATTGATTAATTTGTTAATCAAATTAATCTCTTAAGAAAATATAAAATAACTTTATATAACTAAATATATACATTTATTATTGTTCACAATACACTCTACACGACAGCATTTCTTACGCCTACTTTACAAGACACAAAACGATGATTCTCCTACTAAGACGCCGAGAAAGACGTTGTGGATCGATTATTGGTTGGGTAAATGAAATTTCCGTGACAGATGTACAGAAACAGCTCAAACAGCTAGAAACAAGAATGGCAAGAACTGTCACCTATATGAACATAAACACCATTAAATAGAGATCTTTCACTATAACCCGTAAAACTCAATTATTCACTAAAATGAAAATCGCATAAACAGTAAGAAAGTCACTCATAAAAAATCAATTAAATTATGATTTAGCACAGTTAGATATAAAACAAATGTTATTCAATTTATAATTAAATTTCTCTTAGGTTTGTGCCAGTTGAACAGAAAAAAGCGGAAGGAGCTGTTCGAGAAAATGAAGTGTTATTACAAAGAAGAAAAGGTCCAACTAATGACCAAGTACCTAATAATGCTACTACTATAACAGTATGTATATTTGTTACTTATAAGTTAGAATTTTATTTTTTATAATATTACTTATATGATATTAAGAATTAAATACAGGACAAAGTCTTTAGAATATTACAAATTGGCTTTTGAGAACTCTAGAGAACAGAAAAACCGTTTTTTTTTTAATATTGTTTCCTATTTTATTAGATTGATTTAAAACAATGCCCCTATTAATAGATTAGGTTTAGAAATAAGAACAATCATTTTTATTTACATTATATGATATAAGATTTCTATTTAGAAAACTGAACTCATTGTCCATATAAATAACATATCAATTTGCTCACCAGGTTCCGTATCGTGTAGTGGACAATCCAGGGCGGTTGTCAGCCGCGGAATGGGATCGAGTGGTTGCAGTGTTCGTGCAAGGCCCTGCGTGGCAGTTCAAAGGCTGGCCGTGGGACGGCAATCCAGTTCAGATTTTTGCTAATAGTAAGTTGGTTTTTTACGTTTATTTATTTATCAGTTAAATAGTAAAAATGATGGATTTGTATGTTAGTAAACTTATTTCAAATTCAGTGAGATAGAATTAAAACTTGAACATTGGAAGTAAGGGTTAACAATCTTACCTTCCTTTATATAAACATTATTATGTAATTATAATTTATTCTCTATAAAATGTAAATTGTTTACTTATTAAATATATAATCTATGAAAAAACAAATGTATATAATAATGCAAATATTTATAAAAAGTAGAAATTAAATATGTAATTGTTGAGCATCTACATTAACAGTTACTGTTACAGTACTGTTTCGAGATTTTTTTATAGTGCCACATAGTCTCAAATCTCAGGGTCTGTTACAAGCAATTGTTTTGCCTGATATTTATTTAACAAAGTTTGGTTTTTTTGATCAGTATTTAAATTATTTGAACTGGCGGAAAATATAAGTTTATTTAACTCTGTATTTTCTACTGATATTGTGAATGTTATTGTGTAATTAATTTGAAATGATAGATACTTGATGAGGACCGTCGTGGCGCAGACGTAGCGTCTACTTGTAAAGGCGATGGTTTGTGGGTTCGATTTTCACTCGGGCAAGATGGATTTTTTCCTATCTATTTTCTTCGCTAGGCAACTAGGCAAAGTACGTCGTTAAGTTCCGCCACTCAGCTCGCAACGCCTCGTAAAAAGGCGGAAAACGGGGAACGGAGTGCTACGTGCAGGCTAAAGCGTGAAGATACTTTTCGGTATTACAAAAGTTTTATTGAACATATTACTAAGCTCGTGTGTGTATTGTGTGTGCAGTCTGCGCGTTCCACCTGAAGTTCGACGAGATGAAGCTGGACGGCAACGTGGCGCGCTGGGCCGTCACCGTGCTCAACCTCAGCCGCACCAAGCGGCACCTCGACCGCGCCGCGCTGCTCGCCTTCTGGGAGACGCTCGACAAGTCAGTGTTGCACATTATAGAAGTAAACAGAGAATGAGGAAATTATATGTATATACTAGTGATGTCACGAATATTCACAATCGCGAATTAAAAAACAAAGGTGACAGATTGACAACATTTAATAGTATTCTTGTAGTACGAGATCTATACGTCAGTCGTATTTAAAGATGACTACCTCAAGCGTCATTATACAGCATGTATAAATATCGTAATATGGAAAAAGTTATCCTGTACCTAAACTAATGATAATTCTTAACTATTTTTTTGTATATAGCCTTGAAATATTTTACCCTATAGGTAATTTTGACAAAGTCCACGTTGTCAGATACACCTTGTATATATATGATTATATAGTAGGTGTTAATAGATAAAGTTAATAGAGAAACAATTTTATTGTCTTTACCTATATTTTTATTTAAATTTTGAGCATATGGTTAATTATGGACTGCAATTATTCTCCTCTCTGTAAATCTTTTTAATTCATTTTCACCATTATTAATTATTTTAAACTTTAACCTTTTACTTACTCTACTTTTTTATTTGTTTCAGGCACATGATGAAAAATAAACCTCATCTTAGGTTTTAAGATTGTTGTAGAATTATAGAATTTATCCTATAGATTTATTATATATGTGTGAGTATCCAAATGCCTTAAACGCAAAGAGAATCTAAGTCAATTTATACCATTTAAACAATATTTTGGCTCAATTTAAGAATAGTTATTATTTCATTTTACAATAAAACAAGATTTTGTTTATAGCTTGATATGGAGATTGCTTTTATTTAAATGTGGTAAACTTATTTCTTCATTGTTAGGATGGACCATTATAGTAATGATTTACATCAACATTTTTTGTCAACATATGAAGTAATGGGTAACTTGAGAGAAAATTATCTGGTGTTTTTTTTTTTCATATTTTCAAAAGTAACAGAAATAGTTTTTGTTTAGTTTGATGGCACAAAAATGTAGAGATACCCCGACTAGTCATTAAAAGTAACCATCGACCGAATATTTATTACTTTTTTTTGGTTCCTTTACCTATATTTCTCAATGAATGTTTATTAATATTTCAATTACATAATAACTCTTACAATGTAGTAGTGCCACTACTATTATATGTTCACCAATGGAGATGCTGTTAACATCATTTTCGCTTCCGTCACTTATGTAATTTTTCGAAGTTGTTATAAAAAAACTAATTCTCTTAAAATATTATACTGAAATTCAATGCGCAGTTCAGCACACTTTAAATTGAGTTTAAGTAATAAAGTAATATGAGTTTTCTTTTTCTAAACCCTATACTATTTTAATTTCGGTAGTAATGTTCCCAACATAGGGACCTCCAGAAAAGTTAATTTGTCATGTATCCTCAGTATGTGGAGTGCCATCTTTAGTATATAGGGTATATAAGCGAAGAAACTCCGCAATCTGTGTAATAACCTTATCTGTGGTCATGATTATTTTAAAATAACCTCAAGTAACCAACTTTCCCATAAAGGAAGTAAACATAATAATAATAAAAATAGCCACAGACACACATTTTAAAATAACAATTGCGAATAAATAAATCTTAGCAACCAGATTTCAATAATCCAAGAACTATTATTATTTGGCGCCTCTTAAGGATGCAGTAATTTCTAATACATATAAATAGAATTTATCATATTTTGATATGTTGATGTGAATCATTGTTATATATGTTTAGTCCTATTTTACTTTGACTAATGATAGTCACCATATTAACCCTTTGATTTAGGTTAGTGAGAATTAAGCCTGTGATAAATAATTACATATAATGATAGTGTTCCGTAGATTCTGCTGTATTTATAATATTGACTATAAAGTCCATTAAATTTTTCTACTTTCGACAAGGGTTAATATTGTGATATAAAATTGTCATCTTTATAGTACTATATATTGATGATATAAAAAAAGTACTACTTATCGACAGAAAAATAATGTGTAGCTTATGTGTTAAGCTAAGACATGTTGACTTGCTTCAGTACTCGTACACGTATATTGTTTTTAAAACTTTCTCTTTTTTTTCTTTGTTGTGGGTGAAAAAGTACTGGACTCAATCTGGAAATTCATATTATATTTCTTTCTTCGTTCCTTGTAGTGTCCTCAATGTAATTATATATACGGTTGTTATTGACCGCCTAGTAACATTAATTACGACAACGCTTTGACGGTTGAGTGACAATTGAGATTGTTATGATAATGATCGACATATTTACTAACGTGTACCAACATTTTGTATGATATTTTAAAATATAATATGGCGTTTTACTTTACTACTGAACTTCAACTTTCTATATATTATAAACTATTTTTTTCAATATATATATTTGCATATTTTTAGAGCTTTATGCTTAACATTTATGATTTTTTAAAGAAATAAATTTCTGAAAGATTTCTAATTTGTTAACATATTGGACTTATAAAAAAAGTCATAAAAATACAAGCAAAAAAAAACATCATATTTCACCTATCAAAGTGTTTTTAAGCAAAAGACGGAGTTACTGAATACTGCTAAACTCATGAAATTTGTAAAAAATATATACGTTAGTACGATGATGTCCTCACTCTTAGTAAAAACTTTGGATCGTCCCGTATAGTAGCAAGTATAAAAACAATAACCTTTCAATATACATTGACGGCCTCAACTCGGCCCAATTGGCGTCCCTCTCGTAACGAGTCTTAATCGAATCAATCATCTTTCAATTTTAGGCCGAAGCTTATTATATTTATTGTCCAGTACACGTGCCTTTGCAACGCCACGTGTACTGTGACAACAACACAAACAGTTTTTTGTGACTTTATTTATAATATTGTCAGCTTATATTTGGTCGTTTTAATAATACAAAATGTAAAAATTAAAAACTTTTGTAGTGTAACCAAACTTTGTGTATTCTTTTGCATTTTTGTCTTTAACTGTACTTTTTTAAGATAACAAAGTATATTATGTTAAAATACTTGTAGCTTTTGTACTAATGACTTGATGATTGAAGTCTAGAAATAAAAGCCAAAATATTTTGTTAAATGGTATAGAAATGTTCAAAGATCTGTGATCTTTGTTTATTGACAACAATAAATGTTGAAGATTTTAACGATTATCTTTCATTTTAATTTCCTTAATTTGTAACTTTACTGAATATGTAATAAATATAAAGCTATATAATACCACAAAGTATTAAAAGTAAATATTAATTCTATTATTATGTAAATATTTTTCTCAATAATGGTAGTGAGCTGTAAGATTTTGAATGGGTTCTTTAAATAAAAAGTATATTGAATATTTTTATGACAGCCATAAATTTTGCCACAATTTTTTAGTCTGACTAATTTTAGATTTGTATTAGTTGTAATATAAAACAAATAAAAAATAGAAATGAAGTGAGGTTTCAAATTAATAATGTCATTATATAATAATGTTACGATTACAAATAAAACGCATAGCAACAATAGATTTCACATGTCTTTATTAAAATTTCTTTTAATTAAATGGTAGTGTATAACAATAAATAAATCTGTCCTCTATTTAGAGATAAGTACATAGGTTATTTTATTTAAGTATAGGTATTCGAAATTTTAAACAGTAGGTACCCAAAATAAAACCATTCAGTTTACCCATTGCTATCACATAGTTTTGTGTACTCGCGTGCCCAATTTACATAGTACGTAGACAATAGACATATAGTAATTGATATATGTAGACATCTACTCTACAGAAATAGGTCGATACAATGGGGGCAATTTGTATAGCTAAGCTTCATTCGCTACTTTGGACATATTTATAAAGCTTTACTAATTTTTGTATGTCAGTCATCTACTAAAGAACTGCAAATGTAAGTATTTTTCGTGAATAATAATATATTTCTAATACCTTAGACAAATACAGATGACCGACTTAACGACCTAAATTGCAACCTATAAAAATATCTCCTAATATAAAAAAAACAATGTTTAATAAGAACAACGTTGTGGACAGTTTCCGTTTGCCCCGGTAAGGAATGATAGGACCAATTTTTACCGATCGCGAACATCCGCCGTCCTTTTGTTAACTGTTAGTAAGAAACCACACTTTAGTCTTTAATATGGGATAGTGTAACGATTACTTAAATTTTTATTTACTAATTATAGACCCCACATCTTAAACTTAATATATATTAAACTTTTTAAAAATGCAAGAAATTATAAAACATCACCCAAGTAATTTTCATTATGATGTGGGTGGCTCATATAAATACCTTAAGAGTAAAAATAGGTGTCTATAACATTTTTATAAACTCTATTTCTCTCGTCTGTTTTATTGAAATCAACATGTAAAATACCTAATTATATTTCGCTACCTATCCCCTGTAAGTAAAGATATAATAAAAGTCAAATAAAAATAAAAAAGTCAATTAACACAATTCACTTATTTCTAGACTAAGGTTGACTACGAATGAAATGAAGTCTATAGACTATGAGATTAGCACAATCACTCATAGTGACGCGATAGGGCTTTGAGCCAAGAGATTTGCCACGTTCCACAATAGTTTATATAAACAATATGGATAGTCTGTTTTGTAATAATGTTTTAATTTTATCAATTTTATACAATAATTAAGATTATCTTGGCTGTTCTTATAACGATTTGGCAATCTCACTTCAAGTGCCCACAGGAATGATTCGTGCAAACTAATGAAATGAGAGATGAACAGTTTCTAACTAAGCAAAAATAAACACCGAAGCTACAATAAGGCTTCGATAAACACATTTGGGAGCACTTACACAATAATATTATATATTGTAAATAATTACCGTACATAATAGTTATTCATTTCATAAGATCTTTGAAGTCGAAAATTACAAAATAACAATATAAACTATTTTAATTGATAATATAAATTTCAATTTTGTAAACAATTATTATAAAATACAAAAAGGAACCAACCTGTTACATCAGTCAAAAAATAATGAATTCGTCAATATTCTGAGTCGAATTACAACGTCTTTAATGCTATTAGATTATTCCGTAATAAGTATATATCGTTCAATTAACGACCCGTTTACATAAAAATATATTATAAAGAGCCAACATTTTTTGAAATTTCCGTAATGCTTTTTATAGTCTAGCACGACTAATATTCAAAGGTGGTCGACGTCGGCACCACTTCCAACATCATTTGCAAGAATACAGTTATTTTATCTGAAAATAAAAATTATTTGTTAATTTAATAAAATAAAAACAATACTCTAGTATAATGTGTATAATATCACCTAATAAAATAATTAATATTAGAAATCTAGTAATTTCTTTTACTCTTTTTTTAATGTCATTGCCCAATGTAAGCAAAGATTATGGACTATACGACACATTCACCAATTTTCACATATATTTAGTTTGATCAGTCTGATAATAAACATATTATTTATATCCATATCTAAGAATATCATTATTTATTTTTATAGTATAAAACCACTACTAACAATATTTTTCAAAAGACTCAATTTTTTTTATGTCAGTACGCTTCTTCCCACACATTGCCGGCTTGGCGGAGGGAACTGCAGGAACCATATGAACCTAGTGTTAAGACACTCCATAGCTCAAATTGATAATTGGAGTTCACTCCATAATAAATCAAAGCCACAGTCGTACCCATGAACGGCAGCGAGTACCCCCACTTGACGAAGGGCACGTAGAACAGCAGGCCGGCGAGGATGAAGGCGCCCGCGTACAGGTACTCCCACTGCGGCTTGTCCACGATGGGCGCCACCACCAGGTACGTCGACACCACCAGCACCACGTACGGGATTAGGATTGGCACCTGGGGTGGTAGAAATAAATGTTACCGAACTAATATATACATCTTTGAGCTGTGTCGATAAGGATCCTAAGATGTTAATAAATGATTCTATGATCTTAATAAATGACTGGATTTCTTTTTAATTTTTCTATATAGCTGTAGGTAGAGGGAACCATAGGAACTTAGTGTAAAGACACTCCATTACTATGAACTCATTGCCTCGCTTTGCCTAGTTTCCAGGGCGAAGAAAATGAAAATAGAAAAATCCATCTTCCCCGAGCAGGAATTTAAACAAAGAACCGTCGCGTTTACAGACAGAAAAGATACGCGTTAAATTTTTTACGTATTTGAATTTTGTATTTTTTAATTTCGACACTGCATTGTTTAGATGTATAATTAACATATTCAAAATATGAATACTATAGATACTTTATATATGTTTAATAAATGTCTGACATTTATAGAATACAAATATCTTTACGTATGTAGAAAAAACATTTAAATACAGTTACAGTTGAGTTTGCATGAAAAAGTCAACCGCAGTACTGAACACTACTTAATAAGTATGTGCTATACCTATATATTGACCAATACAATATACAAACAAATTAACCAGACAACAAAACAAAATAAAAACGGAACATTAAAATATATACTCCACCTTATATGGTCGGGGAGCATGCGGCTTGGTGTATCTCATGACGATCAAAGCGAGCATGGCGCCTCCATAGAAAATCCACGCGGTAAATGAGAAGAAGTCGATTAAAGAATCTATCGTTCCGTACAACACCATCGCCACCGCTATCAGAGACTGTAATGAAATAATATATATTTTTATTGAGCTCAAGTCTGCCCGAATACGAAACACAAAGCTCAGCAAGCGGTGGAAATTAATGCTATGCTGTATCTTCATAGAGCAGGTAAATTAATTATATTTATAAAAAAAATATTAATATAAAATTAAGCAAAGTCCGTTATAGAATATAATAAAAGATTTAGGCCCTATTTTAAAAAATATTTTTTTATATTTAACTAATTACCCTTAACCATGTAACCCACGTATGTGTTCATATTAGCAAAGTTGGTAATAATTTTTTAATTATTATTAATTTTATTTTGGATAACTATTTCGCTTTTAGAATTATCCGTGCATACAGAAAATATAACGTTAACATCAGAAAAGTAGTCATCGTCATACATGAATAATCTATGTTCTAAAAATGTTGACTTTAGTATTTTATAAATATTTACGTGAAATATCAATCCAGGAGCCGGCGTGAAACGTCTCACGTGAACGTAAGACAGTATATCCAGCAAATGTCCTTCACGAGATGCGGCGAAACATAATCTGAAGCAAAGTTAAAATTAGTTTCTTATTTTTGGAAATGTATTCCAATTACCTGCTTGATTGTCTTTTTCTTCATAGTTTTACAATTTTTTTTGTTACGTCAGACTGGTTTTTTCGCAAAATACCATCGTCAGAAGCAATATTATCTACATATATAATATTATATTGATATCGTTAACGGCCGGTGCAGTACAAAGATAATGGGAAAAAACATTTTGCGGTTCCGGTCTAATAACTAGAAATCTAGATTGGTATATTGTTTATGATATAAATGATTACATTAAACAATAAAATTAAGATACTATATCTTTTATGCGGAAAAGTAATAAATATGTATATGTACATGTATAAAGTAACAAATATTGGCCTTGTTGGACAGACTAGTTAACATTTATGACACTCTTCAACGTCTAAAGACAATTAAAAATTATAAACGTATGCTCCAACGTCGATTAGGAATGTGTACACCGATTAATTATATGAAATATAAACGGATTTTTCCGTCCAATGTGTGAGGCTATTAAGATAGAAACAAAATAAATTTAATATTGAAATTTTAAAAGGAAAAGGGAACATCAAGTTGATGAATATTATATGATTGTTGATAATGTAACATTATACATATTTCACTACTTATACCTACATATTTTACACTTAGTCGTACAAAAAAAAAATCTAATTTAATGAGATAATATTACCTGCCAGCAACAAATAGGGTGCCGTTGGCCGAACCAAAAGTCGATATAGTGACGGCGAGCGGCATCAACCAGGCCATCGGTCCGAGCAGGCGATTGCCGAAAGTGACCGCCACCGCCTCGCTGTCGGCCATCTCGCTGACCGACATCACCGCCAAGTACGACACGTTCACTAACGCGTAGCACAGCGTCACCAGTGGTATCCCGATTATAATACTCAGGGGAAGATTCCTTTGAACAGAGATACGTTTTAACACGCTTTTATTTGTTTCTCTTCTAAATGGGTATGTCTCGCCTTGGACTTAGAGACCGTGACTAGTATAGGCTGTTAGTATATCCTACCACTGTATGAGCCTTGTCGGTCTGCGCAGATGAACTCGTTGTGGGTTCGAATCCCGTTCACACCAATAAAGACACAATTTCTTTTGTATTTTATTTTTTAGTTTTACCGTACTCCCGCATGTCGCGGAGTATGCAAAAATAATCTAGTAGTAGATTATGACAATCTAATGTATGCTTTACACTCGGATATTGATCCGAGATCGCTAGACTAGACCGAGAAAAACAACAATACAACCTAATCTCAAAAACATCGTGGCGATCGAATAAAACCGAAGTTACATATGTAATAGAATCTGGCTTTACTTTGTGAAAGTCCATCGTAACTAAGAAATGTATATATATCGCTACTTCCTATGCTCTACATGGTATGCTGTGATGCTCTACACAGGTTTCACCCCTCACCGGGGCATCCTTAGGACATGTTAGACTACCAAGTGCTAAACACCGAGAGTATAGTAACAGTGGTAATTACTATACTCTCGGTGTTGTGGTGGTGGTGGTGGTATCTTTCGCATTGCTTACTGCACTCGCGTTTATCAGCGAGCGGGCGGGCGGTGCACTTAATTGCATAACTACTACTGCATAGCGGAAGTAGCTACATATAAATTCCTTTCTTAATAAGAAAGTTTCGTTACTATTAATAATATTTTTCTATCAAGTAGTAGTCTAGTATCTGTCGTGTATTTTGTTATACAGAACAAAAACAACAAAAAAAAGAAAAAATTAATTTTCAAAACTAGATAATTTTGTTCATTTTTTTTAATATACACAATTATTCGATCTCATTTTTTATTAATTAGCGATAAATATTCCGGCAGTAGTTTCGTTACTGAAGCGTAAACACAAATTTACATTTCAAACGGTGATGATATTTTACCAAGTGTTTAGAAAATAATCAAATTCTTGTACTTAAGTTTTAATAAAGGAAAAAGTCGACATGTTATACTGCACATGTTGATACATATATATGTTTTCATAAATATTAGCTTACATATGCTGAAAACATGAAAAAATTATAAATAGGTATATAGTATGATATCTAAATTACGTCCTCCGAGAAATGTTCATACTCTTTTTTAAATCCATGTGGACATTTCATTTAAAAAAAAAATCGCAATAAAATGTTTTGCTAAAATCGTGATTTTATAGTTTTAATACAGACATAGGTACCATTTTGTTTCGGGTTTATGAGGTTACCATTAGCGTAAGGATTACAATTATATCGTACTACAAAATGAAATTATTAATTTTAAGCTAAATTTAGAACGTATTTAATTGGATCGTTACAAATTAAAAACGCCACTTATATTTAGAAGGTATTCTAAGCCCTCGCGCTTACGATGCCTTACACGGGCGAAATGCTGTTTTTGGAAAAATATTAACGAATATATACTGGAAATTATACTCTGGATTTATAGTATTACCAAACTGCCCTAATATACTTTACTAACTATTTCACAACTGCATAGAGATGCGAGAGAATTACAGTAAAACGTTATCTAATGAGGTGATTTTCAAAAATGTCGAACGTAACACTGAAACAACTCCTAATACTTATACAATCAATTCCTAATATATATATACATAAACAAACATCGTGATACAAGGAATTAAAATATATGATTGCGAACTGTAAACTTACTTGGAAGGATTTTTAATTTCCTCAGTAACATAGTTTAGGTTATTCCAGCCGTCGTATGCCCACAGTCCGGTGTAGAACGCCGTGGCGATGTTGCCCAGAGTCGCCGTGCTACTTGCGAAGTTGGGCTCCTGTAAATGTCGCGTATTACCTGCACCATACGGACACAACCTACTGTCAGTCTATTCACATTCTGCCTTTATTATTAGTACGATGATTGACCGTGATGTGGCGGAAAATGGTTTCGCATTAGATGTGGCTTTTGTTAATAATGTAGGTATATATAGATATATCTCATGCAGCTAACAAGCGCTAAATATGTTAGTAGTGTGATAATGAAATGGAATTGAGAAATGTGCTCTTACTATTAAACTATTAATTTAAGAATACACTATGGTACAGTAGAAAGTGTTTGTAGACAAATTATTAGAAATATTTACTTCGAGGTTGTCTCGGCCAGTCCCGTCATCGCCTAACTGTTGTTGTTTGACAACGTTAAAGAAATGTATGTGTGATGTTAATAATATAACACGAGTAATGTAATTTATTACCTAATATTAGTTTATACGCGCCGCCGCAGACGATGATCGCAATGGCTACCAGTTTGGCTGCAGTGAAGATGTTTTGTACGTTTGTCGCCAGGTTTACACTATAGCAGTTTACCGCCAGTATCATAACTAAAAAAGAATAACAATCCATAATCATCATTGTATTTGTATCATCAATATATAAATTTGTATCATCAATATATAAATGTTTATTTTATTATAATAATTACAGGTCATCGTTAAAAGGTAAATATTTATTACAATAATTGTTACTTCCGTAATTCTGCTTATTTTATAAATAAAGTCGATACATTACATCGTTGGAGTAAGTAAATAAATATTTTACCACCATTTAAGACTTCAAAGTCATTTGAAAATTTATTAATTAATCTTTAAGCAAAATATGGAAAATAATAAAATTCACAGAGGCCGCTGTAGCACTGCAGCACAAAATTCGACGGTTGTGGTTTCGATTTCCACTCAAGGGAATAAATTGACGCATTTCCGCGCCCTAGTACGCAGACAAGTGTTGCGTTTAGTTCTTCACCTCAACGCTATGTCAATTAGTAGTTCCAGCGAAAAACTGTAAAACGTTTATTTTTCATAGTACAAAAAAATTAAGCACAGTTTGGGTACGAAAAAGAAAGAAAGTCGTATTATATTACCAATAGATATGACCGCCACAAGCTTGACAAGGGCGTCTGGTGGTTCACACTCTGACACAAATGGTTCCACCGCGTACTTTGCAAAGCTCAGGCAGATAATAGCCATCTGGGAAGGTTTTAGTACCAATGTCGAAACCTGTCACAAATGTATTGTAATTAAATTTCCCAAAAATTAAAAGAATAAATAAATAAATTCACACGGAAATAGATTGTACCAAACGTTCTTATAGAAAATTATTTTGGGTCAATAACATAATAAAAAGTTAGGTTCACGATTTTTTTAAGAATCGTAGGAACCTAGTGTTAAGATACTCCGTTAGCCGCTTTGCGTCTTGCGTGTTGAGTGGCGAAACTCTACGCTGTACGCTTTGAACAATAGAAAAATAATTAATTCTCCCAGAACCTACAAACCGCTTACGTGTAGCAGTCAATAAAACAAACTGACAAAAATATAATAAAAAAGACTTCTATAGAAACATATGCAATGCTAAATGCGTAGTATAAATACATTTGCAAATTAAATATATATACTATGATTTCATTCTCTGTATTATTTTTGTAATTCAGTTAGGCAGCTAAAAAAAAATTAGAAATTTAACATCAGCCTGAAGCTTTCATTTTAAATATGATTTATTCTGGATCTTGTCAAAATAAATATATTTTAATATCTTATAAGTCGACAGTTCTATATTTTGTCTCTGAATTTTGGATTACAGAAATTAGAAGGGCACAAGTCCCTTACTGATAAAACAATTTTTATAAAGCTACCCATGAAAACAGAAATGCAGGAGGTCCTCCAAATGCATCCATAAAATACGCGTATTCAGCGCCGGAAGATGTATTCATCGTTCCTAGCTCCGCGTATGCCAGAGCTCCTGTCGTAGACAAAAAGAAAATAATCGAATTATACTGTGTATTTTAAAAAAGATAATATAATTAAATACAATTTTCCGTTAAAATATTACTCACCAAGCAACGAGAGCAGGCCGCATGCCATCCATATGATGAAGCTTATGCCCACTGAGCCTGTGCGCTCCAAAAGCCCAGAGGGCGACACGAATATTCCAGAACCTGTGACAAAATAAAGAAAATTATCATAATCGATTCTAATCGGAACCTATATCGATATTTTTGCCTACCTTAAAAATCATTAAATTAAATATTTCGCTATCAATTAAAGTAATAAAATTACTACAAGAAGCTAGTGTCTGTCGTATTTATAGAAAGTATATTCTAAATATTTCTTAGTAATTTTATATTTAGTAGTGTCATCATATTAATTAATGTCTTCATTTTCGTTAATATACATTCCTGTATTCGCAGTAGTATACGGTACAGCTCATAACTTTAATTGAAACATAAATATGATTAAAATTCAAACTACTTCTTATTGTTATAATTTTTTTGTCTTCACGCTTTATCCCGCATATTGCAGGGTAGGCAGTGGGAACTGCAGGAACTATAAGAACCTTCTGTTAAGACATTCCGTTCCCTGCTTTCTGTTTTAATTAGGATTAACTTTATAATTACGTCAATATGTATATAGATTCAACGAAATGAGATTGTAAAGGATCTGCATGCTCGTGGGAATGTTTACATTCCTAAGTATTTAATACATGTTGCCCTGATCTCATTATATAAATTATGATGGCAGAATATAAACATTATTAACGTTGAAAATTTTAAGTATTTAAAGCTATGGGGATTACATAACCACAAAATAATTGTGTATATTCACTGTTCATTAGCAAGATAATGTTATATTTGTTAGTTTTGTTCAAGTATGAGCCCTTTCCAAGGTTTTGTTCTATAGTGTTAAAAAAAGGAATCATTCTTAGTAGGTTCTATCAATAATATCAAATCGATATTTTTTTTTGTAATTTTTTTTATAGTATTTATTTTTTTTCTACTCGTTGAAATAAATTTAATTAAAATTACCTTATTTAGTTTGCAAATATTTAGTAGAGTGTTGAATTTGGATGTAAAAGTGTCTTTAACATAGGTATTAACTTAAAGTAGAAAATTTTGCTTTAAATATCTAATATCAAATTTGTGGTCTTGCTAAAGTTTTCAAAGTATGTAAATATGATTGCTAAAGCACAAAAATCGAGGACTTGAAATTTTGCAGGGTAAGTCTCTTTGAAGTTTCATTTTTCTATTAGGTATAATCTACGTAGATTACATTAGAAAATTCATAATAAGCGTTGTGTTAGCACTTTGTACCAAGCTCGTATTATGTAAATTTAGCATTTACTCAATAGGAAAATATTGATAATTCATTATATTTGATATTTACACACCTATTGACTGCTATAGTAATGGTAATTCTTAGAATATCTCATATAACAAGTAAACGTAATGTCTATTACATTTTATAGTTGTGGGAATGGCTATAACAACGTGTTTTATTCTTAATAAATGAAGTTTAATAATTAGTTAGAATTGTTTTCGTAAATAGGTAAGGGTTTTATGAAAGAAGAATACCTACCGATCATAGTACCAACAATTAGAGCCACCCCACTGAAGAGTCCCACCCGTCTCTTGAGGTGAACAGGGTCGTCCGGAGCTGCGTCCGACCCCTCCAGCTGTAGACAGATATCATACCATCCACTCTTACCAGCAAAAATTACAAAATATTTAAAATTTAAACTAATACTTATATTTAAAATCACTGTTTCGATATATTCTGCGCGTTAAAAACACTCAAGTTACCAATTTTAATAAACACAAATTTTATTTGCTTCTAAAACGCTGAATATATCTTAATTAATTACTACTAAAAGACAGAAAATGTAAGCATTTTCAATGAAACGAATGCCTGATATTTTCGTAGCACCCACACACACACCCAACCACATAGCGCGTAACAACCATGTAATAAATAGTAATAAGCCGAGATCAGAAAAACTAATATAATTTCAACCCACACCGTTTATTTTGCAAGTAATTTGTTTAAATACACAAAACTAAGCAGTTAATTTAAAATAAAACATGAACTTTGAGATTAAATAAATGTGGTATTATTTGAAATCTATTCTTATTAAGGACATAGGCAAACGCTACAAAATTTTTACAGTGGATGGAGTAGGTTTTAACGACCTGTACCTTGTCTCCTGGGTTGGCGTTGCCGTCGGCGAGCGCTCCCGCCGCGCCGTCCTCGGCGTCGCAGTTGGCGGCGCACCCGCGCCATACCAGTCCGCCTTCGCGTGCGCTCCCTGTGCAAACGCAGATGTTGACATAAGTACACATAGTTACTGAGTGAACTTAATTTTCACTGTGCTACAACATTGTTATTCACATATTTTATTATTATCAACTGCATGATAATAATTAAATATGTGACTAAATATTTTTAAATAAATTATTATGGCTAATTTTCATGAACGCTAGACTTAGTATGTTAATTTAAGGTATCTCTTCCTTACAGTCTCGTATCTTACTACTTTATTTTGTCAATATGTATATATTTTACATGGCTAATGATAATATTTTACTGCCAACACGCGTCGACGATTGAATATTATTAGGTAGATGTCTGAGTATTTTGCAAAATTATTGTTCTTCGCTGTTGAATTTACGTTTATTTTAATATTAACAGGAATGTGTTACGTACTCAGAATCTTATTAATCTAAAATCTTTTTCTCATTACTTCAAACGAAAATGACCCATTTTATGATTAGCAATAGGTACTTCAGGCCGAATTACCAGAAAGGGTTTCTACCTGGAGTTTCTGGATGCCTGGAGCATAATAGTTTGTTAACTGAAAGTTTAAAAGACGCCAGAATGTGTGAGAGGCAAATTACAGTGTGTTGGATAGATTTAGAAAACGCGTTCGGGTCAGTACAACACGATCTATTGATGTTTGCGTTAAAATGGTACAATTTTCCTACGATAATAAGCAACATAATCGCGTCATACTATTCCAAATTAAAATTCGTTATAACCTCTAAAGACGGCCATTCAAAACCTTTAGGCTATAAAGTAGGTCTTTTCAGGGTTGTTGTTTATCCCCAATAATATTTAATATCGTAATAAATATTTTAATAGATAATCTAATTAAACAAGAGAAAAAATGGGGTTATCGGTTTAAGTTCAACAATAAGTACACAGAATCCATCCTTGCTTTCGCGGACGATCTTGCGATACTGACTAGGAATCCAAAGCAATGCCAGCTGCTATTGGATGAAGTAGACGATTTTTGCGCGTGGACGAAAGGAATGAGGACAAAACCTAGTAAGTGTCACTGTTTATGTCTGGGAAGGCGAAACACTAAATATACCTCATACGATCCGGGACTTAAAATTGGCGGTAAAAGCATTGCTATAGTTTCCGAAGCGGCACCTTTTAAATTTCTCGGCAAGAAAATAGACTACAAAGGCCGCACTCCATCTTTAGATGTACTTGTCGACAGCTTTTTGACGGATCTTGAGAAGGTAGATCATCAACCTATAAGTAATGTCAAGAAAGTTTGGATTTACGACAATTTTCTAACATCACGTCTGAATTGGCCTTTCCTCGTGTATGATTTCAATAAGACCCTCTTAACAAAGTTAGATGCAAGTGTCACAAAGATACTGAAGTTTTGGCTTGGGCTAGCGCATTCGGCGGACACCTCAACCTTATTTAGAGATAAAAATAGTTTCGGGTTGAGATTAAAGAAACCATCGGAGCTCTATAAACATCTAAGAGTCTCCAAAACACACATTCTGGGAAAATCACGGGATGAGATTGTTACCTCACTCCCAAAAGACAGAAGTGTCCCAGAGCTCGAGTCAAGACTTCAATTCCATAAGCAATTTATGATAGGAGCACAGTCTAGTAAAGTAGGGTTAGGATCAAAGAGGAAAGTTCAAGACATAGACATAATAAAATCTTTTATTCGGCAAGACGAGAACGACAAATATAAGGTGCACGCATTGGGTTTAGAAATGCAAAACGAGTGGCTAACTATAGGAGAATTCTGTATCCCTTTAGCTTTAAAATGGCGCACCCTAATTCACGACTGGTCTCCAGCACTATTAAAATTCTATCTAAATGCGTTCCAAATGACACTTCCAGATCAAAGTAATTTAGTAAGATGGGGTAAAGCTACCGATAAATCTTGCTACATCTGTAAAGAGGCAGTAGGGACAGCTAAACATATGCTGGTAGGGTGTAGGGTACTCTTGGATAGTGGTCAATACTCGCGGCGCCACGATAAAGTACTAGAAATCATACGTGAAGCCGTTAGTCTATCTGTAGCAAGAGCACAGAGAAATATAACAACCAGCAAACGCTCAATAGAGTTTGTGAAAGAAGGTTTTTATAAAAAACCCACACAAAAACCTTTCTCTATATTAGATCCAGCTCCCGATTGGACACTTATGATGGACACGTATGAGAAACAGTATAGAATCCCTGAGGATATTTGTGTTTCGTCATCCAGACCGGATATTTTTCTCTATTCTCGAAGCCTAAAACGCATAGTACTGGTAGAACTTACAGTTCCGTGGGAAACAAATATCCCAAAAAGTCACCATCTAAAACTTAATAAATACTTTGATCTTACAAACGAACTGACCAGGAATAGGTTTAGAGTTAGCTTATTTGCGGTTGAAGTAGGAGCGAGAGGTATAACAGCGAAATCTCTCTATAGTTTGCTCAAAGATCTCGGCCTATCTAGAACTATTATAAATTCATTTCTAGAACGCACTTCAAAGGCGGCTTTGGTAGAATCGTTTAGAATTTGGTTAGGTAGTGGGAGGAGCTCGGACAGTGAAGGTGAGCGTTAATGCATTTTAAAGGGGCCCCTTTAAACCTACACTTGGGTCGCAAGTCCCAAGCGCTGATCGGAGCTCCTCTTCCTACAACGCGATGGGCCCGGCACCCGCACGGTGAATCCATAGAATGCTAAGCAGTTTTCTTCTTCAGTGACAATTTTTACAACTCAATAATGATTACTTTTGCAATAGCAAAACACTTTAATATTTTCTATATACAACTTAGGTACACTCCAGGATTATTAAATTTAATTCTTAATTCTAATATAAATTTTAAATTAAATAATTTTTAAAATAATTTTTATTTATATCGAATAAAAATCAGGGTGTAATTTATTCAGGTGTTAGTTTAAGGGTAAACCATAAGGATTTAGTTGTAAGCATATCAAAAAATATATATTTCAATAGATAATTTCTAAAATAAAAATATCTAAATTTCGTCACATTTTTAATTTTTAATATAAATCGTAATTACTCATCTTTGCATTATCTTTCATTTGACTTAAAGAAAATGCATAACATCTTTAATCGTTAACTGGTAACATGGCTTGGACGATTGATAAAATCGCAGTTGACTCATCTTCGTCAATGCTTAAGGCTTATTTATTATATTCACTTATTAACATTCAAATAAAATGTTAGTGATCGCTATCTATATAAAAAAACATATATCAATGGCGTTTGTCTATGTAAAAACAAGACAATACCTTTCAAATTTTGTGTGTGTGTGTCTGTGCGGCTATGCTGGTTAATATTAAGAAAAGGTTCACCCATTCAAATATAATATTTTCACTATATTATGTAATTAAAAATTAATTTTACTTCTACCACTTCATAACTAAATTAAAAGTAAAATAAATTTAAAGAATGTTGAACTACGAAACCGATACTAGATTAGTTAAAAATTCAAATTTACTTTCCTAAACACACAAAGTTGCTGGAAATGCCAGTTGTCAATATGATCTTTGATTAATTGAATTTCGTACTGTGTGATATTGTCTTAATTGAAAAAAAATATTCACGTTCTTTTTTAAATTTTATTGAAATAATCTTAATTTATTTTAAGGTTTATGTTGCTTCACAAGCGGTTACTATATTTAGAATCGTAACATGCACAGGCAATATGCACTGACTGTTTTTTTCAGATAGTAAAGTATTACAAGTATGCAGCGTGGCGTATTAAGCGGGATACCGAAGGGTATTAAGCGTTAAGAAGTATTTGAAAAATATCTCAAGTTGCTGGTACTGCTATAAAGTGGTTTCTTTATAAGTTTCTAATGAATGTCATTATTAAAATGGTTATATCTTATTCTTGAAACCAAAGAAATATATTTTTTATTTGTAGTCAAATAAGTTTTGGATCCAAGCCATTAAGACCCGAATGGCCTTTCTGCGAATCTCAAGCTCGCACTTCACATACCACTATGGAAAAGTGGTACCAGTACCAGTAAGAATCGAACTTATAACCATCACGAATCACGCTATTCGACTGCGCCACATCATCCTCTAATGTAAGTTATGTAATATAACGAATAGCATTTGACGTTTGGACTAGAATATATTTCTTCACAATCAGTTAGTTATGATTATGTAGAAACACTGGCATGTCACAGTGTCCCATGGATGTCAATATAGTAGAAGTATGTATTTTTTGTTTTAGATTTATAGATACGTAGTTATAAATTAAATAAATATATATCTAACAATCAATTATGTAATGTGTCAAAAATTATGACAAACACCGTGAAAGTCATAAAATACATTAAATATATATATTTTTACCAATTACTACTGTTACTTTACATAAGAAGCCCTAATTTACTCGCATGGCGATACTCTAAATACTAACTGGGTCACCTTCATTCAGGGATGTCAACCGAATGAGGTTTGGCAAGTAGACTTTTATATTCGATTTTTATGCACCATCGCAACTAATTTAGTACCTTTAATGTGTTGAAGTAAACAACAACAGTTTGGCACGGAATAATTTGGATTGTTACAAGCAAAGTTTATACGTTATAGGTGTTACTTCTTGAACACAAATGTAAAAAATCAAGAGTTTAATTTAAATTTTGTATTAATTTCAATAATACTTTTAATTTAGTATTTTTTTATTCGATTACAATTGTTACAAATTTAAAAATGCATAGAGACTTTAATTATATGCAAATGGCTGATTCTAGGAAGTAAAAATGACCACTGTCAATCGATAATACATGATTACATATGTAGGTTTCTTTAATAATAGCGCTGGTCAAGTTCTCATTTGATGATACATTTACAAGCAATATAAGTCATTCAACACGCCGGATGCCACGTAATGAAAACATAGCCGACTCTTTGGGCATCACGTATACCAGAGTGTTATTTCTAGATAACACGTTTGCATTATAGTATATAAGTAATAAGGAGGACTTTATACGTCTTATGGTGATTGTATAAATTGTGGAAAAGAAACATTAACCAAATGGAATATGTAAAGAAAACAAATGATATTAGCTTATTGTCCACAATAAAGCCCTTATAAGAAATATTAAATTGAACGTATACGACGTGATAAGGTATCCTGATCTAAGTAGTATATATACATTTCTAATGTTAAAGGTGTATTACCGTGTTTTTTATCTCATCTAAATTATGTAAATATCTGAACAATAGGTTCAAATCGTAAAATATCAATGTCTCTATTGTAATTACTTGCGCTGCTTATTATGTTTTAATGTCTATAACAGTATATTGACACTTAATAATAATTTCCGTAACACCGTACTGAATGTAAATATATAACAGAGAATAATGACATGTTTATTAAACATAGATCTAATAAGTTATACCATACATTATATTATCACACGAAATAGATTGTATATGTCTAGACAAAATTAATTATTTTTTAAGTATCTATTTTCATATTTTTAATAATAAAATAAATATATGACATATATCATTTATAAAAAAAATAATTTCGAGGACACACAAAATTTTACTGATTTGAAAACAAAAATTAGCATAGTTAAAGAAAACATAAAAATTTGAACCCACACGTCATGGAAACTGTCCAATTTCAATACATTCAAATTTTTATATAAAACATATAAAGCAAGTATGTCTATCCTTAGTTTGGATAAACACTTGAATATCATAATACTAAAAATTAATATGTCGTTTTTATCCATTTATATTAATGAACAACTATCGTCATCACTATATCAGTCGGCAAACATCTACTACTGGGCAAATACTTCCCCTATGGAATGGTCTGCCTATCAGATTCCAGCTACCTTCACTAGGTTCTGGGTCCACCTCGTGGGGACCTGCCTACGGTACGTCCCCCAGTTTGTAGTCGCAACTCGAAAACTACCACAACGTTCATCGGTTTATCTATCAACTTTAACTATTATATACAGCGTATAAATAATATTTTATTATTAAAGTAAAATATTTTCAGATCTATCTATAGTGTTATTTTATGTCGTAATATTCTGGTATCACGTGCCGGGTACCAGAATAATACCTCAGCCACGTAGTTACATACGTAATACTTACGACCTACGAAAAGTTTATACAATAAATTAAACAACCGTAAGTCGTGAATTTTATTTTCCTTGTCGAGTAAACATATAAAAACCCAAATAGCATGATCACTGCTCCAAATGTAAAGTAAACTTTTAATTTACCAGAATATGTAAGTATATAGATAAACATTGTTAAAGAACATTTTGTTATAAGTAAATTATAAGTATGAGTATACTTAATAATAAATTTATAAATATATTGATTTATAATACTGTTAATATTGATTATAGCAAATCATTTTACAAACTTAACTTGCAGCTACAAAGGTCACGTATTAATGAATTGGTCGATAAACACTCACGCTGTGCTACAGCAAAATTGTCTTGAACTAATTTCTACTTATTACAAACCCAAAATAACTAGATTCTCACAAATGCATCACTCAACGCTGTTACGGGATTTGGGCATTAAATCATAATAAAGGTCAAGGGAAAGACCGTATGTTATTCTATCTACGTCACGTCTACGAGCGTCTACAAATAAACCCCTAAAGCATAAAATTTGCAAAATATATCAGTAGTCAAAAGAGCAACAAATTATCTGATTAAATAATATACAAACAATACGATTTATATTATTTATACACGAAAAATATCACGTAACAATGAAGATTCGGTAATTTTGTGCCTATGAAATTTTCCACTATTCTGTAACGATATTTAAATTATTTTAAATCAGAAAATATTGGATACCAAGAGAGGCAATATTTTTGTTAAATAAAAAAATGTATAAAATAAAAAATGTTTTGTTACATAATATTATTTCAAGAGTACCACGTGTCAATTTAATTTTACGTGAGTTATCTTAAATACTACCTAGCGATTTTGAATTATTTATAATAAAAAATATTAAAACAGCTGTGATTACAGCGTTTAGATAATTGAAGTTGAAAAATATAATATAAACCTTCATCGCCATAGAACAGTACAGGGGCAAGCGCGCCAGTGTGCAATTTGTCTGTGCGTGCCTGCGCACGAGCCGAGCTACGCAGCAGGGCCGCGAGTTTGTCGCGCATCTCATCGCACATACGGGCACACTGCGACCCCTCCACAGCGCCGGCGCCGTCCCCAAGAAAACAACCTCTAAACGATGCGTTAAATCTTTCCTCTTGCTATATGTAAAGCGAGCCGTATTTGTCCACTAACTAAATCACACTTCACTATCACTATTATTATTTTCGCATAATAATTATCACAATATATTGCTAAAATTAAGTTTCATTTATAATACTTTGAACACTACAAAAGGAGAACATTAGAAAAAAAATGTAAAAACAGAATTAAAATTTTACTGAAATTAAATAAGTATTAAATTTGTGTCGTTTGTGTTTATGATTATATATAAGAGATTTTTTAATAAATTTAAAGGCACTTTGGTTTGACTTGTATAACATTAATATAGTCGGTGGATGTCTGCAATAAGCAGTGGCTCAGGGCAGACTGACTATTCCCGGCGCGAGCCAACACGTGGGCGGAAAACCGCCCGCCCCCGCCGATCAATGGATGAGATTCGACACCTGACCCCTAAAATCTACAAAATAATTTCACTTATCAACCACTAAACAGACAATACGTACGACGCATGTGACCATCTGTATATATGTTCCCGAAATAAAAATCTACGTATGTAAAAGATTTACTGAAAGATTTATGGCGTTATTTAGCGCTACTTTATTTCTTATAAAACATTATAAAGACAAATTGAAGAGTTTAATAAAACGTTGTAAAATGTAAATACACGTTATAAATATAAATTAATTCAAAAATATTTGTTGTTTCTAGTTAATAGATTTTTACTATAAGTAGAGTTACGTAATATCTTTTTATCTTAGAATTTCATTATAGAATTTGACTCTGAAGTAGATTTTTAAATTTAATAATATTAAAGCAATTTTATATTATATAAAAATGTAACAAAGCAAAATGAAGTGTTTATTACGAACACTAAATTGACTAGTCATGCATTTATATCGAACAACGCAATTATAAACAATGTATAGATATGTAGATCAAAAAGTTGATTATATGGCATTTTTACTATGAATATGCAATGTTAAACTCGGCTCTTTTACTTTTTACATTTAGGTAGCAAATAATTTTGCAAATCAACAACACGAAATAAAAATATTTTAGTAAGTATAAAAAGCTGGTTTATTGTATATTTTTTATTACTTAAGAAACTAAAAGTATCTTTTAATTAACATTGTCTCATTTTATAGCCACAAATTAAAACATAATCCTGAGTATTTTGTGACAAAGTTATCGGGCGAGGGTAGTAACCTTGATTCTTATCCCTTAAATGCTAGACGTGCTGTCGCCGAAAAACTTCTGTTGTGTCCTTGAAGTGACATTTACGTAGGTACATGGGATTTTATACTGTATTATATTTTTAGGGCATTGTAAGGTTTCAGGCAAACCATTTCGAGAATTTTAAAATGCTTGTAGTTTTTCTTAATTTTTCATATTACATTATAGGATTGTAAACGATATATTCTATAAATGTGTAGAGGATGTACTTTTGCATTAAATATTTTTAGCAGGGAAACATAACTCTAAGACTCTCCGTTCCTCAATTTCAAGACAGGTGTAAAGTGTATATTACACTTGTAAAATAAGAAATAATAAAATAATGACGGTAATCGCATAGAATTAATAAACTCGTGCCAATATGTAAAAATAATTTCGGAAAGAAACTAAAAGTATGAAGGTTTGAAATTCTCAACTTGATTTAATCTTAAATATGCAACACCGTACACGTGACAGAAGCTATAAATAAAAAAGAATTCGATCCTATTACGTTCGTACATTCAAACGATTATGGCATTAGTAGCATGATAACATAAACTATAAAACATAAAATAAAAATGAGAACATACTTTCCTAATATATTCATATCAGTTTTATAAAAAAAATAAAGGAATCAAATATTTTCTTCAAATATTTTAGTCTTCCTAAAAGATTGAACCCACAACAGTCACGTTTATAGTAAAGGTCTGGGCCGCTTTACCATGACATTTACGTTTCTTAAAAACAAATCTCACCAGGGTACAGTTACGTACTGGATGTACACACCTACCCAGTTATAATTAGAGATGAACGTCGTTTATTCTTAGATAACTACGTCACAGGACATCATATAACACGTTCTTCTTAAACGCCTACTTATTTTATGAAAGCGCCATTCACAAATGTAGTTATCACATTAGTTCAAAAATTATTATGATAACTCTAATTACATACGTACCAATTACATGCAATGACTTTAATAACAATCGGCTTTTGTCTAGATACAAAATCACTGGAGGAGTTGATAACTTACAAAACTCATTAACATTTTAACAATCGTTGTTTGTAATAAAAACAATTATCTCAATAGTTGAAATAAAAAAAATCAGTATCCATTTTGATGGACAGTTAATGAGTCTGTGCTAATATTTCATTTTAACATAATCAGCTAAAATTCAGATTAAAAAATAATATTAAAGTTAAATGTAAGTTTATTTTGTTTATAGAAGGGTCAAGGTAATGATAATCTTGTAAAGTGATATCCTGCTAAATAAACTATGTCCAATGTCAAGAGTCCTAGATACAAAATACATAGGTCCTATCAGAATTGGTTGGGAGATACACTATACATTCTAAGAAGTAATTGTTCATGTAAATATTTAAAGAAATTAATTGTATTATCCACTTTTTATTTGAAATGTTCACACCATTTCATCACATAAAATAAGACACACTGTTCCTCGTTTGGGATTTCATTATTCTCGTATGAGATCGAATTTGCAACCGTCCCGTTTACCGTAAGACGATGTGTCTCTGAGTTACGACGGCGTTTGCCTCGGCCTATTATAATGGGTAGGTAAAATTAACTTTCAAGTTGACTTTTTATGCAATTTGAATCACTTGTCATCCATACCATTCACCTATCTATGACAAAAACATTTTCAAAGTCACTTTTAGGAGCGGGATTCGCTACGGACCAATCAATACGTTTCACGCATGCGTCAATATGAGTTTTAAAATATTTCTACAAATTGAAAAGCGTAGGCGGGAAATTTTACTATTTCATCTATGAATGATTGAAGAATGTGACGTATACTTTTCGTGATATTTTAATTTCAAAAATATAGAGTGGTTTTTGAATATTTATTTTTTTTATTTAAATCTAATTAGCACTAACGATAGATCTAAAATATATAGGCAATATACCTGTACATATATTTCGAAATTATTTTCTTTAAAAAGTAATATCGGTACCTAGTTCATGTAGTACTTACGCACTCAGGTATCGGTACATGTTTTATTACTAGAGATAGCGTTTGGGAAAATATTACTACTATAATGAGATTGAGACCATATTTTGTATAAAATGAAGTCCAAATATTTATTTTATATGAATTTTATGAATTACTTACAAGTCAATATTTTGAAAAAGGTTTTTAAAAAAAACTTTTGAGGTTGTACTGAATTACAATTTAAACATTTTTTTTCCGGTCAGGGTTACAAAAATAAACGACGCATAAAAATAATCAGTAGGAAAGATTCTAGCTGTTAGAAATGTCGTGATAAAGTCGAAATCTAATCTAATCACGAATTATAAAAACAAAAATCGTTAACCACTTATTAACATTACTCCCTCGTGTAAAGTGAGTGTTAAAATGTAACTTCGCTCGAAATAATTTTAGCATAAAACACGATTAAAAACATCCTATTCCAAATATATTGGAAAAAAAAATATCTTATAGAGGTATCTATATAGTTAGTTAACTATATATTTTAGCTTTCTCCGCGTTCAAGACACTATCAAATATCTACAATATAATTCTACAGAGCTATTTATAATAGTCTAAACCATTTGATATTTTTAATTTACAATTAATGAGCAAATTTACATCAAAAGTCTCCTTCAAAGATCATAATTATATTAGCTACATATTTAATTGTGACAAAAAATTACATAGATTTAAAGTAATTAAGAGGATTTTTCAGGTAATAATGTGCTAATTTATTACTTTTTGCTATACATACTGTAGATAATAATTTAAAACAATTACAATTTCAAGTACTTCACCAATGAATGTACTTATGAAGAGCGAGCGATACCAATAAAATATCTTAATTAAAATAGACGGTAGCTATTTGGCGCCTACTTTATTCGTAGCGCGTCACTCATCCGTGGCATTTAGTCTCGTTTGGTCTACAAATGTCCACACGTCACAGATACCTATATAATGGTACCTGGTAGAGTACAGCTTAACAAATATATAAGAATAATTTCTATAATTTAGTCAATTTAACAAAAGTTCCATTAGAATAATAATTTCATAGCGAAATAATGTGAATTTATACTAAATCCTTATATTTGTCGAAAAAGAAATGGAGGTTATAAATAAAAATTACGATGTGCCTGGATATAAAGAAATGTTATTTAACTTTCAAATCTGCTGATATAGATTTTTCATAAAGTACAATGCAAATTTAGATATGTTTGAAGTTTGGTGTGTAATGAATTCTGTGGTCTCAATTGTATAATGAAGTAGAAGTAATGGCAACAAGTCAAATCGTAATAATAAATAATATACACGCAATAGACAAGCTATATTGCAATCATCTTCATATTTTTATTACTCTTTAAGTCTCAAATCTCAATCAATGCTTACTAGCCAATAAATTCACCAGAAAAGTTTATGTATATTTTGTTACGGTTGAGTGTATATGACTCATAATAACAAGAAAAGGAAGGACAATCACGTAAATCTATTCTAAGTATTTAGATAGTAAATTTCATATAAGTAAGATATATTATTGTTAAAGTATTGATACTACGTATTATATAGGTTGATTTATTTCAGCACAAATAGAAAATCGCAAAATTCGAGCGAAAGATGATGCAATATCTCCTTACAATTTCACAGTACAGAAATCGGAGCATGGAGCAAATATCGACCAGGCCACCCGTACAGTAACTCTACCCTATTATAAATAATATTATATCTCACTATTCTGATAATTTTATTAACTACAACATTAAACCACTTTTATATATAAAGTATTAAAAAAAAAATAATATTAAATAAAAATAACGATTAGTTTTAACTTCAATTTCACCTGGGTAAAAAAATGACAATAATTAATTCTCCCTGAGTGACAATCTAATCCACAGTCGTTTATGTGCAAAAATAATGATACAGGGCGATGTAAGAATACTAACAAAATACAAATCCATGATTTTAAAATCTATTGGAAATAAAACTTTTACTGTTATGTATCTATTTGGAGTCTGGGCTATAATAGATTTTGAAGACTTGCATATATGTGCAAAATAGTTTAGTTACAATAAATAATGAATCACAATCATTAACATAAAAAAATGATTAAACTTGATAAGCAAATCCCAATAACATATAAAAATTAAGAAGAAAGAGAGTAGAATCTTAACTATTACAAACCAGACAATGGCTCTATAAATAAAAGTTGTTGAACTTTTGAAAGTCACTTAACGCGTCGGACTTTTTCATTGACATATTAGTATATAATAAGAAGCATCTAAGACACCTAAAATCATATTAAATAAAAAATAATAAAAGGTATCTTTAGTGATAATGATCAGTTTCCGCTATCATGTAAACATCCACAACACGTGAAATACGCACCCATAAGCCCAATGAAAAAGGATAGCTCGAAGTCGAAGGGGTGCAAGAACTATAAAGTCCACTAATACAACGAAGTTGCGCAAATTACTACACAATATATTACGAGATTTAAATTTAAACATTAAAAAAGAGTACGAAGACTATAAACAAATATTTAAAATTTTAATTAACGGAAAATTTAATTAGGAAAGACTGGACTTAAATTACATATTCATATTATATGAAAATAAAAATAACTATAAAAACTATACAAAAGATTAAAACAAAAACTTACGTCATCTCTAGTGACGAAAATTCTTAATACTGGAAATATATCATACTTTCGTTTCAGTTTAGTAATTGTTAAATGTATAGTACTTCCTTAATTAATTACATTATGATAATTGCAAAGGTAACCTAAGAAATAAAATTAAACACAAACATGAAATCTAGACAATTATTACATTAGAGGTAATATAATTTTGACACTTAATTATTAATATTCAGATTGCCAGCAAATGCACTATTTTACAATATCATTCATGAAAACGATATTTTTTAGATCTGAAACACTGGTATTGGACCTAAAAATACAACATGAACTCTGTAATTCTTGCCTTTCTCCCTATATTTATTTGTTATACTTACTTTTAAATACTTTGGTAATGGTCACGAGGTACCGGTAAGATAAATAGAAAAAAATAAACTCCATAAATGTTAAATATTATGAAAAAAATATAAAACGTGAATGTTTCAACAACCAATCACCACATACTTAGTGCATGTACATAACTATTAAAGGGGTGTACTAAATATATGCCCTTTTTAAAAAGGCATTGCTTTTAATAACTTTTATAACAAAAGACTCACCTATATTACAATCTTTAAAAGCATTTATTTGTTGGCTAGAAAACATTGCTTTATTTTACGTTTACGGTACAATTTCAATAAAATCAATAAGTTGCATTGAGGTATACGAACGTGTGTCGATAGTACATTAGTACTTGATAGATATTATAAATTTTATAAAGATTACAGCTATATTATATTCGATAAACTTCTGACTAATTGTGGTTATTTTATTATTTTTTAGATAATATCTACATACTTATATGCACGGTAAAGGTAGGTATTATTACAACATTATCTACAAAAGTAGACAAAAAGTATTACTTTTTCTTACATTTAAACGTGTTCTTCATTTTACTACTTAATAAAATAGGAAAGTCACATTTTTTTTATTTTTAATGAACGATAATGATCAATCGAAATCGAAATCACAATGTACGTATTTATGTAATAATCGCTGAAACTACAATACATGATTATAATGTGAAGCAAATCTGCAAACGTTATTACTTATTACGCTATAGTGTCAGACTGCCAAGTACTAAACGTTTCTATTACAATTTTTAATTAATCCATTACCTGATGATAAGTATAAAACGTCCTATTATACATATATCAGCGATAGTAAGACTACGTGAGCAGAGCAAAAATATACAAAGTCCTAAAATGTATATTAAGATCAAGATCCTAAAGTATATGTTAAAAAAATCCTTTAATATTATTACTTAGTTAGAAAAAAGTTGGACATATTTCATTATAATGTATACATCCAGAAGATGTTAATCTTACCCTTATGTTGTTTTATAATATCTTCTTTCCGTTGTCTAGAAGACATACCTAGCTAATACAAAAGGCAATCTTATGCTTACTTCTGATTTAGTGATCAATCTGTAAAATCTGTAAGGGAAAACTCAGGCTCCCGCCAAGTCGACAAATTTGCAGTTGTATAAACGAACTAGAATACAATTTTCAGTTTATTTATTTATTTTTATTATAAATTCTAATTTATTTCCAAATTTCATAACATTAGTTCAACGAAAAGCATCCTGTAGTTTTTGATTATATGCCGATTATCATTCAAAATGCAAAAAATTAGTATATAATTAAATAAACTCTCATATCTCTTGATAGTGTTGAATCTGATTTTTATTCTGCTTGAAAAGGTAATCGGCTTGGATATAAGTTACAACTTTTTTTCTGGATTTTTCTAAGAACTAAGAACTTTTTTTCTAAGAAAAATGGTCTTGACAGACAGGGAACTTTAAACCTTCATTTTGTTGTACATCCGTCATTAGAATTTGAATATTTCGAGGCGTAATTAATCTAGGGCTACGGACACTTGGAGCATAGAAGACAGCAAATTTCTAAGTCAATTTAATCAACATATTTCGTTTATGTTACATTTGCATGAAATTTGCTGCGTAGTCAAAATCCTACAGGGTTAACGTGGAATTAAAAACGTTTGCATAGTGAACTTATAATAAAATAAATAAAAAGCCAAAATTGGAATTGTATATTCTAGCGCAATTTAATAAGGTTAACTCCTGCTGACATATAAAATTGGTAAAACTCTCGGTATGCTATATACTTTCGATCGCATTTGATCGATATTTATTAATTGCTTGTAGAATTAGATGTGAATTAAATTGAATTAGAATGCGCTAATAAAATCTGATTCAGAAATTTTTGAAAAGTGTAGAACAAAAAATCATACGAAAACAAGTTTTAATAGTGTTAGTCTTATTTATCTTGGTCTGGTTCATCATCTATAACTTATAATTTAAATACACTAATCGTTTTTATTCGGTAGGTATAGATTGTGTCACCCACGTATGTATCGTTTTCAACAATATGTTTGAAAAGACGTTAATACGATTTTTTATAAAGGGCTTTATGTTTGGCATTGATGCAACTTTGCGATAATTGTTCCTTAATATATAGCGCAAGGTCAACGAGGACATAAGAAATAAAAATAAATTCTTTGAATATTTTTAAAATATATACTGTAGGGAAATATTATTCGTTTAACAATATATCTAATGCTCTAAACACACTAAGTAAAATATTATAAATTTCACAACATTGTCAAATAAAGTAAAATTTCATCAAATATCATTTCAAAAAAAAAAGACAAACACAATTAATAATTTATTTATTCAATTTTTGTAAAATATATCTTTATGCAAGTGTCTGCCTTTAAAATATTTTTATATCTTACAATTGTTACTACGTGACCAATTGTCATAAATTTATGTAAAAAAAGCGTAAAACAATTCATAGTAACATGATATCGTGCCTATACATACTTACTCCACTCTTTAAGTGCATAAAAAAATAAAAAATGAATCTTCAGATTTAAAAAAATATAAAATGCAATATTACTCAATAATGTGCATAAGTTAGCTTTTATTCCAATAATATATTTAATAATATAAATAAAACTAAAACATTAAAGGCGAATTACATCTTAAACTTACCATTACATGCAATCCCAGGAGGCTGTTCATTGTAATGCATTTCTCGGAGCACCGTGATGCGTGTGAAGAATCGCGCCCTTTCATGTCACAAGCGAGACTGAACGAGCTACAGGCCGGCTGAAACGCTGGAGCTTCGTCCCCGTCCCACGTTGCCGCTTGCACCCCTCCCCGCATGCGCATACGGTACGTGAAAACGTATACCTTAGCTCAAAGTACATAGTATGTAGGTACCTACATTCAAATATGATATTATGTATCAACTTATAATGATAGCTTCACAGCTTCTATGACCACATTCAATCTTAGTTACTTAAGTTATATACTCGTCTCTAGTAAAATCTACTAATAGTATATTGTTGATTTATTTGGGGAGTCAAGTTATGATGAGTTTCTAATTTCACCTACATGGGATTATGTATTAGTTATGTTTATACTTTGAAACAAGCATATTCCACATAATTTTTTAGATATAGAAAGTAGATTGAGTATATATATCATATTACAGTACATATTTCACCTGAATTTTGCATGGTAAGCGGAAAAGATGTTGAGTCTGACGACTCTTAAGATACGCCCATTCAAAGACAATAGGTATCAGATGACGACGCCACATACCTATCTACTGAATATTGCAATTTATTTCGAAGATCTATTAAATGATAAATTGGCATACTACAGTTGTAGTATCTAGCTCATTTTCTTGGACAATATAATGTATGCTCCAATTGTACCCCAAAGACCATGTCTCAGGTCGATATTTAAGATTTCTACACTGCATACCTTCTTCTGGCTTCATACTAAAAGAACCTGTTCTATAAATATTCATATTTGGTTGATTTAAGGTTTCCATATAAAACAAGACTATTGTATTCATTTACTTTTATTAATATAAAATTAAAAGCAACCATTATTACAGCATATCATATTTTTTTATCTAAATCTTACAATTTAAGTTTTTTTTTAATGATAATAATCAAAAGACAATATCCCATTAAACCAAAAAAATATATTGATATTATTTTCGCGAACACGACAAGGCAAGGAGATAGTTAAAAGTATATTATAATTTTATAGGTACTTTTTTGACAGTATCATTACAATAATAGGCCATAGATAGAATTTTGTTACTATTAAATGTGTGGAGATTAACAAGAATATTATTGCAGAAGATTCATACAATTGTAATTTTACTACTACTTTATAGTAATAAAACATGTATAATCCACTTGCGTTAGTTACTAAATACAAAATGGGATATATGATTCACAGTGTAACTGGTACATAACTACTACTGGTATAATAATAAGCAATGATGCACAAGATGTATTATCTTACTATAATTTCATGAGATGAGTTAACAATAAAATAATAGTATATATAGCAAAATTTATTGCAATTTTATATAATAATTATTGTATTACAAAATGCTGAGTACTAATCTTTTAATTTATCTGCTGTATCATTATCTACTTATATCTAACAATAAAAAATTCAAATATATACAGAAATATATAGTGTTTACTAAATAAATGGTTTTTAATTAAGCACTTGATTTATATATATCATATTATAGTACTATAATATGATATTAACCAATGATTTTAAAACATTCTAGTTTATCATCACTCCAAAGAGATAACAATTCAAAATTTAAAGGTTTTGTTAAAATTTTACTTATGACATAATACATGAAAGAAGATAATTTATCCAGTAATAATTATTTAAAAATATAAATGAGTCATTATTAATTTAAAACTGTTGGTTCATTATAATGTAAATAGGCTTCAATTTTTTTTTTGCATTGACATGTATGTATATTTTTATACAAAAAAATCTTTTAACATTATTATTTCCACACAATATATAATATTTATACAAAATATTTGAAACATATTTATTTTAAAACTAAATGAAACTGATAATCATGTTAAATTATAGACATTAAAACTAAATATAATTGTCAATTGGTCTTTGCTAAATTAGAGAAATAAAATATATCACACAAACTAATTTAGCTAATAACTTTACATATTATATTATAAATCAATTATGATTGGAGCATCAACTACACACAAAGTTTTGTTCTATGTAAACAGATCCAATTGTACTTTACATAAATATAAAGTAGCACTTTTTAACAGTGACAGGTATCCTTATAAAGATGCTAACTTACAAAAATGCAAGTGCATAAAAATCACCAAAAATGTGAAATAATATCATGCCTATACAGATTTTTACATAAGAAAAAGTATGATAGCAACAATTACTTAAATAAAAGTTATACTCTATTGTATTATTTTTTATAAAATAAGGAGACACATATATTGCCATTGTTTAAAAGTGAAGTGGAATTTAGCAAGCACAGTTATCTCCATCCCTGTTGCGGCTGTTGTCATTGGCATTCAGCTTGATTTGATCAGGGAATTCATTGTAAAGCTCTGCTTCAGTCTCTTGAGCCAAGGCATTGCGCGCTATGGTCTGGAAAGCAAGTTCGACATTCACAGCTTCTTTGGCACTTGTCTCAAAATAAGGAATGTCGTTTTTGCTTTGACACCACTGCTGTGCACGCTTTGCTGACACGGCACGGTTATCCAAATCCACTTTATTACCTAATATAACAAACGGAAAGTTTTCAGGGTCGCGTGGTGACGCCTGTATCAAAAATTCGTCTCTCCAACTCTCCAAGGACTTGAACGTGTTAGGGGCAGTTACGTCAAAAACTAAGACGCAGCAATCCGCCCCGCGATAGAATGCTACCCCCAAAGATTGGAATCGCTCTTGTCCTGCGGTGTCCCAGATTTGCATTGTGACGATCCTATCATCGACAATTACCTCTTTCGTAAGAAAATCAGCCCCTATTGTTGCCTTATATTGGTTGGAAAATTTCTTGTTGACAAATTGATTCATCAAAGAAGTTTTTCCAACACCACTATCACCAAGAATGATAACTTTTAGAAGAACCTTTTTACGTGAAGACATGATGCACAAAAATTTATATAATTAAGACGAAAAATAAAAATAATAGTCACTCTTTGTCTGTAGGTACTTTTTGACATTAAACGAAATTGATAAATGCGTCACCTGTTTATGATGTTACCATTGGAAAAAAATTTAATCTTGTTAAACAATATCCAATAGTTGCATCATGCCTCATAGCATTTATAATTAAATCTAAAACGTAAACATTACAATATTGACTTTCTAGAATTATCTTTATACATTTATTACAAATAAAGAAACAGTCGAAATTTTGCCTAAATTCTGTTATTTTATCATTCAATTTCTCCTAAGCATTTAATATAGGCGTTAATTATAAAATTTTAACCGAATCGCACAACATTTACCTAATTTTATATATCATGTATACCGTATAAAATTTATTTATTGCTATTAATAAATATTATTATGCAGATGCTCTGCAATTTACGATATTTGTGTATGTTACAGGCTATTAATGTCAACATGTATATATATTTACTTATCTATATGTTTTATTTTATCTATAACCTGCGCTGATTTCCGCAGATTTCCGTGTTTCATGAATTACTTTACCTACTAAATAAAATATTTCGTCAAACATATAATTATTAGTTTTCATAAACCGATTAAAATGAGAGACGATTAAGTAAGGAATATTATTCTACTAAATAGTATTTAATAGTTTCAATTAAGAACAGAGAAGAACAGATGTGAGGACTATATGTATTATGTTAGTTCGTTAATAAAATTATAAGTTTATAAAACTTTACTTAACTTTCCTAATATTTCAGAATGGAGAACAATTTAAGTCGTAGTGGGAGCCATTCAAGCTCCGTATGCGAATTAGAAAAGGATTTAAGCGATATGGAAATCATGAAATCTAGGACGAATCGACGTAACGTAATGACTCGGTCTCAACCTGCACGTAAAGCAAAAAGAATCCGGTTTTTTCGAAATGGTGACAAATTTTATTCAGGAGTAATAATTCCAGTCTTGCCAGAAAGATATAGGTGTGATATTATTAAACTAAAATTATATATTGTAATTATCTTAACAGAATTTTATGATCACTTTCACTTTTGTATTTTTATCCATACTAGATGAAATTTAATACATTCTTTAATGACAATGTATATAATATTTAAGACCCAAACATTATACAAAATTTTGATACAATAGAAATTTATTATGATCTGACAAATAAAATTAGTCATTAAAATTATAATTAAATACTCTTTATATTACAATACATTGGAAATGGGGTCATTTTATATCATTCTTTTACCTACTTCATGTCATATAATTTTGATTTTTTTTCTAATATATTGTTTGTAGGATGACTCATACCTCTTTTTAGTAAATGTTTAAAGTATTTTCTATCTCACATAAATTAATTAAGTTAAAATTTTTTTTTCAGATCTTTTGATAGTTTAACTGCTGACTTAACTAGAGTATTAGTTGATAATGTAACATTGCCCAGTGGTGTTAGAACAATATATTCTTTAGAAGGTAGAAAAGTAAGTAAAGTACAAATTATAAATTTTATACAAACTATGAAAATGCCTCAATTTCATCACATTCTTTTTTATATAATAGATAGGGAAAGTGGATGATTTGGAAGATGGTCAGTCATATGTTTGCAGTGGGGTCGGTGAGCCTTTTAAGAAGTTGGACTATGAAGCTAGTGCTGTTACACCTCAGTCATTTAGGCTAAGTGGACCTGAGTCTCTTAGTGACAGTGCAAGTCCATCACCAGCAAGAGCTAATAATAGACCTGTTTCTCGATATTTGCAAGTGAGTTCATTTTTAAAAATTTAATGTATCTCAATTTCAATAATGAATTTGACATTTAAATTTCCCATAATTCAATTGTGTGTACCAATTACTACTTGGTATTATATGTGACTGATTGTTATAACACTTTTAAGTTTGAACATTTCCACAAGCTTAGATAAAGTTATGAATTCTAATATTTTTTTTAGCTTCACGCTTTATCCCACACATGGCAGGCTAGGCAGAGGGAACTGCAGGGACCGTGGGAACCTAGTGTTAAGACTCTCCGTTGCTTAGTCCCTGCTTTCTCCGTCTCCTCTTTCCACCTTTTTCGTGGCATTGCGTGTTGAGTGGCGGAACTCAACGCCGCGGTTTGCCTAGTTTGCCAGAGCAAAGAAAATGGATATAGAAAAATTCATCTTCTCCGACTGGGCATCAAACCCATAAACCGTCGCGTTACAGGCAGACATCGCGCCTCTGCGCCACGACTATATAATAATAATATAATTTCAGACAAATGGTAGCAACTCCACTGGCAATGGAACACCTAGAGTAAGTCCAGCAGGTGACAATGTAATCCGACCACGCATAGTTACTATTATTAGAAATGGAGTGAAACCCCGCAAGGTAAAAATCCTCTATTATAAATATGATTGAAATTATCAAAATAAGCATTTGTAATTGTAATAATTTATGGAAACATAATAAAAATAAAGGAAAAATCTTTCATGCTGTTATTAATTTAAACAAAGATTTTAAATTATTAACATTGTTGGAATAAGCAATAGTAAAAAACAATTTTTAACCTATAATCTTTAAATTTTACACTTTACAATTTTTTATTGAAATATAAATTTTACAATTTTTATGGAAAGATTAGGGAAATCTTTCCATTCCATATCAATAAACATATTACTATTAATAATAATAATAATATTACTATTAATAATATGAAATATTATTTCCATTCTTTTATATTATTTTCACACTTTAAGTAATGGCAAAACTTTTATTACATTAACTATAACAAATATTAATCTATTACTTATTTTTAAAGTGTTAATCCACACTGAGGATAGAAAAAATACTTAAAGAGAACATATAAAAATATTGCTGAGCTATGCATTCACGCATGCAAGCAGTGAGAGCGCTTGCACGGTTCGCAAGAGGGCCCGGGTTCGAGTCCCTCTGCGTCCAAAAGTTTATGTTTTCTTTAAGTAATTTATTACTTGCTGCTTTCTATGGCTTACAAAGAAATATAAGCATATTTGTTTTGCTTAATAAATATAAAAATAAATAAAAATATTGTTTTAGGTTTGCAGGTTGCTATTGAATAAACGCAATAGCCCTACTCTGGAACATGCACTTGCGGCAATCACTGAATGTATAAAGTTGGATACTGGCTGTGTACGAAAAGTGTTCACCCAAACTGGTACCCCAGTGACGGCTCTACACCAGTTTTTCGAAGAAGAAGATGTATTTTTTGCATATGGAAACGAAAGGTATGCTTTTTTGTTGTTAATTTACCATTTATTATAACTTTTGCTATTTTTAATAACTTTTACTGAGCAAACTAAATAATGCACATTTATATGTAATATAAGTATTATGAATGTGAATTTGGTTTATTTAGAACAATGGGTAATTAAAACTTAATATACTGTAATAATATTTTAACTAATTTGTTAAACATGTTTTTTATTGTAATGATGCTTTTGTTTCCATTTTGTTTAGTCAGTATAGAACTTAAATTTTCGATTTGAATTTCAAAATAATTTGGAGATATTTATATGTTCTTTTTATTATTACAATATTTTATGCTTTAGCATTTATCATATTTTTTTTTACAGAGTCAATCAAGAAGACTTCGAACTCGAATTTGAAGAAAGCAAGGCTGTTTTACAATGTAGGAAAAGTAAATGTAACGCAATATCTAGAAATTCAAGGTAATTATAATTTAATTTGAAAAGTACATTAGATTAAAAAATATTGTTGTGCCTAAAATTTATACTATAATTTACCGTTTGCACCACATACAGTTTATTGCATTTTTATTAGCTAATGGTGTATGTATAATGAGAGGACCGTCGTGGCGCAGAAGCGTAGCGTGTACCTTCAAACGCGACGGTATGTGGGTTCGATTCCCACTCGGAGAAGATGGATTTTTCTATTTCCATTTTCTTCGTTCTGGAACTTAGGCACAGCGCGGCGTTGTGTTTCACCACTCTACACGCAATGTTTCAAAAAAGACGGAAATTAGAGAGTTTCTTAACACTAGGTTCTTATGGTTCCTACAGTTCCCTCTGCCTACCCTGGCATGCGCGGGATAAAGCGTGAATAAATAAAAAAATAATAAGTTCGCTTTATATAAGATATTATGATTGTATTGGCAGGAGCGGCCCCAAGCCGCGCATGCCGGTGCGGCCGGCGGCGCGCGCGGCGGCGGACGGCGGCGCGGCCGGCGACGGCGACGCGTGCCCGCTGGCCAGCCTGCTGCCGCAGCCGCTGCGGCTCAAGTACAGCGTCGGGAAGATTATAGGTACGCTATATTGTATTGACTCGGTTCAAGCTTATCGTTTCGGTAATTATTGATGTACTAGTAAAAATATACCTGGATAATGGATTTACACCGTCTTATATGACGTCTTTGAATCCAAGGATACAAAAAACTGAATCTTAAGTATGTACGATTATTTTTCTTATTGGTCTTGTCTTTAACTTGTAAGCCTCGACGGGTCTTGTTTTATACATTACAAACATTTTATACGTTATTAATTTGAAATTATTGATATATATCACTACTATTTCCATAAGAAGATATAATTTACTCCCTTTAATCCTTACGTGAAAATTTGTTTTACTTATTTAAAAAGAAAAATGTGTACTTCCTTTCTACTTCATACATTAAACATTAAGTCACATTCAATGATAATATTTAAACTTATTCATAGTCAGTGAAAGAACAATAGCGAATCGCATAATTATTAGACACATACCTATATTATATACTTACGTTAAGACTGAAAGTTATAAAGGCCAGATTCACTGGCAACGCGTAAAGTTTAAAATGGTTAGCTGTTTTTTAATGCTGTTACCAGAAGGCTTAAATTAAGTTTTTTTCTGTCACCATCTTAATTTATCTGGTAGACATAGACGGACGATTGTCGAGACGGCAACAACGCAAAATTGCAATTAGAAAGTTTTGTATCTGTTGATATTTTCTGGTAGACCGTGGTTACTGTACCGTGGTAATTATTAAAACGTATTTACATGTTTATTTGTATAATTTTTACGTTAAAATCAAGAAGCAAAAATGCCAACAAAACGTCTAGGTCGATTCCTACGAGGTCGCGTGATACATTATAAATATTTGTCGAAATTATCTTATTAAATCCAAACTAATTCAGCCTACAAAATTTCTGACAATTATAATAGCAATAGGGCTTTGCAATAGTACTCTATTCAAAACGCAAAATAACGTTTAAATTAATATTAAAACTAGTTTTAGTAGAAACAGGTCGTTATCTGCTGGATATTACTATATAAGACCTGTGAAACTAAAATTAGTTAGCTTATGTGCCAGTAAAGAAACATATTTCCTATCTATGACATTATCAGGAAATGGTGAAACCGGCTCTAAAGCTTTTTTTTATTGAAATGTTAATATTGTATTAATTGTTAATACAACACTACTTATAACAATTACACCAGTTACACGTTAAAGCAAAAAAAATAATTAAATTATATTTTTAACAATTAATATTACATAAAACATGTCACATACATTGATAATATTTAAACTTATTCATACATTACACTCGATATATTATATTACGTCTCTTTAGGTGACGGCAACTTCGCTGTTGTACGGATATGTAAGGACAAGACATCTGGAAAGGAATATGCTCTCAAAGTTATAGACAAAGCAAAGTGCAAAGGCAAAGAACATTATGTAGAGGCTGAAGTAAGTCTAAAGTATATATTAATAAAATTTTATACATTAACTGTTTATTTTATTACTCTTAATGTTTATTTTATAACATATATTACTTTATAAAATTATTGTAAATAAAACTAAAATTATACAGTATAAATAAGGTTTAAGATATAACTTAAAAATGTCCTAAAGGTTCGTGTTATGAGAAAACTGTGTCACCCTCGCATAGTGTCGCTCTTAGAAGACCAGGACAGTCCTGATTGGCTGTTCCTAATAATGGAACTCGTGAGCGGTAAGCAGTAACCAAATATTCCTTGAATAACAATTCATGAATCCCTCTAACTTGCACTCTAATTTCGTCTTACACCACAAAACATACAATAATATGATTACGTGTAAAAATATAGACTTAAACTAGGAAAATTATATATTAAATTGAAATCAACACTAAATGTTATTGTTTAATTAGGCATATGTATGAAAATATATAAATAACTAATTTGATTCCAGTAGTAACAGTATGTGTACTTTTAGGTGGCGATCTTTTCGATTGTATCGCAGCCGCTTCTAAATTTTCCGAGCCCCAAGCGCGCTTGCTAATAGGTCACCTAACATCAGCTATCGCATACCTACACTCGCTTTCTATCGTCCATCGAGACATCAAACCCGAAAACCTGTTGGTAAGACAATTAACATCCATTTGATGATACTAAAATAAGCACTGCCCCAGTTAAAATATTATTAAGTTCTTTTTGGTTACCTTTTCTCCCATTTTTGGTACAGTACAAGATATTTGTTATAATCATAGTGTATTATTAAATTTATTATGTATAAATATAAAAAATATATTTTTATTTTTATATCTATTTTAAAAAAAATATATTTTTTTAAATTAAATACATTTTGTATTCTATATTAAAAAATTATATTATATTAAAAAAACACCATTATTATATATATTATATATTCTATATTAAATTGCCATATAAACAGTAATTCTACTGTTCCCTGAATATAACAAATATATAGTTCAATTGTCACATACATATTTTAAGACAATAGAAACAAAATAGCATCATTAATTTAGTTATAATATATAGGTGGAAGTGGGCGCAGACGGCAGCATACGCGGGCTGAAGCTGGCCGACTTCGGGCTGGCGGTGGAGGTGTGGCGGCCGCTGCACGCCGTGTGCGGCACGCCCACCTACGTCGCGCCCGAGATACTGCTGGAGACTGGATACGGACTCAAGGTTGCTCATGTTCCATGTTTTAATATATAGATGTAGAAATAAAGAAATAGGTCAGGTAGGTTTATAAAATGTACCTAGGAACGGACAATTGTATTGTAGGACCGTCGTGGCGCAGAGGCGTAACGTCTACCTTTAAAAGCGACGGTTTGAGGGTTCGATTCCCATTAGGAGAAGATGGATTTTTTTGTTCCCATTTTCTTCGCCCTGGAATCTACGCAAAAGCGCGGCGTTGACTTCCGCCACTCAATACACGATACCTCGAAAAGGACGCAGGGATGGAGAAAGCAAGAACTAAGCACTGGGTTTTTATGTTTCCTGCAGTTCCCTCTGCCTACCCAGCCATGTGCGGGATACAGCGTGAGGACATTTTTTATAAAAATGTCGTTAAATTTACAATGCAACACTTCATTCCGTCAGATCGACGTGTGGGCGGCGGGCGTGATCCTGTACATCCTGCTGTGCGGCTTCCCGCCGTTCTCGTCGCCCGACGGCGACCAGGAGAAGCTGTTCGACGCGATCCTGTCGGCGCGGCTGGAGTTCCCCGCGCCGCACTGGGAGCGCGTGTCGGCCGGCGCCATCGACCTCGTGGCCAACATGCTGCGCCCGCAGCCCGAGCTGCGCTTCGCCGCCGAGGACGTGTTCGATCACGCCTGGATGTCGGTATGTGGGAACCAATGTACACTAGTGTAATGGGAGTTTGGCTTAACTTAAATCAAAATTGTAGTTACAGTAAAAAAATACTTATTTTATGTGAAAATATACAGGTGTCGTAACTGATAGCGCGGCCTTTGTCAAAACTACCTACAGGGTAAATAGTTTAGGTACAGGATCATTTTTACCATTTCACGATATTTATACGTGCTGTTTAAAGCATGAGGAGTCATCATCAAATACGAAAGACGTAAACATCTCGTACTACAAAAATACTATTAAACGTTGTCAATCTGTCACCTTTCATTCATAAAAATAACGGATTGAGAAAGAGATTTATCTCTTTGCAGCTCTGACAGTATAGTGTACGTTTACGTCATCCCTGACCAATGGCGTTTTATTTTAGAACAATATTTTAATTATTTACTTTGTTAAAAACTAATTTATAATTTTACCAAGTTTATAAAAAGGCTAGTTATTATGCTTTAAGTTAAGCCGCACTCTGTATACAATGTAAATTTAAAAGAAATAAGTGCTTCAATAGAACTATAACTGCCTTTTGTTAAATAAAATAAGACGATATTAGGAATTTCATATTGACAAAATTATCTGATTGTAGGAGGACTATGACGAAATATGCGATCTACGTTCGTGGAACGAAGAAGACTCGACATAGCCGCGACACGCCGCAAGCATCACGCCGGCGCGGCGCCTCATTGCTACGCAACGCATGCCTTCTTATTGACACCAATACCAAAGTTATTCCATACTATATATTATTGTAAATTATCCAAGAATACTGCACGTGTGTTCAATTTTCAAAAATTTTTTTCATACAAATTATTGTGGTGCAGTACCATTGATGTTCCCATATTTTATACGAAGTCTTTGGGGTTAGATTGTAATATGTTGATAATGATCATTAAATGAATTCTCTATTTATTTTCCTTATGCAATCAATCGATTATATATTAAGAGATTTAGCCTTAATTAGTATTTATGTGGCTGTAAAACCAGTTTTGATGTAGTATTATTTAGTTTTATTTTTTATACGATCGGCCGAAATATTTTTATGCATTTACGTTTACGATATATGATAAAAACGATCTCCAATACTGCATTGTAGGCCACTTATATTATTCTTAACTGTGTTTATTTATGGCTTGAATTAGATTTATAGTCCTAAGTAGCTTACACGCGTTTTCCTAAAGGCCTACAGCACCAGGAGTGAAACTTTGTTGAGAAATAAGATGGCTGCTGAAAGCTATTCATGTAATTTTAATATTTTTTTGAAGTGTTATTGCACACTAAGGATAGAAAAATATTTTTAGAAAGCATTAAAATTTGAAGCTCATCTTACGTCCAACGTATGGCTTAGTGGTCAAAGTGCATTGATGGTTTCCCAGAATATCAGGTTAAAATCCCATTACATTCAAGTTGCTATACCTTTTTTAAAAATATTTAGCTATAGATGTAACTTGTAAAACATACCAGTATGATAATAATAGGGCTTAACTAAACGTAGGGGCTCTTATAATGGTGCATATCTCCAATTACATACATGATAAAATCCTTTAAGTGCTATAGTTTATGTTTTATCTTTTTTTAGTTTACATAATTAATAACCTTTTTTATTTAAATATTTTTGCACATGATTTAGTAATAATTGTTGGTTAAATGCAGCATATAATGTAGTACAATCACTTGTAATCATTATAAGTCATTTCTAATTATTGGAGTCAGGATTTGTTTTTTCTTATATGAAAATAATATGTTTAAAAACTATTAAGAATACTCAAAAATTATCCGTAATTGCACAAGAAAAACGTATTCAAAGATGTATTTATTTTAATTGAATATTGCTTAGTATTGCTTCATTTAAATCATTAGATAAATAATTGATTTTGCTTCAATACAATACGGCTAACAAATAAAAGTGCAGTGGATTTATTCTTTGTGCCAAATTTTAGAATTGTTTCTTATATTTCCATTATAGTTTACATTTATATAGTTTTACTTGAGTACTAGTTTTCAATACTATTTATTAATGATCTTGGTGTCAAACCTGTTATGCATTCAAGAACAGAAATCAGACTGAAACACATTCCGTTACTATATAATTTAATTGCTTGATGAATTTTTAAAGGAACTTTAAAATGTATAAAATACCAAAAGCCTAAATGCTCTCTTTATTATTTGTTCTTCAATCCTGTGGTTTTTTTTCCTGTGTTTTATTGAAGCGATCTAAAGATTTATTTGCTTTTAAAATAAATTATTTATTTAAAATATTTTGTTTTTGTTATTTTATTTTTTAATATTTACCAAATCTTAATTTTACTTTCTATGTTCTAATTTTCTTACACCCTTCTTATCTAATCCAAAAAAACTTTAATTTAATTAAAGTAAAAAAGTTTTTATTAATCAGTTTTTACTAAAAATATTTAAAAACTTTACAAATTGCTTTAAAAAAAACAAAAATTCTTGTTATTGTTTTAAAAATGACAATATTCAGAAAATTTGATAATTATAAAAAAAGAATACTTAGGATCTAATATGCATGATATAAATAATAAAGCTAATATAGACATGCAGTAGATATTGATATACTGCAGAAATTTGTCATATTTGCTTGCCTTGGATGTAGGAAAGTGGTAAATCCAGTGAGATAATTATTTAACACAATTGAAGAAAAAGGAGTTTTGAATGTTGTTTTTCATTTTTATGATATTTGTATAATTAAAAAGCTTGTTACAGTGTGGAATATTATTTATAATATATTTTTATTTGTTACCTATACAAATATATTTTTACTTAAGCACATATCCTGTTAATAAGAAACCACTAGAACCATTCATTGTGACATCTGGGTGTGTTCTTTCAGGAAGTATCTGTAATTAAATGGAATTGAATTAAATGGAATGGAATTTAGAAAATTTATAACTAATATTTTAACCCGATCCTTAATAATAAAAGAATGCTAACCTGATAATTTCTCATCCAATTACATGTTAACTTCAAAGCGGCTACTTTACTCAGAGTCTTAAGAGTCATATATAAGTTTTGCAAAGGCTCAGCTACACCATAATAAACAACAAATGGTCTTCCAGCTTTGACAAATTCAATAAGTTCCATTAATATATTGGAAGGATCTTCCTTGCAGGCTATCACCAAGGAGTCCACTTTGTTTGATAAAACTTCAGAGGCATTAATATTGTCAAAATGCCATTTAGGTTTCTTCTTTCCATTTTCCATGTTTTCTTCATCCTTTTCATTGTCTTCTATGATAACATGACTAGTATCTTCTAGTTTAGGTACTTTACTTTCATGTTCTAAATTATCACAAGCTTTTCGTTTTAAATTTTTAATACATGAAGCTTCATTAGAATTAGTATCACAACCCTGATATATTTGCCTTAAAACAGAATAAACATTAACAGATATACATCTATTGTACTGTTCGGGTGAAAAGTTCATGGCTAATAAGGCTTGTTTTTGTGACATATTCCCTGGATGCATATGTATTAGTTTACCTTCACCCTGTGGACCCATTGCACTTAATAATGCAGCTGCGAGTAACCCATTAGAACCAGAGTCATAAAGTAAATGGTTGCCTTCACAATTTATGTTTGACATTGTCATTATTTGCGATAATGTGTCTATACGAATGCCTTGCACTTTACTTGGATCTAACTTATACAATACTTCAGTAATATTTCTTAAATTGGGTTTCAAAATTTGTATATATTCAAAATATTTTTTTTCTTTTTTCTTTAAATATTTCTCTTGTGCAAATCCAGTTTTACTATTAAAAGTGTTTGAATTACTTATTAATGTTTCCACTATATCAGAAGCTCTTGCAGAGTCACTTTTAAGTTCATCAATCTCAGTTGCTGATAGTTTTTGCGATCTTCCATCATCATATATGTTTCTATTATCAGTACCTGAAGCTTTTAAATCAATTTCGTCAATTAATTTTACCGTTTCTTTTGATAATTCTAAATCGTATTCTTTATGCCTTCTTGTGCCTTTCGCGATCATTCGAAATATAGAGAAGTACGGACAATTTTCAATGCCACTTAAATTTATGGTATCTTTACCTAAGCTCACTGATGATGTCGGTTTGTTAAATTTGTGGAGTTTTTTAAAGTTATGTTTTTGAATAATGATATATTCTCCAACTTTAATCACATTATCATCAATATCTTTAGACATCTTTTTAACTTATGAAAATTAATATTTAGCAAAAATAACTTAAGTTTCTATGTTATTATTTAATAAAGTTAAATTTACCACTAGGTTATGTTTGGTATTTAGTGTTTACCAAACCTAAAATTAGTTTAGGTTATGTTGTCATCGGTAGACAGCAGCAAACGATGAAATTCAAAATTGATGCATTCAATTTAATCGAAAAACTATTTGATCACTCTGGGAGTACTATTTATTATAAATATATATAGATATAGATTGAATTCATCAAGACTTAAGACTGGGATAAGTCCCAGCATATATATGAAATATATATTTTATTAAATATTTATATTAAGGTATTCATGTTGAAACATTAATTTTATCTAAATATGTGAAACATCAGCCCACATAGGGATCCGCAAGTAAAGTGGCAAGATGATGTTCATAGTTCTATTATCAATATTGATGCATTTTATTGATTTGATTTGCATGTCACTCTACACAGACTTCTAGAATTGACATCAAGTGCTTTTGCAACCGTTAAAGCGATTCTCAACCTTTTTTTTGTTGCCGCACCTAGTTAACGATTTTAAAATTTGGCAGCACACGCAATTTAAAAATCAAAATTTACCGGAATTACATACATTTGCCAATTTTAACGAAAAAAAGGTGCAGTAACTACTATGCAACACCTTGTAAATCCCAACTATCACTAAAATAACATGTTTTGTACGCTGAAATAGCAAGTGTACGACGACTTGAAATATATTACTATTGCTTCATCTTAATTTCACACTAAGAAAAAACACGTTGCAAAGCAAATAATAATTTTTTTTTGTTGTTTTAAATATATATTCATGTTAAAAATATTTTTTTTAAAATGATATAATTTAATAATATTATTACATACGTTTTAAAAAAATATTATTATATATGTGCAAAAATTGGCGGCGTTTTTAAAATTTGGCAGCACACAAAAGTGCTGGTTTAAAGGCTATGTGTATGTAGTCATTTTTTAAAGTACGTGACGTGGTTCTAGCATCTATATTCATCGCCAGACCACCAGGTTTTATTGTACTTACCATAAAACTAGTACAAAAATATTTTATTAAACATAAACTCGTATTTAATTTTATTTTGCCTCCCTGCCTACTCTTTAATTCGGTTCCGTTGCCGGGAAAATGAAACTAGTGGAATACAATATCGAATAAGAGTATTTTAACAACGTGGAGGCAACAAGGAAATTATCAATTAAATTTAAACGACAACAAAAAAACAAACAATTAAGATTGTATACGAAAATTGAAAATTAATGTTACAGTTACAATGACAGCTAATGTCAAGTAAATTGTCAAGCGATAACTATCTACTTTATTTTTTCCTGAGAATTTTTATCGTTTCGTCAGTGTCAATCGATAATTGACAGCCATGTTGCACATTTTGACAATCGCAGTGTTAATTGTCAACGCTCACCTATCGAAGTACGAAACCCTGCAGAAAACGATAAAAATTTATGGAAAAATAATTTTTCACCTTAATAATTACAAATTTATAAGTTAATTAGGAAGTTATTAAGTGAATCGATTGTTAATTAATAATTACGTAATAAATTTTACGATTATATTACGAAATTTTATTATTTTCGTTTTATTTTTCAACATTAATAATTTTGAATACATTGGTTAATAATTTTAATTATCTTACTTTACTATTATCTACGTTTTGTAACATATACTTAAATTTATATTTTTTATTTCTATTAATATTTGTTTGAGAAGTGTATATTTTTAATCTGTTTTAATCAAATTAGTTTAACATTAAATTCTTACACATGCAACATTGAAATATGTGACGTTACCGTCTTCACTTGACGTTTCAAAAAACGCCAAACACAGACAATATGATCGATGTCTTCTATTGACACTGTAGATCAAGCGTTTGATGTTGACATGTGTTGTTGGCTACCAAGTTAGCGATATCTATATTGCAATCAGTGGAAGTGACTTTTGAACTTTGTTTTAAAAATATTTTTTATTATTATAAAACTTATTTACTAATAATTTAAGTTTTAAAAGTAAAACACAATGTCTGCTATATCCAAAACTAGAAATTTAAAAATATTTAGCGTGATAACCAAAAAATATTGTCCACGAGTAATTTCCAGAAGAAATTTAAATCTTCAAGAATATCATAGCAAAGATTTACTAAAGAAACATGCAGTTTCAATTCAAAATTTCCGACTTATTGACTCTTCTTTGGATCCAAAATCCTTATCAGATTTTAAAGCTGATGAATATGTTGTAAAGGCACAAATTTTGGCCGGTGGCCGGGGAAAAGGCCATTTCGACAATGGTTTCAAAGGTGGTGTACATTTAACCAAAAATCCTAATGATATATTAAACTTAGCCAAAAATATGATTGGACACAAATTAATTACTAAGCAAACTCCTAAAGAAGGTATCCTTGTTGATAAAGTAATGGTAGCAGAGAGTGTAAATATTGTGCGTGAAACATATCTGAGTATTGTGATGGAGAGAACTTACAATGGTGCAGCATTGGTAGCTTCTCCAGCTGGTGGTATGGACATTGAAGCTGTAGCAGAGAAAACACCGCATTTACTTAAAACAGTTCCTATAGATATACATGAAGGAATTAAAGATGAGGTAGCAAGAGAAATTGCTGAGTTTCTGGAATTCAAAGGGCCTTTAGTGGATAAATGTGCAGAAGAAATAAAAAAATTGTGGCAATTATTCTTAAAGGTAGTATTTTGTCACAAGTATGGTACTATATATACTTATCATAACTTATTGTAAATTGTTTTATATAATTTCCTAGATATTTAAAGTTATTTTAAGTGATTTATATGATTTGTTACAATTATGTAATTTGATCTTTAAGGTTGATGCTACTCAGCTAGAAATTAATCCATTGGTGGAAACAGATGATGGAAGAGTAGTAGCAGTAGATGCAAAGATAAACTTTGATGACAATGCTCAATTTAGGCAAAAGGAGATATTTGCACTTGATGACACATCGGAAAGTGATCCAAGAGAAGTAATATTTTTTTAGCTTCATACTTTATTTTACATATAGCAGCAAGCAGTTACTTAGTTTTAAGGATCTCTCATTTCTTCCCAATATCCACTTTGCCTAATTTACTAAACTAACATGTTGAGTAATGGATTTCAACACTGCCCTTTTTTATATAACTTGCTTGCTATTCAAATTAAAATATATCATTGCCTCAACAAGACACCGAACCCATAACCATTGCCGCTATGCCACAGATCTGTTTGTTATTCAGTTTTATGCATATTAGTTTATTTTATCCCTATGATTATGTGTTATCATGCTATACTTCTTAATAATTCTTATACATATAAAATTAATACATATGACCATTCACAAACATTAGTATTATTGATAAACATATTATCTTATCATAATTTGAAGTGAACAAGGGCAAATTTTTATCATTTACTTTATGCAGCAAAATAACGATAGTCTTAGCAAAAGTTAAGATTATTTATCTTACCGTGCGTAACTTCGTATCTCTGACATACAACTTGTGTTTGGCGCACTAAGGAATGTCAAGAGTACAGCTATTTGTGTTACTTTTTAAAAAAAACATAATTATAATTGCATAACGTTTTCATTAGACATATATTTTAATATAAATTAATAATATATGTTATTCTTCAATTCAGACTGAATCTTCAATTTTGACTAGTTTCTTTTTTTAAGTCTTCACGCTTTATCACGCACATGGCAAGCTAGGCAGAGGGAACTATAGGAACTATAGGAACCCAGTGTTAACACACTTTGTTGCTTAGTCCCTGTTTTCCGCCTTTTTCGAGTCATCATTTTGACTACTTTCAAAGCAAAGAAAATGGAAATAGAAAAATCCAACCTTTCCGAGTGGGAATCGAACCCGCAAACCGCTGCGTTTACAGGTAGACGCTATGCCTCTGCGGCACGACGATCCTCGCATAGTTTTAAAAATATATATGGAATTTCTGGTAAAATATGTTCAATATTATATTTAGATAAGTATTCAATATTATATTAAGTCTAAGTACTCATTTATTTTAATTATTCACACGCTCGCGGCTTAAGTAATCTGAATTGCGTTTGATTCAAATGTTATACGAAATTGAAATTCTATTGTTCATTCAATACATATTCCAGTATACTCGGACTTATTCTTATATATCAATGTTATACGTTTAAATTTTTCTGTTTATTTTATTTTATTTGGATAACCAACAGAAGAAAACATTATTACATTCATTTCATTATATAACTATTAACAATAACTTGAATGTCCTTTTAATTACATCATGCAAAATATAATAATTGTAGTAATAATTTCTTTTCAAATACGCTCTGTAATCATTAAAATTGTATTAACAATGTATAAGTTACTTAAAAAATATACATATTTAAAATAAATTATAACTTTAAATACAATATTTTATATTATTAGATCATAATTATTTATTAGATCGATACACATAAAAAAATAAATTCTATATAGATAGATTCTCGATTCTATATTCTAGATAGGTATACATAAAGATAGACGTAAATTAAACACCATATCCAATTGGACACTTCTCACAATTGGAATATATATTGCAAAATAAATAAATTTTCTTTGAACCCTATGTATAATTAATACAAAAATTGAATATAGCGAAAATAGAACGTAGTGTCGCGCAATACTTCTTCCATAAGTATTTCATCCGCTAACATTTTAAAAAATTTAATTTCGTAGAGACCTAACACAAGCTTTGTAAAATTCTTACAATTGTACCGTTTTTGTGTGGAACACTAATAAAATAATATTTTAATGAAATTAAAGATATATAAAATAGTTTTTAGTACATTTTAATATGTTATTGGAAATTTAATATGCATGACTGGTTTCGATTTCGGCCGAAACTGAGACCAGAGCCAACAGTTCTGTTTTAGTTTGGGGTTTTATTCCTTTATTTTATTTGCAGACTATTAGTTATATAATTAATTAGTAAATATATTTTTGATGTATGTATAGTACAAAATAAGTATTTATTCTTGTGATGGCTGCATACATAAAATTTAGAAAATGTTTATAAGTATTTTTATAAACATAGTCGAAAGGTCACTTTCATTGAAATACAACATACTGCAGAAACTTTTGGTTTTAAATTTCAAATACCCTAAAACAGAATTTTCAAAAAATACGCAATTGTAGTTGTTTTTCTTTTCCATTTTCTTAACCCTGGCAACTAGGCAAAGCGCGGCGTTATGTTCCGCCGCTAAACACGCAATACCTCGAAAAAAGGTGGAAAACGGGGAACGAAATGTCTTACCGCTAGGTTCCTGCGGTTCCCACTGCCTACCCTGCTATAAGCTAAAAAAATATAAAAATCATTAAATGTAATTTTGTATATACACATTTTCAGAGAGAAGCCGCATCGCTTAACCTGACTTACATTGATATGGACGGCAGTATTGGATGCATGGTCAATGGCGCAGGCCTGGCCATGGCCACTATGGACCTAATCATGTTAAGTGGTGGGAGACCCGCCAATTTCCTTGACCTTGGTGGTGGAGTAGGACAGTCTCAAGTATCTGCTGCTTTAAGGATCCTAGAATCAGATCCTAAAGTTAAATCTATATTTGTAAACGTATTTGCAGGTAAGGCATTTTTTTAATTATATTGTGTTGAACTTATCTTAAGTGTTTTTATGTTCTCATTTAAGGATTAAAGAATGTTAATTGTGTAACATTTCACATGTTAAGTAAATTAAAAACTGTATAATAATATTAAATTTTGTTGCATCATAACAAAGATATAAATAATTTAAATATAAAGGCATAATTTTTTTTTTTTAGCTTCACGCTTTTATCCCGCACATAGCAGGGTAGGCAGAGGGAACTGCAGGATAAAAATAAATATGAAACTCTTCTTTAATATGTTTTTTTTTCAGGTATTGTAAACTGTGCAACAGTAGCTAAGGGTATTGTAGCAGCATGCAAAGAAAACCCACCAAAACATCCACTCGTCATTAGATTGGAAGGCACAAATTCTGTTGAAGCAAAGAAGATTCTAGAAGAATCCAAATTGCCTCTAAAAATGATCAATGACGCTGATGAAGCCGCTAAAGCTGCTGTTCAACTTGCACAAAATTAGAAATTGAGATTTTAAAATCAATTTAAAATTTTCCTTTACAAGTACTAGTTAAAAAATCAAAAGATAACATTATTTTTATGATATGTTACGTCACTTCACAATGTACAATAACTGTCCCTTGACTATTATTTTTAAATAAAATATACAGGGTTTAATTGCACAATAATGACATATATAAAATTTCTACAGGCACCATTACGCAATCAATGTATGTGTAGATACAAGGCAAATGTTATTTTAAACATTAAATAATATTATTTCAATTTATTCATAGTCATTTAAGACTGACTATTCATTTCTTACAATTTTAAGATTTAATTCCTTTTATATGAATTTATCCAATAATTTTCTTCCTATATTTTACTATCCGTAGATTTAGATGTAAGTGTTATTTGTAAATAATTAAACGAGTTATTATATAGTTTCTTTTATTTACCTTGAAGTTCATCTAAAACATCAATTTTTATTTATTAACTTTAAAATATGAAATAAAAATTGCAGTAATCTTGTGATTTATATGCATACTGCAGTTTTTAACACAATTATAAGTAGTACATTCTTAATGTATCTTGAAAATTTGTAATCAATTGTTATACGATCAATTACATACAAAAATTTTAATAGTATTCCGATTAGTAATTCAACTTGATAGTAGCGGACATTTTATATGTGTCGTGCGATATCCCTTTTAATCTATACCCACTATAGCAATCCCGTTAGGAAACCAAAAATAAAAGGACAAAATACTAAATAAAATAATTATATTTAACGTTAACACCAATCCAGCTACATGCGGAACAGCTTGAGGCGGCCGGGCGACTCGGCGGGCGCCATGTGCGCGCGGATGTCGGCGAGGCTGGGCAGGTGCGCCAGCTTGCCGCGCGCCGCCACCGCCGCCGGCTTGCTGAGCATGCGCCGCGCCACGCGGACTATGTCCTCTGCTTGTATTTTTTCTAAAAACATATATATTTATTCAGTATTTTTTTTAACTTCACGCTTTATCTTGCACATGGCAGGGTAGGCATAGGGAATTGCAGGAGCAGTGGGAACCTAGTTTAAGGATTGATTGCCGTTGCGTAGTCCCTGCTTTCTCCGTCCCCGCTTTCCGCCTTATATGTTACATTCAGTACATATTGTTAGTATTTTTTTTTTATTCTTCAATTTTGTGTGTCTCTTCTTACATTCAGTATCTCTTGTGTACCACACAAGCTATACAAAGGGAATCTGTTAGTTAAATATTTCATTTCATTTTTTTCGTATGTTGAGAGAAGAAGAGAACAAAAATAATTCATTTCGCGTTTACAAAGTAAATATTAGTGATATATTTTTATATAATAATAAGTATTTATTACCGGTTTAGTTACTGTCAAAATGCTATTATCTTATACTGTATAGTACGTTTCTAAATTAACCATTTAAATATGTAAAAATCGTATCTAAATAAATTATAAAAATCATTGAAACTCACCAATTTCGTTAATAAAATACGACGGTGGTTTCCTCTTGCCCGTTGCCAGCACTTGACGTCCGACGTCTTCGAATACGACAGGCCTCGCTTCGAGATTCATCAACAGCATAGACTGTAGCTGCGTCTTGGCTCTCTGTTTAAATATATATATAACAGTAATAATTCAATATATTCCAAATTTATTTACACTCGTTACTTAAAATAGACTGTAATAGGCTCTAATTAGGCTGTAGTAAGGATTATTGGAATAAAGAAATGACAAGTTGAAAAATTTAGACAAATAACTTTTTTAAATTCTAAGTAGTTGCAAATGAAATAAAATATAGTATTTGTAAAATTTGCTGTTACACAACTAGACCGTTATAAATTTTGCCTATCTCGTAATTTTTAACATATATATGTATTTGGGACCATGCTAGTACTAAAAAATAAATCAATTTAGTACCCTGGTGGGATATGTGGATGATCTAGATTACATCATCAGACATACGTCTCTTTTCAGTGAATTGTTCAAACAATGCTTTGAAATCTGAGGAAGTCGGATTTATTAATTTGGATTAACTAATATTAAGGAAGAATCTGAAAGCACCTAAACAATTGTTTGCAATGTCGGCAATGATTATTTTATAATAATTGTCAATAGCACATTTAACTCAATGAATGAATTTGTCCGCCTTGACTTATTAGTAACGCAAGATACTTTCATAAATAAGCAAAATTGTTATGACAGTTAATAAATATTATTTCGTCTCGCTTTTTAGCAAAACAATATCTTTATTGTCGATCGAAAATTCTCTTAAGAAGCACAAGATTTCTTCTCTACAGAACATTACTAAGGCTAATATTACTTATGGAGCAGAGTTAAGTGTACACTAGAACAGACCAGCCTTGCCAAATCGTATAATAGAAGAAGAAAGCGAGGGAGACCCAAATTCAGGTGGGTCAATGAAGACAAAGATCGAAATTTTTATATACAACCGTTGGTAGCATAGTACGCAAGGTTCGCAAATAAGCGCGGGTTTAAATCCCGCGTCCAAATTTTTATATGCTTTTTTAAATATTTTTCCATACTCAGTGTGTATTCATATTTAAAAAATAATAAAAAATGTGATAAGCTCACCCAACGTTATGCTAATCAGTATAGGCTTACCTTGAGTTCGTTGGGCGACACAGGCGCCGGCCATGGCGGCGAGCTCGCGCGCCACCACCAGCGCGGTGTCGTGCAGGCGCGCGGGCGGCGCCGCCGCGTGCACGCACAGCAGCCCCGAGTCCGCGTACGCGTGGTTGTACGCCGTCGCGTTGAACATCCAGTGGTACCTGACAAACGTTGTATACCATAAACCGTTTGATCCATTGTTTATGAAAAAATATAGATTTAAACAATTCAGGAGTCGTAAAAAATATTTTCAGCGTGAACCTTAATAAATATCTAACATTAAAAAATAATATACAGCAGATACTAAGTAATACGTAATTTATAGACACACTAATATCTATGTAAATTAATAATATAATACCCTTCACCTATAAAGAGTACCACGTGTCTTAAACTAGTATTTAAAAATTCTGAGACTTTTGTAAATCATTACAATCATCAAAAATCTGAAGGTAGAAACTTGAGTTATATTAAAACTTCTAATTAACTTAACGATACGCACCTATTAAGCACATTAGTGTACAATCGAGTGTACATGCCTTTTCCAGGACCACCGGCGGAGAAGGAGCCGCCGCCGCCCATCATCATGTTGAGGACGCACGTCGCCACGAAGTCAGGGTCGCTGTGGGAACAACCTGGACAAATATATATAATTAGCAATATTTATCCTACTAAGTTTAAAATTTCAACGTATATCGCAGTACTTACTTTCTAATCCTATAACAATATGTGATAATTCGGGTAAATCTGAGCCTGGGTACAAAGGTATTTCACATTCTTCCTGAAAAAAATTAACCATTATAACTCAAATAATTTATTTTAATATATTATGTAATATATTTTTCTACATATCCAGACAAAGATTTGAAGAAAATTAAATACATTGTAATTTTGATTGATTTTTGAACTGTTAATCCACACATAAAGGATAGAAAAAGGTCTTAAAGAATACGTATAAAATAACTTTAGATAATAGAAATTTGTAAAATTCTGAGGACCGTCGTGGCGCAGAGGCGTAAGCGTCTGCATAGTAAACGCGACGGTTTCTGGGTTCGATTCCCACTCGGGGAAGATGGATTTTTGGAGATGTGACATAATATAAATAGAATGGCAATTTATTTAAAAATGTTGTCTAGAACTTTTTAGAAATTTATATATTTTCTTTCTCACCTGCACTAATCCCCCTGTGTATTGTGCAAGGGATTTATCTGTTTTTGGTGAAAAGCTTTCTTCAGATTGCCAAGTTGGTTTGATATCAACAAAATATTTTTGTACATACTCTACAAAAGGACCATGCTCTACCTGCAATAAATGTTTACATAATAATTAAAAACAACCTTTTAGGTGTGCTTAGGAGGATTTACAAAATGTAGTAGATAAGATATGAAAATATAAATTGTAGTAAATAAATCTAAGTTATTCTTTTTGGTAGAAGAGTGGTAACCAAACCCACAACCATTGCATTTACAATTAGATGTAGAGCTTTTAAATAATTTTTAAATTAACTACTACACTTTTTTAGGTAAATATGATATAATTTCTGCATCTCTCCCATCTATTTTATTCATAATGAAACAAATAAATTACTTACACCAACTGCTGCAACAACCATTTTGTCTGGAGTGTAGTGATTCTTTAAGTAGTTTAGGATAACATCCCTGTCAATTTTCATCACATTCTCCTTTGGACATATTTTTGGTAAACCTAGAGTGTTGCCCTTATATGCAGCCTAGAATGAACAAATATCTTATAAAAAACTTCATTGATAACTATGATTTATACAGAATCACAACTAAATGATTATAATATAATTTTTTTTGTTAATTATTGTCAAAAGAATGCTTAGAATTACGTTAATTTATAATTAAAATTTAACAGACCCATTTCAAAATTTTTGACCATTTGTCTAATATTCCAAAAATAAATAAAAATAATTAACACAGCAATAAGTAAAAGTATTGCATGCAACCATGAATTTAAATTTGCCAATTTTTAATATGATATTAGTATGGAATTTATTATGTGTTACTACTACTTATTTTTGTATGAGGATTTCCCTGGTTACAGGTAATAGGGCAAAAAGGCTAAGGGCCGTAGCACACGGCGTATTTTTGACGCGCAGACGACGCGCACATTACGCGCGTATACGCGATTCAAACGACATTCGATCGCAACCTTGTAACCTAAGCACACGGGGAGATCATGAAACGCGCGTCTACTCCGCGTATACGCTCAGATACAGCGAACAGACGCGCTATGATCGCGCGTAGCTTTTGCGTTTTGATCATACTCTCCTCTTCTTCAGTTGTAAAATGGCCCACCCCACCCCCGCCTCTACTGCACTCCTTTGTACGCGCGTTTGTATAGCTTCAAACGCGCGTTGAACGCGCGTCTGACGCGCGCTTTTATTTCATCTATGTAAACGCAATGTAAACGCAAATATCAGCATCTACGGCGCCGAAGACGCGCGTTCCTGGAACGCGCGTCTTCGGCGCGTTTAAAATACGCCGTGTGCTATGGCCCTAACTTTCCCAGATTATTGCACTAAAAAACCATTTGATCTAAAATGTGTCACATAAAATGACAATTTATATGGCACATTATATGTGTATATATTAGGTGTACAAAAAAGTTTCCGCGGTTTTTTATAAAAAATTAGGAATTTATTGTGAAGGAACAGTACATTACGTTTTATTGAAAGTATTTTCCATCATTTGCCACTACTTTTCCCCATCTTTCTGGCAACATTCGGATACCCCGTCGAAAAAAACTCTTCATCTTTTGACGCTATCCACAAATCTACCCAATTTTTGGTGTCTTCATATGATGTGAAGCGCTGCTCAGACAGACCATGTGCCATCGACCGGAACAGGTGATAATCGGAAGGGGCTAAGTCTGGTGAATACGGCGGTTCCCAGTTGAGTGTTTCCAAGTATGTTTTTACCGGCGCCGCAACATGTGGACGAGCATTATCGTGTAAAAGAATAATTTTGTCGTGTCTGGAGTAGTAATGGGCGCGTTTTTCCTTAAGTGCCCGACTCAATCTCATCAATTGTGTTCGATAGAGAGCTCCAGTAATGGTTTCGCTTGGTTTCAGCAATTCATAATACACGACACCAAGCTGATCCCACCAAATACACAGCATAAGTTTTTTTTCCATGAATATTCGGCTTAGCTGTCGATGTTGATGGTTCGCCGGGCTTAACCCATGACTTTCTCTTCTTTGGATTATCGTAGTGAATCCATTTGTCGTCACCAGTGACTATACGATGCAAAAAACTCTTTTTTTTATTCCTGGCAAGCAGCATTTCACTCATGCATAATCGGCGTTCAACGTCTCTCGGCTTTAGTTCATATGGAACCCAATTTCCTTGTTTTTGAATCATTCCTAACGATTTTAAACGATGTGAAATTGCTTGTTGAGTCACTTGTAATGTAAGTGCAAGTTCTTTTTGCGTTTGGGACGAATCTTCCTCCAATAGTACTTCTAATTCCATGTCTTCGTCCACTTTCGGCCTTCCACTGCGTTCTTTGTCCTTTACGTAAAACTCACCTTTCTTAAACTTTTGAAACCATTCCTTCCTTCCTTCTCTCACTTAAAGCAGCTTCACCATATGCTTCTAGAAGCAATCGATGCGCCTCAGCTGCAGATTTTTTCAAATTAAAGAAGTAAATCAAAAGTTCCCGCAAATGATGCTTATTGGGCACAAAACTTGACATTTTTGCACGAAAAAAATTCCGTGATGCTGATACGGAATCACTAGTACTTTAAGGTTATGGTGTTGCCGGATGACGAAACTTGGGATATTACGTTTTACATCTGACAATTTCTCCAAAACCTTCTGGTGGGGCCATCTTTTGACAAACCGCGGAAACTTATTTGTACACCTAATATTAAATTTACATTACTTTCTGTTAAATCCCAATATATTAAAATACATTTGTGACAAAGTGGGCTAAGCGTAATACAAATATAATATCATCTGATACATACTGCATGTATCATGTCCATCAAGATAGTTTCTTGTTCAGGTCTCATTGATAAAGTCTCAAGTTCAAATGCAACAGCTTGTCTAGCTCCCTCAATCTCATCTGCAGTTAGCTGAGGCCGTAATGTCACTTCTGCTAACACCTAAAACAACATATAGTTATCAATATTAGTAAACAATATATAGTTAACAAATAAAATATATAATTATTTATATTTTTTTTACTATCACTCATTTTATTATTTTCCTATGGTTATACTATTCTTAAACATATTAAATATTGCCATAAAATTTATGTACATAAAAAACACATGTGTTACCTGAGTAACAGCCTTCAAGTCCTCTGGAATCAGCGCTGGTAGCATATACAGTAGTGTCTCTTGAACCCTGACAGTCACATATGCCTCCATGGCGTTCAAGTTCCCTTAACATCACATCACGAGTTGGGAATTCATGGGTTGCCTAAAAAAATTTACTGATCAGATATTAGTAATACAATGGCAACATATTTCAGAAGATTATATAGAAGATATTTAAAACACCAACCTACCCCAAAACTCAGTTTCTCTAGAAAATGACAAATTCCATTTGGATATGCAACTTCATATCTTGGTCCAGAATCTATGACAACTGAAATTAAAAGGACAAATGATACATCTCTGTTCTTTTTATATTTAATGCCTAAATATAATTTTTTGGAATTAGTTGAGATACTCTTGCATGTATTACACAGTAAAAATGCAATATATAATTATTATATTACTATCATTATATTATTACACTTTATGTGAAGTAATCAAACTCAATATCTATATTATATATAATTTTTTATGTAGCTTCACACTTTATCCCGCACATAGCAGGGTAGGCAGAGGGAACCGTAGGAACTGTGGGAACCTAGTGTTAAGACACTCCATTGCTTAGTTCCTGCTTTCTCCGCCCCCGCTTTCCGCCCTTTCTAGGCATTGCGTGTTGAGTGGCGGAACTCAACGCCACGCTTTGCCTAGTTTATCAGAGCAAGAAAATGGAAATAGAAAAATCCATCTTCCATTCATTCCATCCATCCTTCATTACCGGCAGACGTTACGCCTCTGCGCCACGACGGTTCTCAATTAATAATTAGTATAAATTATCATATTACATATAATTAAAGTCTACCTCCAGCAGTGCAGAATTGGCCAAACTTCTTTTCTGATGCAACTCTTAAGCCATTGCTTAGTACTGTAACTTCTGTAGTATAATTTTCTGACTTTGAAGATGCATATGTGACTGGGGGTAGATTAGGCATAGCTTCTGATAGAGGAGGCAAAGGAGTCACACTGCCTTTATGACGGGGCTGTGGTGGTTTGTCAATATTTTGACTAAAACTTCGGTTGCCATATTTAAATGACGGTAATCTAAAAATAATTGGCAAGTTACATTTATTTCATGTTAGATATAATCAATATTGCAAATGTAAAGTTTATATTAATATAACAGTCAAATATACGAAAGTAATAGTCACATCGAACTTCCAATATTTAAGCAATTTAAATATGATTAATCTAAAGTAATTATGTTATTTACCTATTTGTTTGTTATGTACTTACCCATTTTTTATAGAACACAACCTAGAAAATAGGATTTTCATGTCGGTTACGTGAGACATCACAAATTTTTACATATAAATTTTACAATGTTTATATGAGAGTAAAATAATGTTGTTACCTATTTCTACAATTTTTAAAATTTTTATGACAAGTTTTTACTATGTATTTTTTAACTTAAATTTTAGAAACAATTAGTAACAGAATCACACTACGTTCAAACTTCAAAGTAGAACATTTGACAATCGACTATCGAGTCTCGACTCTCGAGTTTTGGTATTACCATAGACGATAAGAGGATCCTTAGTATCATATTTTTTTTATTATTTCTATTGCATTTAACAAATGCATATATATTATTTAAACAAAAATCTTAACGGTATCATTTTGTGAAATATATAACTGGTAAATTGTATTCTATTCGGGTATTCCTATATTTAATATACACCATAGACAATACACTGAATACACACTGTCTTGTTATTATTTACAATTTACATATTTTCTAGTTCATGAAGTTTTTGTGACATTACTTTATACTTTGTATAGACTTTTTAATAGCATTAAATGAAAAATGACTCTCAAAACGCTTAAAACGGCTAAACGATTACTTTCTACGCTTAAATATATACCCCGTGTTTGTATAGTAGGGGCTGGACCAGCAGGTTTTTATGCGGCAATGCATTTGAAAAAAAAACTTAATGCAGTAGAAATTGACATAATAGAGAAGTTACCTGTACCCTTTGGTTTAGTGCGGTAATATATAAGTCATATATTTTATATAAACTATGTTACTAAGATTTTATATTTGGTTTTATCTTTATTTAAAGATATGGTGTTGCCCCAGATCATCCAGAGGTCAAAAATGTTATTAATCAGTTTACTAAATTTGCACAGCAACCAAATGTAAATTTTTATGGTAATATAACTTTGGGGAAAGATGTAAGCTTGAAACAACTAAGGCAGTATTATGATGCTGTTTTATTGGTATATTTTTTATATATTTTTATTTAAATTTATTCATTAAATTGTTTATATGAAAACAAATATTAAATATAATTGAATGATTACAGACATATGGAGCAGAAGAAGATAAAACTCTGGGCATTGAAAATGAAGATGCAGGAAATATAATTGCAGCAAGAAATTTTGTAGGATGGTATAATGGCCACCCAAGAGATAGAAATCTAAAAGTAAATATTCATTCAAACCTTCAATATACAATTCAATATTAACATTCAATTAATATTCAATTATTTTTAAACTATCTACATCTCATTTCAGGTTGATTTATCAGGTTGCACAGCTGCAATACTTGGGCAAGGAAATGTTGCTCTAGATGTGGCTAGAATATTATTATCACCATTAGATCAGTTAAAAAATACAGATATAACAGAGTATGCATTACAAGAGTTAGCAAATTCGAAAATTAAGGATCTCTATCTTGTAGGCAGAAGAGGACCCCTTCATGTTGCATTTACGATTAAGGAATTACGAGAGCAGGTAAAACTTAAAAATTGTACCACTATTTGGAGGAAAGAAGACTTTGTTGGAGTGGAAGATGCTGTTACTAAATTACAAAGACCTAGAAAAAGACTAACAGAACTTATGTTATCATCACTTCAAGAAAGTACCCTTAAATCCAATAATAACTATCCAAATTTTAGACCAATTTTTTATAGAAGCCCTCTTAAATTTTTAATAAATAAGCAAAGATCTTTGGTTGGTATTGAGTTGTCATGTAATAAACTCATTGGAGATAGTATTGAAGAACAAAAATGTATTGCAACAGAAGAAACAGAACTCTTAAACTGTAGTCTTGCATTTAGGAGTATAGGATATAAAAGCATTAAAGTTGACGATGATTTGAACTTCTGCAATGGTGTGGTTGCCAATGATAAGGGTAGAATAATTGATAATAAAGGTAGTGATGAAGCGAAAGTGTATGTTGCAGGATGGCTAGGAACAGGTCCTGTGGGAGTCATATTACATACAATGAGTAATGCTTTTCAAGTTGCTAAAATAATGAGTCAGGACTTGCATGAAAACAAACAAAATTGTGCCAAAGGTGGTTTTGAGCAGCTCAAGAAAGATGTTTTAAAGACAGGAAGTCCTGTAGTTGATTGGAATGGTTGGGAAAAAATAGATGCATATGAAATAGAAGAAGGTAAAAAACTGGGAAAACCTAGAGAAAAACTGACAACAATAGAAAAAATGATAGAAGTTGCCATGTCATAAGTATTAAATTGAAATAATATAAGATCAATTATATTTTATGCTTATTTCTATTTTTGCAAAATAGAAAAAAGAATTATAATAATTGTTAATGTAAGAAAAAAATATATATTATTGTTATATTATTTTTTATTAATAATTTTTGTTAATAAACATGTCAATAAGATGTTTTGTTATTAGACATATCCATTAAATTGGCCTTTAGAAACCTGTGGTGATAACAAATTTGAAAAGTTAGTAGAAATGTTGGATAAAGAAAAATGTCATTTACATAGTTTTTACATTTCTATTTACTATTCAAATGTCACAAAATGAATAGTACAAATAGTACTTTTAGAAATGTCGCTTTACTACAACTGCAACGCTGAAGTAATTGTCAATAATCATCTAATATCCATTAATAAATAAAACATATGCCAAGCATAAACATGCGTAGCTTCACTTTTTATCTCTAATGAGGTATTCGGAAGGAATGGGGCGCCAAACGCTGTGGTCCTCACATGCCTCTTTTGTCTCATCTACAGTAGATGAGGCAAAAGAAGCATGTAGGGAAGGCATTAGGCATTAACCATGCAGGGTTTCGCTGTGCATTTACGTAAATTATATTTTTTTATCAATTATTATCTCGACAAGGCCAATTGACCAACATTCTTCTTAATTTTAATTGTCATCAACACTGGTACCTGGTCAGTTATGCTGGCTCTTTAACTTACTAAGAGATTGTGACATTTACAACATTCGTCTTTCTTTCATTCACCTTCTAAAATACCCACGTTTTACTGTTATATTACAGCGTCGTCATCAGAACTAAAATTCATATTGATAAAAATTGGCAATAAAAACTTAAATTTGTCATTATATATTGAATAAAATTATCTACAGTAAAAGGTTTTTTGTGATATATAAGTTCGAACAAATTCTTTTATTTTTACTGGAAGTTGTAACTTATTTTCAAATTTCGTAATATTTAGTTAACGAAAAATATCTTATAATTTTGATTACGTGGGCTTTTTCACACAAAACCAACCAGCATAACCGCTCAAATTATTTTTAATTGTCACAATAAAAACATGGAACTTTCGTTTTTATTCTATAATACATTGATATTTCATAGTGAAGTAGTATTCTAATTTCAGCTTGATTCTTTTACGTAATTTTGACGAACAAACAAACAGACAGACAACAAAGTGTCCTATAAAGGTTTCGTTTTTCTTTTGTGGTCCGGGACTATAAGAAGAATACATTATTCTGTTATTATAAACCAATAGTGTATAAAATATATACTGCCTTGTTACGTGTAGTCACAAATGCTAATTGACTAAATAAGCAATTAAAATTATCTGATTATTTGCAAACCTCTTTAAACCTCAAGGACTACAGATTTAAGAACAATTGGTAAGTAATCGCTACTTAACCTATTACCATACCATAAAGGCTAAAATTAAATTTATAAATTCTTTATTATTAGCAAAAAGATATTATCAAATCGTTATATTATTTTTAATTTAATTATTTTCAATAATTATTAAACATTAAGTTTCCAATTTTTCTTTATTATTATCTATAAATTATTGTTAAAAAGTGGCAATTATTTCGATATTGCCATCATCAATAATCTTCCTAATGCTAACTTCCTTTTTCTCGTGTTCTTTTGACAACGCGAGGTTATAATTTTCAGTTTGTGAAAAGGTATGTTGAATATTTACCATTTCGCATTATAACTTGTTTTAAATTTAAGTATATAGTGAAAAGTGACAACGGATTTAATATTTTAGGTGTTCACAATGGTTGAGGAAAACTGGAACGACGATGGCGTGGAAGCGGGCAGCATGGCCATCGACAGCATGCCATTGCCACAACCGGCTGACATTCCCGAAATCAAATTGTTCGGGCGATGGAGCTGTTATGATGTCCAGGTCTCTGATATGTCCTTGCAAGACCATATTTCTGTCAAGGAAAAGTTTGCAAAATATTTGCCACACTCTGCAGGTAGATATGCACACAAGCGATTCCGCAAGGCGCAATGCCCTATTGTGGAGCGTCTAACTAACTCCTTGATGATGCATGGCCGCAACAATGGCAAAAAGTTAATGGCTGTGCGTATTGTGAAACACGCATTTGAAATCATCCATCTCCTAACCGGAGAAAATCCTCTACAAGTACTTGTGACTGCCATCATTAACTCAGGTCCTCGTGAAGATTCAACTAGAATCGGTCGTGCTGGTACAGTACGTCGTCAAGCCGTAGACGTATCGCCTCTACGTCGTGTAAACCAGGCAATCTGGCTGTTGTGCACGGGAGCACGAGAAGCAGCCTTCAGAAACATTAAGACCATTGCTGAATGTGTTGCGGATGAGCTCATTAACGCAGCTAAGGGTTCATCTAATTCTTATGCTATCAAGAAAAAAGACGAGTTGGAACGTGTTGCTAAATCCAACCGTTAAGTGTTTTTAAGAAAGGGACTAAATAAAAACGTAAGACAAAATTGTGTTTTATTTTTGTTTTCAATATTTATATATTATAGTTATTCAATCTTATATTGTTATTTAAAAACAACATGTTGTAGAAAGACATTCTATTTATTGAAGAATTAAATTGTTAGTATATTTATGATATTTGATGTCATTTACTTATATTGAAATTATTAGTAAGATATTTGGGTTCATTAGGTATGGGTGGTTGGCATTCATTAGGTACTTAAATATTTATTAACTGGTTAAAGTACCTGATTGTGAACCAACCACATGTGGTTGGATTTTTTATAAGATAATTATTTCTTTTATTAAAATACTAAGGATCTACCATCCACTTTTCAATAATTAGCCATACTGAACTTGTAAAAGGCAGAGAGCTTATCATAACTATCTATTTCTATAAATTCAATAAAATAATGTAACTTAATTTTGTATCCTGCAATGTTATGTGTCAATGTACCATTTCATTCTTACTAGTGTGAGAAAATGAAATTATTTGACCTATCTATGACAATACTTCAAAAAAAAATATTATTTGTAAATACATCTAATATATCTTTACATAGGATGTGTATTTCAATCATATTGTAAATAATGAAACAGTTTATTATCAAATGGGTATTACATTTAATATTTACACTTAATGATATTATTACTTTACAATTTATCAACAATATTAATTATTAAAAAGGACATTTTTAATTATTAATTGAAATTGAATTTTAATAATATTTTTCTATGATATTTTGTACAGAATATACATGTTTTTATTATGTACTTAAAGTTTATTAAAATATTATTTAACAAAATATAAAACAATTTTAAAATTATATTTGTGTAAAATGTTTTGATTAATATTATTAACTTTAGTTTGGTGACTTTTATAAATACTAAACAAGTGTATATACATTTAATGATTTTGTTTATAATTTTTAGGGTTCCATACACTAAAGTTTAAAACAAGATCTAGCCTCTGCTGACTATCAATTAGTCACGATGCTGTATGGCATAACCTGATAGCTAATTTTCACATTTTATATTTCCTCTGCCACTATAACAACAAATACTACAAATAAAATAAATGAAAACATTAAACACAGTTCCCATACAAAAAATCTTGTTCATCCGTTAAAAAAATAGTAAATAAAAATAAAGTAAATGTTAAAATGTTGCTGCTGCCTCTCATGAAACAAATGTAATTTTGAAGCAATTTTTTCAGGATGTTTTTATAATTAGATTAAATGAAAAAACCCCTTGGTGACTAGTGTAACACGTAATTCACCAATGTTACAATTTAATTTGTTTATATAGTGATTGTAATATCATTTGACTTCGTTTTCTATATATATCTATGTATGCTTTTGAAGGTTCACTACCGTCAATAAATGAAATTGAAATAAATGAAGGTTTGCCCCAATTTTCCTGGATGCGACCATTGGATTCAAATATGGTAAAAGACCAACTCGTCGTCGAATAAAGAACTTATCCTATTTCTAAGTAGCTTAACAAGAGTTTTTAGGAAGCAACTAAAGCCTTGATCAACTGAAAACAGTTATTGTAAATAAGATGTCTTAATCTTTGGTACTAAAATAATAAAAATGATAGAAAACCAAGAGCTCTAAACAATTATTACTTATTTTTTCATCAATATATAAATGACACGAGAACGAATGGAAGACCAGCTATGATGTTCTTATTATTAATTTTGAATAAGTTAAGAACAAGTAAAAAGCAAGTTGTTTTTTAAAAATATTTAATAAAAAATTCAAACAATTAACAAACTATATAGATTTTAAATATCTAATAGTAACATATAATTTATAAACGTTATTGCCTGTTAGGTCCGATGTCAAAGTCAACCTAATATAAAACTTGAAAGTTGAATATTCACTGTCAATTGTTAGTGTATCGTCACTAAAGTTGTTTTAACGTTTTACAAATTATATGTATTTTTTGAGTAAGTGCAATAATCAAGTTTATAGTTTATTACGAGAAAAGTAAGAAAAGTTAGAAATGTATTAAACAAAAAAAAACAATATAGAATCAAATTGTTTTAACATATTGTAACTTAAAAATGATCCACAGTTTATTTATTATCAATCCTTCTGGGTAAGTTTCTCATATCCTAACGAATAGTAAATATATGTTTGTTTAAGCTATATTCGTATTTTAAAAGTTTAAGTTCTAATCCTAATGGAACTTTATTATATTTTATTTATCTTAGGGATGTTTTTCTTGAAAAACATTGGCGTAGTGTTATACCAAGATCAGTATGTGACTACTACTTAGAAGCTCAGAGAGCTTCTCCTAATGTAAGTTTTTTAAATGTGTCAAATAGTTCTGTTGAATTAATTTTTTTTTACTTAGTTTTCATTAACGTTTTATGATTTTAGGATGTTCCTCCTGTACTAGCTGCACCTCATCATTATTTAATATCTATTCAAAGAGGAGGAGTGGCACTTGTGGCTGTCAGCAAGCAAGAAGTTGCCCCTCTGTTTGTTATTGAATTCTTACATAGAGTTGTAGATACATTCCAGGTTAGATAAGTGAAATAAACTTAATATTTATTATATCTAGCCTCAATTGTTGAAATAAATAATTAAACCATTGTTTCAGGATTATTTTTCAGACTGTACAGAAACTATTATAAAGGAAAATTATGTTGTTGTGTATGAGGTATGTTTTTTATATTTTTTAAGGAATGTCATTTAATAATTGGTGCAATATATTAAAAAAGGATATTCATAAAATACTTATAAATTTTAGCTACTTGATGAGATGTTGGATAATGGTTTCCCTCTAGCCACTGAAAGTAATATACTCAAAGAGCTTATAAAGCCTCCAAACATACTTAGGACAATTGCAAACACAGTTACTGGTAAATCAAAGTAAGTATATATGTATAATTTTAATGGAAAACATTAAACTTGATTATAACTGTCCAGTGTAAATGAGGACCATCATGGAGCAGAGGCGTAATGTCTACCTGTAAATGCAACGGTTTGTGGGTTACATGCCTACTTAGGAAAGATGGGTTTTTCTATTTCCATTTTCTTAGCTCTGGAAACTAGGCAAAGCGCGGCATTGAGTTCCACCACTCAACACTTAATGCATCGAAAAAGGCAGAAAGCAGGGAGTTAAGCGATAGAGTGTCTTAACACCAGGTCCTGTGGTTTCTGCAGTTCCCTCTGCATATTTTATAAGATTTAATTTTGAATATTGAAATACTTATGGTTCTTGTATGTTTGTTATATGTCTATATATTTCTACACAATTTGTTAGAGTTAAAAAGTATAGAAATTCTAACTAGAATTCTAATTCTATTTGTTGTTACTGAGCTGTCACTGTTTGAATACTTTCCAGTGTGTCTTCCATACTACCTTCTGGTCAGCTTTCTAATGTACCATGGAGAAGGTCTGGTGTGAAATATGCTAATAATGAAGCATATTTTGATGTTATTGAAGAAGTCGATGCCATAATTGATAAGAGTGGGGCAACAGTTTCTGCAGAAATCCAAGGATATGTGTGTATAATGATATAGTAATCCTGTTACAATTTTTCTGAATATGGTTTTAATTATAACAATGACTAAAACTAATTTTAAATTTGTTGTAAAGCTAACAAGTTATATATGAATAATTACAATATGTATATATAAAATATATACAAAATTTTTAATTAATTAGTACATTTTGAAGTAAAATTACTTGAGTTCAAAATTTCAATTTTATACAAAATTCAAATGCAAACTATTTAGTAAAATATTTTAAATTTTCAGTGCACCTAGAATTATTTTGATTAACTAACAAATAAAAATATTATTGCAGGATATTTTAATAAAAAATGTAGTGGTTAATAATAGTATTTTATTTTTAATTTTAAGATTGATTGCTGTATCAAATTAAGTGGCATGCCAGATTTAACACTTACATTTGTCAATCCTCGGCTATTTGATGATGTATCATTTCACCCTTGTGTTCGATTTAAGCGATGGGAGGTAAGCAATTTTTGTTATTTTTAATAATTAAGTACTTATTATATATATTTAGCTGCAATTTCCTAAAATAGACATTTAATAAATATTTTTAGTTTCATTTAACTTATGTTAGTAAATGTTTCATTTTCAGTCTGAAAGAATATTATCGTTTATACCACCAGATGGTAACTTTCGTTTGATGTCTTATCATATTGGATCGCAGAGTGTTGTAGCTATACCAATATATGTGCGACACAATCTTACATTAAGGTCAAATGGTGATCAAGGAAGGATTGATTTAACTGTTGGACCTAAACAGACTATGGGGAGAACTTTAGAAAGTATGTATGAGTGAATAAAAATAAATATGAATAAATAAATGAATGTATATAGGTAACATTATTTAAAAATACTATTAGTGGTCTACAACATTATTTGCTTGGACTTGCTCACCTCACTTACTTCTATTAACAATCTGTTGTCATAGCCATTTGGAGCAGATGTGGCCTTTTCATCTGAGTGTGTAAGTGGCGGAAATTGTCATCATCGAGTTTAATGTTACCAGAGCGCAGAATAAAAATTATTAATGTATTACATATTGCAACTCAACAATAATTATTTTATTGGCTGTAAAGTTCTGGCCTATTGCGCCTCAACGATATTACATTGTTTCTTATGGTATAGCTGAACTAGTTAAATGGTTTTTTTGTATATGACATCCTATTATCTAAATAAGTATAGTATATTCCATCATCCATAATTCTTCTATTTTATTGGAAAGTAAAATTATTATCACAATCGAAATGATTGCTAAGCCAACATTTTATTTCTTCTCTTCAAAATAATCATGTTCTGCCTAAACCTAAATAATGTCTCATTTAAAAGTTGAAATTGATTAATGTGCAGACTTCCTTATCTGCTATTTTACTATAGTATAGATAAATAAATATAGATAATTAGACCTTTATTAAATTTGTATTTATTTTCAGATGTGGCATTAGAAATTTGTATGCCGAAATGTGTTCTAAACTGTTCTTTGACAGCTAATCAGGGAAAATATTCGTATGATCCAGTCAGTAAAGTTCTAATGTGGGACATTGGACGCATTGAGCTACCTAAACTGCCGAATATTAGAGGAAGTGTGAGTTATACTTATTATATAAAGTGCTGTTTTTAAATAAATGATTAAAACCGAAAATACGGAAAAACATTTCATCACAATGGTTGACTTCACTTAAAAATTAAAAAAAATAATAATATACTCAAAACTATAAGAACAAAACAATTAAAGGCAGCGTAAGCAAAGGAAACTGCAAGAATCGTATGAACCTAGTGCAAAGACACTCCGTTGCTTAGCTGCTGTTTCCGTCCCCGCTTTACGCACGCCTTTTTTCGAGGCATTGCGTGTTCAGTAGCGGAACTCAATACAGCGCTTTGCCTAGTTTCCATAGCAAAAAAAAAAAGGAAATAAAAAATCCATCTCCCCGAGTGATACTACGCCTCTATGTTACGACGGTCCTCAAACTATTACATGATATCAATTATTGTGACATTCTTGACATATTTCACAAAAAGTACAGATTTAAAGTCTTTCTTTAATAGTACAGTAGTTAAATATAGCATTTTTCCTTCTATTTCAGGTATCAGTAACATCAGGTGCTGATACAAGTGGCGCCAATCCCAGTATCAATGTTCATTTTACAATACCTCAGCTAGCAGTGAGTGGGCTGCGTGTCAGTCGTCTGGACATGTACGGGGCTAAATATAAGCCATTTAAAGGAGTCAAATATGTCACTAAAGCGGGAAAATTCCATGTTAGAATGTGATTAATGTGAATATTAAAGAAGAAATTGAGAATGGAAATTTTCTATTCAACATAAATAAGTTAATTTTGTTATTTTCATCATTTAATGGTATATTGTTATATTTAATGACGAATGATCTTTTATTAATATACAGTTTATTACTCGTATTGTTATTTTACATAAATATATGTTATTCTTTAATTTTAAGCTTAATTAATATTGGTGTGAAGTGCAATGAAGAATTTACACCACATTTGTAATACACAGTTAAATTCTGAAATACCAATTCATAACTAAAAATATATTAAAACTGTGAAATGGTAAATTAAAAACGTAATAAATTGCTTTTAAATGTAGGAGTTTTAGTTACTGTTACAAGTTATTTTAAGTTATATCATACATATCTGTACATCATGTATTCAGTGAAAAAAAATCTATTTCTTATAAACTTAAATATTTTAGTTTCTCGAATTTACGAAGGTAAATAAAATATTGATGTGAAATAATACACCTCAATTAAAACTATTCTTTAATATTCCAAATACTCATGTTATTTTATTTTATTTTATTTTATTTTATTTATTTATGTTATGTTTCGAGATTGGTAATATGTTTGTCCACATTTGTTATAACCCCATTTAAAAACTACGTACTTTACTTTACTTTTTTTTCATTACTTTTTTTATTTATTTATTTATGTTATGTTTCGAGATTGGTAATATGTTTGTCCACATTTGTTATAACCCCATTTAAAAACTACGTACTTTACTTTACTTTTTTTTCATTACTTTTTTTATTTATTTATTTATGTTATGTTTCGAGATTGGTAATATGTTTGTCCACATTTGTTATAACCCCATTTAAAAACTTATTCTTAGCTACTTTGTTATTTGTATAGTGTAATAATTGTTAATGAAAACGATGAGCAAGAGCATGTTGATGTTTACTTTCTTTACAGCCCTATTTTTTAATACGATCTGATTGTTTTGAAAAAAAAAAATAGTAATAACTGTAAATAAGGGCAATATGTTATAATTATGTACAATAAGATATTGATAAAGTTTACTTTTTTATTATTTATCACTGTTTGATATGAACCTACAATGTGCAACAATTTTTCCTAGATAAGCCTATGCTTTATACTATGCACATAAAGCGGTTTTTGGGTAAGCTGTGTCAGCATCAGATATTTTTAAATTATCTTTTTCTTTTATTCAGTGTTTCTGTCAGTAAACATTAAATATAATATTTTCGAAACTGATAAAAAATATTTAAGTAGGTCTACAATAAACTTTTTACTAATTCATCTATTAATATTTATATTAATATTTAGATAACATAATAGCATTTACTCTTCCAGATTGAAAGTAACTTTGTAATACAGGGTAAAATCACTGAATAAGTTATAGACATAGTAAAGATCATAGTTTTCAAATTAATATTTTGTTTTTGTCATGGAACTAACCAGGCTTGGAGTTCATTTGTGCTCAGTAGAAGTAACGAGGGGCATCTGTAAAGATCTCAAACTTTCTAAAACTATATATAAATTTATTTCAAAAATGTAATTGAAGTCGGCACCGATAGGATTGCTTCGAATTGAGTCAAGTAGAGGCATGTTATACAGAATGTGAAGCAAACCCATCCTGCTTTGAGTTCTGCAACACGGTGGGCCCGGTTCTTGTTCACTCTCCCGGATTGCCATACTTTTTCATTAAGCTTCATGAAATTATATTCCACATGTTAAATTTTATTAAAAACCATTCATTGCGCTCAACAACTTTAACTAAAGAGCTATTATTGGTTTCTTATAGTTAAGATATTCTATAGTGGTTCTATATCAGATGTTCTAGATCTTTGATTTTTATGTCATTGGAAAATCTTTATCACAACATTCAATCATTTTTGCTATGGTAGGTATCTTAGGTTTCAAAATTTATTATAGCTTCAGTGTTGTTTTGATCTAACAGATATACAGCAAAAAGTTTCATTCGAATCCGTCCAGTATGTTAAAGATGTGCGTGTTCAAACAGAGAGACCAAAATTAAAAAATCAGAAATTCATATTCTGTTATTGTTGTAATTTATACCTACTTATTATTATTATAGTAAAGATAGATTTTTAAATGTGCATAGATCTTTCCTACTTCTCAAAAATATTAATATAGCACGTTTATTAGGATATAATGAAGAAAAATAGGTTACTTAAAAAAATGGCATATTTATAACTGCCCTCGTATTTATCTTTATAATATCGAACACAAATACGGTTCAAGTGCGAATAGTACACGAGAACTACACCATCCTAACCTCAAGATTGGTCAACGAAGGAAAATTTATAAACGTATATAAGGAATCCCTATGAATTGCCACAGAAAACTAAGAAGTTGTATTGGTTAAATTGAATTAATTTTGGGATTCAAGGACTGGATAGTTCGTAGTAATTTGGGTGAAATTCCGCTTTGTAATCTTGACAAAAATAACCTTGACATATAAACAAAAAACGTTTCTATAGGGTTGATTAAGTTTTAATTTTTTTGAAGGCTATTTAAAATAAAAATTAACTATAAAACTAACTGCCGCACTGCATATGAATTTTATAAAGCTACGCAAAAGACATTAATAACAAAGCTCTCCAACAATAAATTGTTTGAAGCATATTGCTTTCAAGATTCCAATAAAGGTAATCGAAATAAAATAATAAAGGAATTTTAAATACAATTGTTATTTAAAACCGAAATGTGAAAGTTCTACATAATTGTGAATCTAAAGTTTCGTTACCGTTTAATGACACATGAAGTAGTGACCCAAAACGAGAAAGTGAGGGCAAATAGCGCGAGTTATCATTACAGCGCGAATTCATCGGTTGAAAAATAATGCTTGATCTTTTAGTCACGTCATGGAGATAGGTTGCTGGTTCGCTTAGATAATATTAAATATGTATTCAAGTTGAACTAAACATTTTGTTACCTACATTGTGTTGTTGAAAGCTTATTGCTGCATTTTTTTACGTTTTTAAAATATTTTTTTAAATTATTAACTTTTTATTTTAATTGTATAATTTATTCGGCACAATAATATGAAAATAATTATTGAGACAATTTGGCTGACATTTTAAGTGATGGTTGTCAAAATAATAATTCTTATTTGTATTACATATCTGTTTGTAACTTCTGCGAAAAGCTTATGCCCGAGGCCTACCAAGTACCTAAATACGTTGTATATTTTCATGTTGGGCGCACGTAAGACGACATAATTTGACATTACTATATATTATACCTAATAAAGATGAAAATAAAAAATATGATTTCTTTTTGTTACACGTTTTTTAAGAAGTAAGCCGATATCTTAATGCTAACAACATTTGTTGGTTCTGTATAATTCGGTAATACAAAATAGGTAATGGATTTTCTTTAAGTAAAAGTCAACTCTTCAAGTGCATTATACTAGAGTTTATATGAGAGAAGGTGCTCTGCATGTACTTCAAATTTTAAAATTTAACAATGTTTATTTTTTATCTGCGATCCTTCAAATAAATACTTATGTTCACTAGTCAAAATATTAATGCGGCGCCATAATAATGTGAATAAAAATTCGTCAATAACACTATAATTTTTATAAGTACTTTAAAACTATGGAAATGCACGCCAACATTTAAAGTCATCTCACACATTTATCTCAGACATACATTTTTTGTATTCTATTTAAAAAGTAACTTATGACCTGTCACGCCTAGTTAAACTTTTGTAGTTTAACGCAACTACGGTTTACGGTCAGTGCAAGAATAACAAATGTGATATTATTTTATTACAGCTACATAGCTCTAGTATGGCTTAAGTTATATTTCGGAAATATATGTAAATTACGATAAAATTTATTAGTAACGAAATTAGATTTAATTGCTTACTTAGTATTTTCTACCATTTACTTAAAGTACCGTCTCATGAATGTGTTTATTTAGTACTGTATAAAAGAAGGTCGAATCCAGTTAAAGTTAATGATAAATATAAAATGAAAAAAGTTCTTATTTATATAAACATGTATGTTATTTTTTGCAATGCAATTTGTTATAGCTTTATTTTACGTAAATTCATTAAGCCGAGAGAAAGTAGTGTGAGAATTTTTGTGAAGCTAAAAACCACATTTGGTTTAAACATACAAGAAATATTTAGGATATTTATTGTATAAATTAGCCTTCACATAAATTGTGTTATACGAAAAAAAAGGTAAATAAGACAAAGATAAAGATTACTAATGAAACTATGTATTTGCTCGTGCGTATATTTCACTATATTGGACTTGCATAATATTGCAATAATAAGCATTCGTTGCATGTTGTTGAAGTTAAAGAATCTATTTTCCATCTATAAATTTATTAATTTTCATTATACATAGTGTAAAGTAGAGCGAAATAAGAGTAAGATCTTGTCAATATCTGAAACAAAAATTAAATAGTATATTTACCATTAAATATAATCGTCATAATAGAGTGATTGTTACCATGACGGTTGGTGAGGTGAGGTGATGTGATTAGGTGGAATTATTATATTTAAATTATTTCCAGTTTCCTAACGCCAGAGATAAAGCGCGTTCTCACTTAACTCACTTAACATGCAATGCAAAGTTCAATCGAAAAGTAGATATGACAGACAGTGTGGTGAACCGCGGGTTAAAGAAAAAAATTAAAGAATTTATAAAATGCTTACCGACGAATATGTCACGAGAGAAATATTTGTAAATTTCATCGCTGTGAATGCTATAGGTTTCTGACACCTGCAAAGTAACAAAGAATGTGAATACCGTATACGAGTAAAAAAGTAAAAATTCCTTGTAAACACTTACCTCAGAATGAGAAACAGTAAAGCACGTCGACAGTGAGGACTCATTTTATACCAGTCACTACTGTACACGGCAGCAGCTATATTGCTATTCTAAAAGTTTTATTTCATTTAGAAAACAAATATATCTTTAATTGTTATGATGAGAAGTTACCGGTACATAAAGCATAAACAAACCGCATGAAAAATGTCATCCGCATACCAGCACATTGCTCCGACTTGAATTAGAGCTGATCCAAGAAACAATTTATTGCTAATCGCCATAAACGGTTCTAGTAACTAAAATAGAAGGTAAATGTTTACTTTTTCACTTTCATTCAAAATTTATAAAAAAATTATAATATTATATTATAGTAAGTATTTAATGAACTAAAATTTGTGTTAATTAGCTAAAATAAACCTTTTTATAATAATATACTGTACTTACTACAATTACGAAAACAACGCAGCAAATATTTATAGAGCTCATCACAATATTTATAAGATTGCAAAGAGAGAAAGCATCCTCCAAATTGTTACAATAGCTGGAATTAAAAATAAATCAATGTTTTATCGTTAGTGACCAAAACAAGAATATTAAAAGATTTAGAATAATTATAAATTTATGATTATTCGTAAAGAAATTTATATGAAATCGGTTTTATATTTAAATGCAATAAAATCTAGCAAGATAGATAAAAATAATTGTGGTACAGAGATGCAGCGTCTAACTGTAAACGCGACGGTTTGTGGGTCCGATCCCACTCGTGGAAGATAGAATTTTCATTTTCTTCGCTCTTCGCTCTTCGCCAGTAGGTAACATGCAAGAGAGAATTTCTTCTCCATTTTAGTCTCACAGCCCACAGTGTCTTAAGAGAGCAACAAAATCAATCGGATTGTCTCGTTTACTGTCAGATACTGTTCCAATACGCTATAATTTTTAATTTTTAATTTTTAATTGATAATTAAAATATTTTGTTTATATAAGAATAGGAACCTTAACCTTATAAGCCTTTGATGTAGTTTAATATTGGAGCGAATTTCCTCATAATTCTCTTCATCTGTTTGTTCGGTAGAGGCTAGCGATTCAAGACGCCGTTGCAGTATCCGCATAAGTAGGGCAATATGACTTGCCATACCAAAAAATAACAAATCTGACGATACCATAATCCATACACAGGTGACCCCTAAGTAAGGAATAATGCGGTTATGTTATATATTTTTTGCTTATGTACTAACGTTGTTTTTAATATCATTGCAGCTCAAATTTCGTTTTTTTACTAACTAGCGAAGTAAGTATGAGTTAAGACTTATATTTTTTAAAAAATATATATTGTAAATGAAAACAATAAAATATAGTAATATTTTATATTAAAAACGTTTAACGGTTATAATAAAACTAGTCAGAAAAATAACTACTACTCAAAATGATCTAATTTACAGACTGAGTATATTTGAGTTCATCTTTAAATTATAATCATTCAAAAACCTCCCGACGGCTACGTTTTTTAGACTACTGACCGAATAAGCAATATTTTATGATTTGCCTTTAACACATATTATGTACGTATACGCTTGCGTGAAACAAATAATTATTTAAAAAGAAGATATATTATCATGTATTATTATCTACTTTCGTTCTTAGTTGCATGTCAATATAATTAAAAATATACTTTCATTTATTTATACTGAAGCATCATTCTATCAGATGAAATACTACATAATTTTTTTTTTAATTTTTTTTAAGGCTTACCCTCAAATAACTCTTTGATGTATTTAATGTTAATAAAATTAATATAAATAGCATAAGAATATTTAATTATCATTTAGCACTCTCCCGTGAGCAATACAATTGCATAGACTTTATATCTTGACGACCATCGAAATTGACTAAATGACTGCAAATAACTTTTTAAATTTGAAAATGTATATCTATAATTAGAAAAAGAGCAGATTTTACGTAAAGTACAAAATTAACGTTTCTTACCAGCAAAAATTTCAAACATGTACACGGCAAAATGTGCAAATGGTTGATGTTTGTCAAAGGGATACCAAGACACCCACACAAACCCGATTTGTGGATTTTGACCTTGCCATACTCGGTAAAAATAAATAATAATCGGCGTTAAATTGTAAAACCATACACCCAAAATATTAACAGAAAAATACCCTGAAATTTATCTACATTAAGAAAAGAAAAATAATTAAAGAATATATAATTGTTTTTTATTTTAGCTTCACGCTTTATCCCGCACATGGCAGGGTAGGCAGAGGGAAACAGCAGGGACCGTGGGAATCTAGTGTTAAGACACTCCGTTGCTTAGTCCCTACGTTCATCGTCTCCGCTTTCCACCTTTTTCGAGGCATTGCGTGTTGAGTGCGGAACTTAACGCCGCACTAGGCAATAGTTTGCCACAGCAAAGAAAATGGAAATAGAAAAATCTATCTTCCCTGACTGGGGATCGAACCCAGAAACCTGACGTTGCGCCTCAGCGTCACGACGGTCGGTAATAAATTTTAATATATAATTATAGTTATATTTATTATATTCGATTCATCTTAGTTTCATTTAAATATGAGAATGAAGTAATAAAGTTTCGTTACAGCGATGGCTAATGCGCAAAGCGGTTAAACTTTTTTCTTTGATTCCAAGCGCATCTTCGTCAAGAGGTGGCATCGGCCATATTCCAGCGAGTTCTTCAACTAGCTCTCCAAACACTTTGTTTTTATACCACAATACAAATACTTTTGCAATACCTGTAAGTATCAAAATGATAAGGTTTATATTTGTATACATTTATATTATAGTTTAATAATTTTTTACTATTAATTTGTATATGTTTATCACTACACAAGACTTAAAATTCAAAGCAAACACAAAATTTCAAAGCTGTAGCTGTAATTTTGTAAACAAATATAATATTACCTAATCGATCACGTTTAATGATAAAAACAGTCATAATAAATACAATAACAGTTAAAAATGTTCAATAGTGGGTAAAAAATCTTACTCAATGCGCCGTAGCCAAAAGTATGAAAGAGCGGAACGACATCTTCGACACGAGGCGAGCTGGCGAACGTGAGGACTATGTTAATGAATTCAGTAGAAACGTGACAGCAGATACCGCAGATGGATAGCATAAAAATAAGTTTCTGGCGAAAGTAAGCTGCGGCATTCCGAGGCTTGTCAAAAGACAAACCTATTTGTCTCATGCTGAAAGTGCTCAGCATCAGTGATTCAGTCAATTTCAATTTTTGCTGCTTTTCTTGTGGCTTCATCCATTTTGATGTGAGTGTTTTGAGCTTTAGGAGCTTAAAGTAGCCAACGACATAGTGATAACTACTAATAGTTCCTGAATAAATTATTGACCTGATTTTCTATATACAAATAAAATGAAAAAATATGTTTGTTTGTTTACCAATATTTTTTCCATAAAACATACAAATATTTAAAAAAAAGTATATTTGAATGATAAAGAAAGATATTTCTTACAACAATTACTACTATATACCTTTTTATTATATTTTAGAATCATGCAGATGTGTTAGGTACACATATTTATTTCACATGTATGTATTTTTAAGAGCAATTTTATATTTTATTAATAAAATAGAAAAGTCTCGATATCTCCCTATTGTATGGTTATTTATGTATAAAAGGCGTCTTCCATAAGTTTATAAAGTTAGAAATTTTACTTTTCAAAAGACAGGGTGTGATAGATTGACACCGCCCATTTTGTTTTAAAGTAAAGGAAACTTTCAATATCATATGACTGTCTACTGATATATTAAGGTAAAAACAACCTAACCATGAATAAATAAATATTAGCTTTATTTTTTTCCCATATTGTTTTATGACTGTAACAATCAATAAAATTGTATAAAATCGATATTAAGGATAATACTTTCACTATAAGGCGACGTATGATCAGAACATAACGAGTTGAATGATTATTTGCTCTAAATAATTTCAGTTGGGTTTACCCATGTTATTATAAGTACACTTTAGAGGTATTGTCTTTTATGAATTAATATTAATTTCATATTTTTAATTGTTCATTTTCAATTATAAGCGGCCATCGACACGGGTTTAAGTGATTTAAAAATTTCCCGCTAGAGATGGCGGTGTTTCGGCAAATTTAGCACGCAGCCGCGCTCCGTGGCGCACTTTACAGTTCGCCACCGTTACGCGGCGATTAAGTTGCGCACGCGCACTATGAAAGATACCGTCCCGGCGATTGCACCTTACATATGTCATTTGATCATATCGATATATATCAGCTTTTATGGTTAGAACTTGGATATAAAATTTCAAGAGAACTTGGTATCAAGAAAATTTTTGTTTATTCAATTTTTTTTCTACATGACGTGCTAAAGTTTTTACAGCTAATTGCTTATTATATTTTATAATTGCTTATTTTAAGCAACGCATGTGCATTTCCCAAAATCTTCTATATATTAATATATATTAATTTATTAAATTGACTTAGTTACTAGTTACTTAAGTAGAGTTAAAGACCGATAGACTTGTAGGCTTTGCTGTTTTTCTCGAATTATTCAGATATATGTAGCTTATTTTGTAAAAGCTCTTGTAGAAAGAAAATGATTTATTTTCATGACTATGAAATTTTGTTACACAGTCATTTACATACTGATATTACAATCAAATTTCTCTTCAGCAATTATTATGTATATACTTGTTATTTGCTTTGTTTGGCTTGCTCACGTCTTCAATTACAATATTCGATTATATTGTGTTGTCTGACAGAAATCGGTTAAGTATATTTCAGACGCAAGTTCAGTCCAAAATAAAATTAATAATCGACGATCTCTCCAAGTAAAAGTGCTACGTATTATCAGTGTTCGAGCGAGCGACCCAGATCTGCTTGTCGAGCACGCAGTTCGAGCAAAAACATCTTACAAATCAATACAATATAAAATATGTAAAAAAAGGAAGTTAGTTTAAGAAAATATTTAAACTATTTTGTCATATATAAATCGGAATATTATCCTAACTACTTTCATATTGACTTTGAAATAACTTGAACCTACTCGTAAAGAGTGGATAATTATAAATAATGTAGAAATCAATTTTACCAGAATTTAACGGCTATCATTTATAAATAAACACAGAATCACAGTTTTACAGTTATCGAGATTTTTCTTAACTTGTTCTGTATTAAAAATAATTCTTCAGTCGTTTTTTATACAATCACTAATTTACTGACTTGCAAAAAAAATGTAATACATAATGTTTTAGTAATGTCTTCAATATTAAGTTAAAATATATAAAAAATTGCTAGATGTATATATGTACCTTACTGTATATATGTACCTTTTACCTAATTAATAGTTTAGTCTTGCGTTCCTGTTGACGTTATAACTTTCCTAAAGTTGGTATGATAGGCTTAAGAGATTGAAATTAAAATATACAGGTAGTAAAGAAATTGCTCCGCTGAGCCGGGACAGGATGTAAATAGATTAATATTTTTCAAGCGGTATCATAAATACTACGCACAGTGTATAACTTACAAGTTTTACTAGAATTACACTAACTCCGTATTATCTATAGCATTGGTTTGCGATCGTGTCGTTATGTTAAATGCCACAACGTTAACACAATAACCCACATGGGTAACATTAATATTGGAAAATTGCTTCTAAACGTTAAGTAGGCTGACATCAGTGCTAATTTAGTCTTTATGCATTTATGCTGATAATCCTCAATTTAAATCAAATTTATACGTTTAATGGAAATTGAGGAGAAATAAGTCGTATATATAAACATATATTCTAAGTCACATCTAATGGCAGCTTTGTAAGCTACATATAAAAAGTTTTAAGCAGATAAAATAAAAAGTACCAAACACTGCAATCACAACGTATATTTTATAATAATTGTCCTTTTTATCTCTATGAGAAATTAAAAACCCTTAAAGTAATTATGTTCTGTCTTCTAATAATCGGCCTAATTAAATAAATGTAAGAGCAATAATTGAAAATTAAAGAAAAAATGTAGTTTAACGATACCTCGTTCTAAAAACTCAGTTTCCCATTTTTTGCATAATTGCTAAGATATTGCGTGTTTATTTGCGGAATACCACGCCGTACTTTTTCTATAAGAGATACAATTTTTCGGCTTTAATTTCAGATTGATAATAAATATATATACGTACCATTTAGTTCGTTCCCATGACTACGTACGTTGGTTATAAATACCTTCCGTACCTTATTAAATATATACTTATATTATTACACTAACTGAAAAATTAATTTGAAGTTCCAGTCGAATCTATGAAACAGTTAATTTAATTTTTTTTTTTATTTTTTTTTTAGCTTCACGCTTTATCCCGCACATGGCAGGGTAGGCAGAGGGAACTGCAGGAACTATATAGGTTCTTATGAACCTAGTGTTAAGACACTCCGTTACTTAGTCCCTGCTTACTCCGACCCCACAGTTAATTAAAAGCCATTTTTGTCTAAACACTAAAAGTCTTCAATAATACATTATAAAAAACGCATTTAAATCCATAATGCTTTGTTAGAGGCGATCTTGATGCTCTCAATATATATCTCCCGTTTATAGATAGATATAGGAATGAAATATAAAATTGCGAAATTATTATCATAATAAAAAATGATGTACAAAAATACTTGGAAAATTAAAAAGTTGCGCACTCTACGAGGAAAGAATATATCATTTACTTTATTAATTTATCTTTACAATGATTTGTAATAAGATATGTTTCATTGGATGCTTTAGATTATAGCAAAAATATAAATAAAAAAAAGAAAAATATTACCTAGCGGTAACACATAATGGATATTACGGTAAACGCAAAAAGAAGTTAAAATAACAATATAAACTTGCAGTGATAATGCAATAGTGTAAGAATAGCCTCGCACTAATTCTGAGAGATTAAAAACCCGAGAAACAATTTAGCCATTTCTGACACTGTAGCGGGCTATCAGGTCTCATCTTATTGCTTTACTGTCACAGATACGTACCGACTCATTATACTCGATGCAATGACTTACATTCTGGCTCTTAGCCGAAGCCTTCGGCACTACGTGGTAATTATTTTAGTTTAGACGCGAGTAATTGAATCCCATTCAAATAAAAACAGACTGAGATTTGCCGTGCGCAGTGTAATTTAAGATTTTCATGTAGCAGATAAGTGGCAATGAGAATTACGCGAATCTACACATTAACTTTCACTAGTATATCGTTCCGAACTTGGCCTTAAATCCTCTTTGGGAAACCGCAGGAAGCGAGATTAAAAAAACGTCTGTGGCAGTCTCACGTCTTATATTGTTTTTATTGCACCACTAATGTTATTAAGTAGCAATAGAGCGCATATAGAAACTATAATTTTTGTTTGTACCGTGGTATCTTTTTAATGGTTTTATTTTTACGACATTAGAGTGGTGTTTGATTTGACTTCCATTTATACGTGTATTATTGTCGGGTCTAAAATATCACGTTGTTGAACTTGCTATTTTGTTTTCATCAGGATAATTTAAAAAATATTAAATGCTTCACAAATATTATTCTTTAATACAATTCTTTATTTACCAAGAAGTAATATTAAATATTTTAATTTATCAAAATTTGACTAATAAGCCCTAGGAAAAATTATTTCGTTTTTTCTATAAAATTCAGTCTAAAGCTTTCAGTCAGCGCAAATATTATTTTATCTATATTATCAATTTTTTAATCATATTGAGTAAATGTCATCAGCATCTCTAGTTTATATAAACTAGACATGCTTTAAAAAAAAGGAATATTAGACAAAGAGTATAAGTAGTACGTAGCATAAAATAAAAGATGAAGAAAGGTAAACCAATATCACAATTTATGTGCATTGTAAAAGTAGTTGTAAATACTGCATATTATAAAGAAAAGACATAAAATAATTTAATTATTTTTTCTTTTTTTTTAGCTTCACGCTTTATCCCGCACATGGCAGGGTAGGCAGAGGGAACTGCAGGTTTGCTTTTGGATTTACATAGGCACAATGACTTCAGTAACACAAGAACTATACGTATATTGCGTGTTGAGTAGTGGAACTCAACGCCGCGCTTTGCCAAGTTTGCCAGAGCGAAGAAAATAGAAATAGAAAAATCCATCTTCTCCAACTCGGTATCGAACCCAGAAACCGTTGCGTTACAGGCAGAAGTTGCGCATCTGCGCTACGACAGTCCCACTTTTATATAATGTGCTGCTATAATAATTATTTTTTACCTATTTATAGATTTAAAATTCCAATGTGGCGAATTTAAAACTTTATAATTTTATTTTTGTACTTTAATTATTAGAAAATGATTGGCTTATTTGTTTTGGTATTTGAAGGGTATCGAAGAAACGAATTTTGGTTCCTTAGACATAATTTATCTTGGATTTTGACGAATTTAAATATAAATACCATATTATATATACACATAATATGGTTTAAATGAGAATTTAGACCAAACTTAAATCACTTTACGACTAAGTTATATCGAATTTTTTAGAAATTAAAATTGATATGTCATTATGTATATGTCGGCGCTAGGCCAGGGTTTCGTTGTTCAGAGTCCATTTTTCAGAATAAAATAACAGATGGTAGCAATTGGTTTATTCTCGTACAATAGTTATGAGAGAAGAGCCCAAAAATACATAATTCAGTTCTATTTATTTATTTTACATCTGACATTTCTGTCCAATATTCAAAATTAACATCATAAAGAATTTAACATTGCAAATAGGTTTTATTGATTTAAATAATTAAACATTAATTTCAATACTAAATACTTTTTAACAATAAAATCATAAAATGTATATTGATTTGCGCCCATATATACTATTTAGATTTCGTTATCTGAAAATGTAAAAAAAATCTAAAAATTATACTATGTTCTGTAATTTTCCAGATCTCGTAGATGTAGTTGGCGCTTCTAACGCAAGGTAATGTATAATTTAGAATTATGCAAATATTACGTTTTCATAATAATTCAACGTTTTATTTCTTGTCTACAAATTAATGTTCAAGCAATTGGCGCAGATGTAAGGATAATGATGCCTAATTAGGTCTATTTTTATCTATCGGACTTGATTGATACTTCTAAAGAATGTCGCGGTCGCTGTCGAGCTTCAGAGTCGATAGCAAATCTAGACAACATTCGCAGATCCTACGTTCTGCCTTATTTAGGCTTTACCATATCTTGCTAGCAAATTGCAGTGCTCAGCTTCGGGCGCTTATTGAAAATTCAATCTAACTACTATTACGGAGAGTTTTACAAGAATAACAAATATATAAGCTATGTATTCGATTGAAGATCTAAAGTTGTGTAGTTTCCGTGCTGGCTAGTGTCCGTTATCCGGCGTCAGGTTACGGCGATGTCTATAAAAGACGGCGGCGTCTTCTTCACCGTTTCATTCTGTTTGAGACGCCTTGGCCGCGTGCTCCCGTGTGCGCGCCCGTCTCACTAACTCGCCAGTGCCGGTCTCGCGAGCTTTGCCTTTCCCCCTCACTACTGCTAGACATAGGCTTTGGTGATCACGACTCAAAGACAGTATTTACTTTTGCGTGTATTTACTTGAACTTGCTCTTGTTATTGGTGTCCGTGACGTTTCAACAGGTATGTTTTGTGGTTTCTTAGTAGAATAAAATTAAGATTAGGTACAGATTTGTTATGAGATTTTTATTTTATTTTAAATACGACTATGAATTTGTTTATTTTATAATTGGCATATATAGTTTATTGTAATCTTTAAGTAGGTATTATGTGTACTGATAACATGATTGAAAACATTTATTGACTATATAATCTTATTGTACATTTATGATATAATTGTCTTGTTTAAAATTTATTAGGTGGGTTATATTTTTGATGAAAATTTCAAAATTTCAGAAAATGATGCACAAAATAATTTAACGTTCATAATAAACAACCTTTCTAAATATAATAGGTACATACCAAAAGTATAATACATAAGATAATTATTTAGGTGTACTCTTAATAAAATAACTTTCAAATATTTATGGTATATAATATAATTTTTTCCGATACAATATAACTCAGGTTAGCTTTAAATTAAATTACTCTTCTTGCTTCAATACAATTTTATAAGGTTTATTCGCACGGTGCAGTCGGCTTCACCCGGATAAATAAACGTACATTATTGGGACGAAGATGGTAAAATGATTACTGTCATTACCGGAGAATTACGTGACGGGCTCGCCATTACATGCACTCTGGACTGTTACCACGCTATTCTTGATTAGTGTCTTTTTGTAATAATAGTAAATGGTTTTGAGAGCTTTCTTAGAGAGAGTAAGAGTTGCTATCACATTTTTTATAAATAATCTTCCACTATACTACTACTTTCATTATTTATCCTGTTTGTCTAGTCTTAAGTGGTTTCAACTGTTAAGCCTAAGATCGTTCTTTATATCGCTGTCAAAAACGTGTATAACTATTGTAGCCTTTTGCACTTCGTCTTGACAATTTAATTCGTCAATGCAGACATAAAAATATATATCTAGTTCATTTATTGGTTAAATTATACAAAATATGTATAAAATACACACTATAATTTACTATCGATCATTTCAATTTACGTTTATAAAATAATGTAAATTAGACCATTATTCAAAGCATAGCATAAGTATAAAGAATATACGTATGCTTTAACTTGGGTTGAGATTTAAAAAAACGACGTAAGTTATTTTGATTATACAAAATGCGCATTTGGATCTTGCTAATCTATACGGGACTTTATAAAAAAAGGAACATAATTTTTATGTGTTTTGTATAAAAAGACCTATAGAACCTTTGAGTGGATATTGCAAGATTTATTTATATCGCTAGTAATAATAGACGGAAAAGAAATAAATGAGGACTTGTCTTTCTCAACAGGTTCTAAACAAGTCAGAAAGAACGCGTATTTGATTTAAAAAAAAATGTGAAAAAGGATATCCGTTGGATATTGCAGATTATCAGATATACTGAGATTCGTTTAAAAATATCCCTAGGTGTTTTTGTAATCCATACGTATTTTTTAAATTATGTACATTATAAATAAAAAATAACAATTTATACGAGGTATTTTTTAAAAAAAATAATAAATAAAATTTGATAACGATGAATTCGATTTTTATAGGCAAAAGCTTATCAGTAAATATTGAATATTTATTGATAAGCTTTTAGCAGTAAAAAATACAATAAAAGCTTAAAGTTATGTACAAAATATGCATTTGGATTATAATATCAAAATAAACCGTTCATTGCCCCCGCGAGGTATGTCAAAGACAACAGTCATATGCGTGAACATAAAGCCTCATAACCTGTTAGTTTTTTGCAGACAAGTGCAGGCGGCCTTGACCGTATGTACGCCTAAATCACAGATCGGCCCAGTTATGAATACGACTTAATAGATTTTAATCTCTATATTTTTAAAAGTAGTAAAAGTATATTAGTATTACAATACAAGAAATGTGTATTTAAAAAAATATATTTATATTAACAGCTATAAAGTAAAATGGTAAATATAAAGTTAAGTCAAACATAACTATTACTAAGTTTAATTTACATAATTCAATTTAAATTTATGAATCATATATTTTTGAATGAGATTTCTTATTTCCGACCCATTAGTAAAATAAAATACATACCTGTAAAGTTTTTAAAATGTTTTACGCCTTTTTTTAGACACTAAATATAGAGTGTTGCTATTCACATTAAAGTATTCGACCTAAAGTTATAATTTCAAGAACGTATTAGTCATCTTGGAACTCGTAAAGCGAATAATGATATACAATTTACATAGAGACTCAAAGCTTTACGTGCATATTCATATTTGTACCTTTATTTAGAAGTCTTTTTCTGAACAGTTTAGCTTCACAGTATGTTTATAGTATGATTGATTGCCTTCTATGGTGCAATTTTCAGCAGCTCGACAAGTTGAATGTCATCTGCCACTATAATTTATTGCCTCTTGTTACTGATCTTTGTTCCTTGGTAAAGATAAAATTATCCTAAGGCATCATTGCATCGCTGTGGCGTTGGCTATGATTTAGATGCATAAATTTTAAATAAATGTTTAGATCCTGTCCTCTATCTTTTTTTGTACATATACTATATTTTGCAGACTTGGTACAGGTGTTTTCACAGTCATTTATGGATTACAAATATAATATGACGAATGACATACAATTGTTTAAGGTATGCAGTTTACTTTATATTGAATAAGTTTTTTTTAAGAATTTCGATTGCTACATGATTCAAAACCTGGGTGAAATTTATATTTTGTCGTTTGATCAAATAAATGTAAATGCCGTTATAAATTAAAAAGCATTCATTAACCGTAAAAATTTTACATAAAAACAAAATTTTAAATAAAAACAAAATGTGAAGGAAATATTTAATAGGTAGTAAGTAATTGACAACATGCACAGTTGTAGCTTTAGGTTTAACCGCGCATATAGCAGGATAGGCACCTCTGGAACCGTGGGAATTTGTGTTATGTCATACTGTTCCCCGCTTTCCTCTTGTTTTCGTTGCAATGCATGTTGATTGGCGGATCTCAACGCCGCACTTCTGTATAAATGCTATTTTTTTAAACTTATTTCTTATGTAATCACAGGTTCATATGGTTCTTTCAGTATTTGATTCATGTTCATATTACAATATAAACTGTTAAGTACTGAAAAATATAACCAAAAAAATGGTTTATAAAATGCAGGAACGAGTATTAGTTATTTCATTTGAAGACTTCCTGTGCATCTTTCTTTCCGTGTGCATTTTAAATTCAATTCAATCAATCAGCCCAAACTAACGAGTAAAAATAAAAATTTATGGCACAAAACCGTGGAATTTAAAAAAAAAAATTGTCTAACTGTTAATTGTCGGATACGCCGCCACGATGCTAAGCTTAGAATACACACATGCATACATACTTACATACGTTACGTTGCAACAGCCCTTTGTAGATTTTTTATTCAAATCAGAAAGACTACATCTATGAAGCCTCATCGCAGCATCCATTAGATAAAGCAATTCAAAGCTGCTTATCTGTATATAGTTATATAGATAAGGGTATAAACTTTATATTAATGAAAAGATTGGAATATTGAAAACGTTAATTATTATTTTATTTCTTTACAGACAGTTACAATCATTACCCAACACGCTATATATAGGTGTACGTGAAATGGTACACGGCAGATTTTAATGATATGTATTTATTTACAATCCATTTTGAGTTAGCGGGTAGAATAGTTTAAAATGAGGTAGTTTTGTTACATAGAAAATAAATATGCAATTGCTTTATTATATACTATGATTTTCTTGCAGATTAAAATGGTTCGGAATTACAGTACTTAATTCAATTCGACATTGCATTCTATAATTCATTTAGATAGGTTTAATTTTTCTATTAATATATATTACGTTTTAACACTTTTGATAACGAATGTTAGCAATTTTGTATGAAAATAAATTATATGACTTATGTGATTACGTTTGAGTAATTTGTAACGCTGTCCTCCAGGTATGCAGAGACCGCTGCATTTGGCGTTCTCTCTGACTACTCCGCTAGTAATAGAGTGTGAAGACGTGTGTGTGTTGTGTGTGTGTGTTTGAGTAATATTTCCTGCTTTTAATTGAATTGACTTTAATATTACTTAAAAATAGTTTTTAGTCATATTATATGACAATCATTAAAGTGAATAAATGTATTGGTATACATTTAATTTTTTATAATATTTTAACATAATATAACATAAAATTTTAAATATTTAAAGATATTTAAGAAATTTGTTTTGTATTTTTAGTAAAATTAATATTACTCTAAATACAAGTCCATAAATAGTCGTCAATCACACAAATAAGACAAGTAAATCTAGTTGTGAAAATTACGGAAATATTGTTATGTGGGCAATTGAGGCAGATAGATTGTATATACCGTACGTGTAATGTTTTCTGACGTTGCATCTTTGAAAAAAAATACTTGTGGCTATAAAATAAAGCCATCAGTAAAATAGTATAACATTTTATGTATTATATTTCGTTATATAGAACAACAAATCTTACGTTTACAGATAAAATAAAACAAATTAATATAATAATAATAGTATAAAGATTATAAAATTATAGTACAAGTAGTTCCAAATAATGACAAAAGAATATTCATCATATTGTATGCGAAAGTATTTTTAACAGTTTCATAATTTATATTCAAATAAAAATATCTATTATATTTTTATATGTTTCAACTATTTCCTTATAAGGCTATATTTATCGTTTAAAATGAGCAACTTACGGAATTACGAAGGTTGTGGGTCGAGTTGGCACTGCCAGCAGAGAGGGCACTGGGTCGAGGGAAAGTAGTGGGGACGTACAGTGCATACCACAATTACATCCGCGCGTTATGTTGTATTCAGATTAAGGTCGCTCTCCAATGACACGGTGCAATGAGATTTAAACGCTACTACCGTGTATATATAGAAATTTTGTCCATTTTGCAGTAATACAGCCTTTATATACATCACTTGACATTATGTAATTGAATTGAACCGACCTATTGGAAATCTCTCTTGTTAATTTATTACAGTTTCCAAGTATTTGTGTGAAGTCCTTTTAACGACATGATGACAGAACAGCTATTACTAAATAATATATGTTAACATCTTCATAAAATGATGAATAGGTGATGCAAACAATAACATCGGAATGCTCACAATAGCCTACGATGTAGACCGCTCTCACCTGAAAGGCCTAAGCAATCATAGGTATAGAGAATAATAGACTCACTACATAGTTGTAAGCCCACTTTCCAGAATAAATTATAGGTTGTACGAACTGTGTGAACTTAGATTTTTATATTTATATATTGCTAGGTAGCTTTTACAGGAATATACTCGTAGATATTGAACGTCTGTATTATGTCGCTGTATATTATATATGTACATTATCTTATCCTCATAGTAAAATTTATAAAAGATTATATTTTTCTAATTAAAAAATTAAAAGCATATAAAAATGTTATTAAGGTCCATTTTAAAAAGATATCAGATTGCTCGTTGCTATTTTCTCGCTGGTTCTTTAATTCACACTGTTTTTATACTTGATAGATGGTATCAGATTCTGAAGCAATTTATTATTATGGAAGGTTGGATTCCTAGCAATAACTATATTTTTTTACTTTTATTATATATTATATACATTTTATATAGTAAAGATTATTATTTTATACTAAATTATATGATTTCAATTTTATAATTTTTAATTGAACTTAATATTCATTATACATTTTTGTACAACAGAAGATATTACAAAGAATTATTACATAGACTAAATTTGCTTTTAGTACGACTCATATTGAGTTAAGCGTACGTAAAAATAACTATCTTTAAGGAGTTCATTAAAATTTAGAAAAAATCGTTGAGACCTTCGTGAAACGTTTAATTCAATTCAGTTTATAAAATCAACATCTCAGTACGTCAAAGCCATAGATTCATTTATTATCAACTCCAACTTAAATTACCACTGGGTTCTGCTCGAAACACAATGCTTGGATTTCGGGCGCAAATTCGAAATCGTATCTTGATTTTACTTCCTTTGATAATTTCCCTGCTTACACTGCTATTGCAGTATAAAACATTAAGTAAAAAAACGTTTTAATAATAAGTATAGATTATGTTTTATTTATTTTTATTTTGTAGCAACCGGTTGGTCAGCAAAAGTGGTATCTATTAAAATAAAATCAACATTCTAATAAGGAAGTGTGACGCTACGGTTGCATAGCAGGCAGTGACGCGTAGCGTAGCCTGAGAATAGTGTCTAGAGCTGTGTGGAGTATAAGTTTAAATATAGCTTTTATGCAGAAAGCCGTAAGAGTCAGTCAGTTTGTAACAAGTGCCCTCTGCTCCTGGCTATGGCCAACTTGTAGGTAGAGCATGACCAACTTGATCGCCCTCCTACTATTACTACCTTATAGGAAGGTTTTTAATTATGAAGTAGACGAAGAATCTGTTATTAATGTATTCATTCTGCGCTTTTAAAATATATATTTTTAATAATAACCTTCGTTGTATATTTCAATTAGCGCAAAAAATGATGTAATGCAATTGTTCTGAAATGTACTCAATATAAAGAGACATAGTATATATATATTTTTTTCAATTTTAATAATATATTTATTGTAGTACATTGATTGAAATTTGCTTTTGTTACTTAATAAATTAAGTAGTAAGTAAGCCATTATTAATAATTTGAGACTTTTGTCGAAAATAATAAATGTTTAAAATAGATAGAAAGATATTGACATAGATTTATCTCAGAAACCAAGAAAAAGCCTTTTTAAATTAAGCATAATTATTTATACTTTTCAGCTTATCCTTATAATATAGTAATAGTTAATCATTCGTATAAATCATATATAATATATGTATATTTTATAGTTATTTTATACTGTAACAACTTTATTTCTAGTGCAGCTTGTATTTAATACGTTTGTGCTGATTGATTCACATTGACACCAGAATAATATATCATTTTTTTATAGATTGTAAACGATCTTAGAACGAGTTTGATCAGAATATATCGACAGATAATTCTCACTCAATGAACACAGATATTATTATAGACTTTTTCCACTTTTTGCTTACATTTCTTCCTTGTAATACAAAACTATGTGGTTAAGAGACCGCATTTAGTTTTTATATTTATGTAGAACGTTGTACAGTGTTCATATTTCTTCTAAACATAAAAGATAATTTATGTTATCATTTACTATCGTGCATATTAAAAGTTATTAGTGCATATTAAAACGATTATTAAAGCTGCTGTTAATTGAATATAGCGAAGGCTTAGTAACAAAATTTTATAACAGAAAATAAAAGGTTGTGCCTGGCTATGCCTTCGAATAATATAGTCTACTATTTTTATTCATAAAGAGTGACAAAGAGTTGTAGAGGATATAAACTGACAACTGCTATATATATCATATAAACATATGACATTTTTGATTGCATTGCATTTTCTTATCAAATATTTTGCACAATTTTTATTTGTTGAAAATTTAAAAGCACTAATATCTATCTACTAATAAAGAAATACTTAATAATAAATATCTAAGTGTCAAAATTTTACGCAACAAATATATCCTTCATTCTTAGTGATTTATTAGTATACACACTTGGAGCTTGATATTAATTTGATCACGTACAGAGATTTGTATCTGTTATAAAAGGAACGGCCTTTATTAGTTTTAACTTCATGATATTGTGCGAGTGGCAACGTGAGCGGGGTGCTGTTACGTTGAGGTCGATGACCTCAGGATATTCCCGCTCCTGATAGATCCGATTGCTGAGTAACTAGCCTTGTCATCAGCAATTAACTACATCATTACACTATGGTATTAGAAGCAAAGAATATTTTATTTTAATGGTTATGTTATTTACTATTCAATAATTTACATCAATATCCAAATAATAGTATCTTATGCAAAGGAATAGTTAGTACTTAATCATTCGTTAGACTTACAGGCAGGTCATTATAGTTTTGTTTATAAGCTTAGACTGTAAGAAAGTAATAATTGCTGCACACGAAAGAGGCAATAAAAAGCTCAGAACCGTGTTCACACTACGTCTTGTACTAAATGAGAGAGACATTAGGCTTTAAAACAACTATGGATACTTTCCAGAGTTTCTTTAACATAATATAAATTTAATGATTAGAAAATTTATTTTAATTTAAGTGTGATGAGTTAAAAGTTTATCATTGTTAATATAAATAAGATTCATAAACTTGACCACATTGAAGTTAATTGCGCTTTAAATAAGCTTTATGATTTTATATTATCAACATAATGAATGTGAAATGTATAATTTTGTTGTTATGAAAGTTTCTTTATATAAAAGACATCAACGATACCACACCACCTTACAAACTTTATGGACTAAATAAAAAATATTTATATTGAACGGTGTACGTTGATGTTTGTTGAATGAATAGCCACTTATGTAATTTATTTCTAAAAAAAGATTTTAAATATATAATTGGCAAAAGAAACATTAATTTATCTATTATATAAGAAACGGCTTTTATATTGAGATGGCAATATAATTAGATGACAATGATTCGAAGATGAGGCAACGATAAACCGTTTTCCTTTTAATTTTTTATCCTATCCTGTGGACAGTCTACTAATTTGTAATTACAAGCGTTAAATAGACGTTGGCGTATCGCCGTGACGGATGTTCATAAGAATTATAACAGATTTTCTTAAAAAATAACGTTTCACGAATTATTAAGACATCATGATAAAAATTATTAAGTGATGATAAATTGTAGGTCAATATGTAAATAAAACGAATTTAATTATAACATAATATTTTTTTACCTTAAATTAAAATACTGCAAATATACCATAGGCAAAAGCTCTGTTCCTCTATAGATAGATATTTAAAATGTTTCTAATAAAAATAAAAAGTTATTGTTTTTCTACTAAGCGAGAAAAGCTTGTGAAAGTTAGGAAATTTAAAATTAATCCCTTGTAAATCGCTATTATTATCGTACTTATTGGTTTAATATTAATTAATACCGGGCTCTTGTCCGTACATTTAAAATTCGTATATTAAAACTTTCCATTAGTTAAAGTTTCTTCGATAATATATGTTATGCTGTACTCATAACGACGATATTAATGAATTTAACGTTTTTAACAATTAGCATTATATAGAGTGCATAGGCACTTTATAGGGTTATATACACCGTACCTATGACAGTACTTTTGCCATACTAATCCGTAATATATAGAAGGTATTTTCGTATTTGTCTTCTCGAAGTCCTTGTTAGTTCATTATTCATTCTTGTACTATTAAGAATGTTTAATATAAATTGCTGCATGTTTTAAAAAATAATGATATTCAACCCTCGCCTAAGATATGTTAATCATGATCATAACTTGCATCTAATTGTACAGTAATTGCTGTGACTCATATGGAGTCTCATTTATTAGCTTTATTCCCATATGATTACAATAACAAGTGCATTAGTGCACATAGTTTTTTTTTAGTATTGATATGGGAACGTTATATAATTGATAATTCATTAACAGTGTTTCAATATTGATTGGAAATTTACCGTGTTTCTTTTTGTAGTAAAATTATAATTACAAACAGATAAGAATTTTCCACGGTATTTTGCTCACAGTCTGTTGAGATTAACATTATGTCATATAATTTTTTTGTATTTCATTTATTATTTTCAGTCATCTAACTCTTATTACACTATACTTGTCTTCCCTAGTAGAGTTCAACAAACGATTATGTTGATATAGATCATTACTCATAAAACTAGTGGTTAAAGTTGATACATAATTGATGTAATGCAACAGGTTTTATTCAAAGTCGTAAAACACAAGTGTACGTAAGTATAGTGATAGAAATAGTGCATTTTATATAATGAAAATAATAATGAGCATGTAGAAAAAGTAATATAAATAATACACTGTCACAAAAAACAAAAACATAATATAAATAATCCCAGTAACAGCTTGATGAAAGAAATATTCACTTTTTAGGTAGGAATAACTTTTAGTAATATTATGTAACTATATTTAATACCTTAATAAAAAAATCATTTTGATAGTATTTTTATTTTAGAATCGGAAGACTTGCCTCTCAGCAGTTAAAAAAATTACATTTTAAAAAATCCTTCTTTAAAATGTGAAGAGAGCAATGTACATTATATTAGGTCGCATTGCATGCTTTACTCAGAACTAATTGAGTAGTTCACACTTAATCTACTTCATTGTCTACACAAATTGTCGCATCAGTGTAATTAATGAGATGAGAGAGATAAAAGTGTTCCATTTATAAAAACACTGTGACACTTACTAGTTGCCGTCACGACTTCACTGGCTGTCGATGTCTCATGATTATTTTTATTTCTAAAGGTCGTTGATTGCTTCATAATGCTACATTTTTTGCACATACATTCATGTTATATTTGTATAGATATAGATGTTTATATATATCATGTTTCATTAACTTTATATATAAATTACAAAGAGCTAACGGGTAGGTAATTATAGCTTAATTAGTGCGATAAATTGGTATTTAAAGCGAATGATTTTTGATTATATTTATATAGGTATATATGTATTTGATCGCAGAGTTGAATCCCCACAAAAAGGAATGTATTAAAATTGAGTGGAAAGTGGGGAACAAAACACCTTAACACGAGGTTCTCTTCTATGTGTGGGAAATAATAAAGTATTTTTTAAATATTTATTTATACTAAATTAATAATGGACCTGATGTTAGGCTTAAACAGAAGTGTCTCACTATCTTACAACTTAACATAGTTCAAGAAATTAGACTATAAAAATTGAATTACTGCTAGATTTTTGTGGTTTTCTGTGGCCTAGTTACAAAAAGTACTACACTTAAAATGCTTTAAACTGTTCGTGTTCGTCAGAGTTTTAGTGTTAATTTGGTGTTTGGTCCGTTATGTCTGTTATTTTATTGTGTAGGTTCAATGTTATCGATTAGTTCTACAAAGGTGTCAATTTAGAATTGTTTGGAAGATTTTATTTTCTTCACAAAAAGTCGTTAATTTTAGATTATGGGCTTAACATATAAAATGACACAAATTTGGCATATTAAATGGGCCTTTGTGCTTTATTTGCATTACGCATTTTTCCTATTTGCTCAGCTTGTTTGCTTTACAATATACTCATAGAAAGGTTAATAACCCAGTTTTCCTTTCTCATGTATTGTTTGTCTTTCATTCAACGATTTATTCCCATGTAGCGGGCTTTGCATAATCTCCGTTACATTATGGAAAAACATATGGAGAATTAAATTTTTATATGAAAATTAGGATGATATAAATATTTTTTATGCACAAAACTTTCCAAGGTATATATTATTGACTAGATGAGTCGGGAGAGTCGCGGGAGTCTTAGGAAGAGCGGAATGTGCGCGCAAGGTCATTGCGCCCTGCGCGGTCATGCACGTACCCCTCCCGACGGCATCCCCCGCGCCACAGCCCTCACCCCCCTCACCACCACATTGTCTAGCGCGATCAGCTGCGGGATAAAAGTGAACTAGCGAAAAGCCGATAGGAAACGTTTCAATGCGAAATGTCTTTTTATTTTCCCTACCACGACCGCTTGTGATTATGTTTCTCACTCTAATCCCATTTTCTAAGCTACAGAGCAAAAAGGCCGGGTCCTTGATTTATTTACAACGCTGGTCCTAACGAGCGTTTATGCTGGGGCTTATGCGCCGGGCGCACTTTATGTTCGGTACCATTAACCACTAAAGATTGATCGTCGGATATTATGCTCCACTAATATTCCGTAGAACTTTCACATTGGACCGTTAATTTTCCTTAAAAATTGTAAATATATTTTTTATTCAATTTGCCTTACTAAGCCCCAGCTAACTGTGTTTATAGTGTAATAAAAATTTTAAAATGATTTGCATACCTTCTGTTACCATTTTTGCGAATGAGTTACTAAAAACTATTTATGAATTCATTTATACAGTTACATTTTATTTTATTCTATAAAGTGAAATAACTTATGAATTTATGAATATTATAATTTTATATATGTATATTTTGCTACTTAACATGTAAAATACTAATAGAAAATATTAATTTTGTTCTTATACGTTGGTCCTTGAGACCTTTGAAATCTTAAAGTTAAACGTTCTAAAGCTAACAAATTAATATGTATATGTCCCTGCTTTGCATTATATAATTTTTGCATAATATTATACATATATAGATACTACATATTACATTAAATATTTATTTCTTAGTAACTGAAAATTTAAACTGCATATTGAAGCAATAGAAAGTGGGGCTATATTGACTTTTGCGCCAGAGAAAAGCAAACATGCTCTACTTTTAATTCGAATACGGTTTAAATAGTCTACGATTGCCCAATGCTTTGTTATAACAGTTGAATTACTATAATATGCGTGCATTCATTCTGCAGGAGAAAGTTTTCATTTTATAATCGAGAAACAAATTAATGCTTAAACTTATCAAAATTCCAATAATAATTATTCATTATTAATTACTTTGATATGTGAAAGTATGATTATTCGTGACCATTAATATCACGTTTCTACTTATTTGTCATGTATAACAGTATTTTGACGCGGACCTAGTGCAGTGGGACAACGCATGACTGTAAAAGATTGCGAGTTTGATATCTTCTTAACTAGCAACGTTAATAAAATTGCGCTTGAGACTGAGCTAAATCACTTGTTTTTTCTAGGCTTTTTACTAAAAATAAAAATAACCATGCATAAAAAAGTATCACACGGAAAATTAAAACGTACTGTTCGCTAAACTTGTAACATATATATAGCTGGTGTGTACCATTCACCATAACACTAACTAACTAGCTTTTAAATTAAATTATATCAACAATTTCCATTTAACAATGTCAAATAATTGTATAATTTATATATTTTTAGGTTTTAGTGAAATCAAATATTTGTAATTCCTAGTGTTCAAAATTATTTTATTAAATAATTTTATATTTCTTTGTATATTCACATGACAATATTTTTTTAATATATTATAAATAGTAAATGTGCACAGTAGTTGCTGTTCAATAAATAACTTTATAGAATAGAATAAATGAGTTATATAATCCGAATAATCCAAGTCTAACGACGATGAACTTTGCCCTATCTTGTTTTGCGAGCTTAGATATTCGTGTTGCGGCTCGACCAGTTCGCTGACCAGAGCTACAGTTCATAAGACCATATTGTCTACAATGAAATAAATTGAAATGTAATTTCTCTCTTATAGAGTCACGTAGAAATGTAATAAAATATTCTCACGTGCCCTCGTACATGTACGTTTGACACTTTGTATGACAATTTATATTTCACAACAATTTGTAAGATTTATACATCTCAAGTCATTTTCAAAATAATCTAGATATGTCCGCTAGATATTTTAAAATTCATAATTTGTAATATTATTAAATACTTTTTTATGTATATATAAATTTAAATATAAGTTTACATATGAATAAAAACGTAAATGGATAGAATATGAGCAAAAAAATAGGATCAAAACATTGAAATGATTTATAACAAGTCATGTCCATTATACTGAATATTAGGTGGGCGGTCCGCGTAGCTTCCATCATGACTAATCGCGATCGAATTTGCACTTGCATGTTGTTAAGATGATAGATATATGATTTGACGTTTGATTATAAGAGAAAGTAAATATTGAATAGCCTTATTTTACTTTTAAAAATCTTTGTTACGACAGTGAGAAGTAATATCCCATAATTATTATCCTATATAATATCCTACATTTATTTTATTTATATTTATGTATGTTTATTGATGCTGATTTAATTTTAATGGCACATGCAAAATATTTTACAGTTATCTGTAAGCTGTTGATTCAGCTACCGTAGTAATTTTGATTTTGTAATTATTTCACTGATATTATCTATCTTATTGTTACGATTTCCCACGCATTTTAATAACGCACGAATTACTGCATCTACAGGAAAATACCTTTTGTAAGTTCGTTAACATTTAAAGTACCTAAGCTTGTCTGCTGTGCCTTGGCAGTTTAAAAAGGATTTGAAATTTTTGTTAAAAATATTTGAATGTAACAATACCTATAGAAAAGTAATCTCTTATTTAAAAGCATTATAGTTTATCGAATAAAAACATTGACATCACAATATCAAATCTATTTGCATAGGACATACAAGTATCGGTAAAACAGTGAGCAAAAACACATTATACTATTTTATTTTATAAAATATAAAATATCAGGCCATAAAACACTTTCTATTCTCGCAAGAAAATCCTAACCCATTTATAAATGTCAGCACTATCGGTACCTAGATTTTAAGCCACGTGTTAAGTGCTGACAGCAACAAGCAGCACCTCTGCATTCCAAGCCACGCCATAAGATAAACACGCGAGCTCATTGTATAAAATAAATAAGTCCTACACAATGCAAAAACGGGCTCTAAATTATTCTTTGCTTTTTCTGGACTTGTTGTGTTGTTTTGCATGTTACTCTTATGAATACTATCTTAAATAAAAAAGGGCCCCTAGGGCGTCCCTTTTATTCAAGTGGTTTGTGCTGCACCATCATAATATGTAAAGTTATTTGTATATGCAAATTTTATAAAACACGTTTCAAGAAGGCAGGATATGTCAAATAAGGTATTACTAGTTGAAGAAATAACCTACTTATCATATATAATTGGGTCAGACGCAACCTGCCTCATTCACATTGTCTCGCGGTAACAGTATACCGTTATCTTTTGACCCATTGTGGCGTCATGTGTGACTTTTGTGAGGTTTACCAAAACGAGACGTATAGACGCTATTAAGATATTGTCATTATTTCACTTTTTTTTGAAAAGTTACAAATTATTATACTAATATTATTTAAAAATATTATTATAAAAAATAAGTAAGGCTTCACTTATTTTAAAATGGATACTAAATTATTAAAATGAAAGTAAATTGATTATAAGAAATATTTTATATCAGAAATCAAAGTGGATCTTCAAATTGGATCGAAGTATGTCTTTTATGTTGTTAGTGACAAATGCCTGAATATAATACATAGAAAAAATCTTTTTCCCAATTTCGAGACTCAGTGGCGCGACTTATTTCCTTGTGTGGAATTGAACCCACAAAGGTCACGTATGCAGTCAGACGCTGTGTCGCTTAGTCACGACGACCGTATACATATTACCTTATAAATACAAACCTTGCGTAATACGTCATTTTACATAAATTCTTTCGACTACATCTGTTTAACATAAATGCCTTCCATGAAACTTTAATCGAAGACCCTAATGAACAAAAAGAAAGAAGCACTTAAATCTTCAAAATAGTTTTAACTACGATTTTAGAAAGCTAAGGTTTTAGAAACCAGCTACAATAAGTGGTTTTCATATATATTTATTATATTTTAAATATGGTCCTGTACGTCATTTTATTTATTAAATACCTTAATAAAATGTAAATCCCCTAATTCCCGAAAATAAATATAACAATCAAAAAATAAATAACATTGATGGTGTCGAAAACGAGTCAATGCTAATTTTGTGAAACACTAAGGATATTATTAGCTGTTAAGAAGTTGTATAGATTCTTTAAGTCAAAAGAAAGTAAAAAAAAGAATTTTGAAAGTTTCATGAGTTTTCGTTATTCTAGATACCATAGGTACGTATAAACTGTGATATTATGTCAAAACTTTCTGCAATTTCTTTAAGAAATTGGAACATATTACGGTTTATTGTCTGTTTGTCGCATAATGTCGCTTACGACGCATATTTCTGGAAAGCATTAGCAATTTCGTCTATATATATGATTTTTTTATATCAAAATAAGGCCATTGTGACTCATTGGAATTTTGATAAAATGTTGAAGAAAATGTTTATCATTACGACTTATTTTACATTTAATACTTACAAAAGTCCTATAAAAATTACTTTGTTGTAATATTTGAAATGTCATGTAGAAAACTTAAAATTGTTAATCAGTCGAATAGTAAATGATATTTAAGGATATATAATCCCATTAACTAAATGGCCGTGACCGCTACCGTTCTGTGTGCCACTGACCGCCGCCAGCCGACACACGGCCATTGTACGCAACCGCGACTGACGGTCACGGTCAGTAATTGGGGAGTGATTTATCAATATGAGCCTATTTGGGATATTTGTATTTATTACACTATAAAAGTTAAGGCAGGTCACGGTTTACTTAAATGTTAATACAATGTCCTCTTGTACACGTTTGAACATATTAAACAAAAAATTACGTTACAATGATAATGCTCTAACCGTTGTACATTGTACTTCGATCTGCAGAGACATTATTGAAATTCTAGCCTCTAATTTTAAAGCAATTTAACAAAAATAAGTGTTCATTGTAAGTTTTATAACAAAAGAATTCGATGCGAAGATAATTGTAGTTAGATTTGACCTTTTAACTTATACAAATCGTAAGAAGTATCATATAATTTTTACACATAAATTCTCATTCATATTATTGTAAATATTACCTAGAGAAGGTACAAAAAGTTATCAAAGATTGATTCGTAACGCAGAAAATCTTAAGTAACATTTACTAAATAACGTCGAAGTCGCTTTTACCGTTAAATTGGGTAATTTGAAAGCGCACCTACACGGTGGTTGCATATACGTTACGGCGTTTCTGTGTTTCTAAGGAACGTCGTGACATAACTGTAATTATAATTATTATTTACCTTTACATAGATTACTTGTCCCCCTTGAATTCCCTCTCGCTGGAATTGAGTTGTGTGAAATCTAACATCGCACTTGGCTAAAAACAAAATGTCATTTGTATAGAACAGATCCAAAAAAATATGTAATGCATTGTGAATACAGAAGTACTGGACACGATTCTAGACTTAAATAACTTATATAGAAAAAGCTTTTAAAAATTATCGTGAACTATGTAACTGTTACTATCACCATATGTGTATTATGCGAGACAAGTCATACTTGTTAATTGCACTTTAATATTACGACGGTGACACGCCCTAGTTCATTCTTACCTTAACGGTTTATGAATCTGCTATAGTCATTTATTTCGTAATATACAGCATTGTTTACATTGAACGACTACGTTAGATTTACTAACGATCAAATTATGGTAGTCAGTGTTGCATAATAACATTTTAAGCCTAATTAATTATATTTTACTGCCTATTTTATATTAAAAGAATATATATTAACCATACTACAGTATACTAGTACATACATACATTACATTATGCAAGTTTACTGAGGAAACTTAAAACACCAGATTATTTGTGGCTTTATCACACATATAGAAAGGGAGCCTAGTGAACACTTTTGTAACACTTTCAAATTTATAAAACAAAGAAGAATAGATTGTATTTGATTTGGATCAAAGGTTCCAATGGGAGGATATTGCGGTTAAAATGATAATACCTGTTAAAGTTGTGAAAAGTAACGGTTATGTATATTCATCCTTACATTGTACTAGTAGCATATGACAAAAAGAATTTAAAAACTATGGTAAACATGTTTTTCATATAAAGCTAGTAACGTAAAGTGTATCATTTTACATGGAGGTTCTGGATTTAATTACAATTGGAAGAAACCATTGTACCTCTTTATAACTGTCGTGTCGTGTCTAATAGAATTTATATATTATATAGAAATTTCAATTAAACATGCATCAAAGTGTTATATTGTATTTAATCTTTATTTATAACATAAAGTTTCATATAGTTTTGATATTAAAAAAAAATAGAATCATTAATAACTGAGAAACATCAGAATAGTGTTTAAAAAATCTTTGAAATAACGGTGGTTTTATAGTCAATTAAGCATTTTACGACAACATTACACTAATAAAGGTACTCTTAATAACACTTGTTAAGAAAGATTACGTTGCATTTGATGAAAGTGCTTGTACTCTACTTACGAGTTTATTATCTGTTTATTGAATGTGTTAAGCCGCGCAGAAAATTATAAAAGCAATCGAAAGCTTTTCGATTCATTAAGCATGTATAAGAATGATTTCAGCCGTACTCGATGTAAAGAATACAACAATCGCCTTACTTTCACGTTTACGGATGACCATTCGTCAGCTTACAAAAAGCCTAGTGAAAGCGATATTGTAATGCAAAAAAATATGAAAATTTGTGTCACCGCTTTCCTTGTTGCTTGTGTATCTTGACCTTCATCTACATCAAGATTAATGTCATACTTTACATAAAGAACTAATTTTATTACAATTCTTAATAAGTGATAACCATAAGATAAAAATCTTTTAAGATGCTTAAAGAAAGACTATCATTATCGCTTAGAGGATCCAATAATGTTCGTCTCAAAAGGCCATGGTCAAAAGCCAAGTCTCATACTGCTGACCGACTTTCGATTTTATTTCTTTATTATTTCTAATACAATAGTATTTTAATATTTGAATAGACAGTTCGTTTTTTGCGTTTCATGCTATATAAATATAGGTATATCTTTATTTACTTTTTATTTGCACATTAATCTGAAACTTCAGCATTTCTTACCATCTTTTCTCATTTATTAAATAAAACGGTTTGTAAGATAATTATCTAGAATAGAGTGCTTTCCACTTCAAGAAATCAAATCTATATTTATTACTCGTACAAAATACTTTGATTACGGTAATATACTAAAAAAGTATTTTACAATTAAAAGTAAAAAGTTTTTAATTACATACTTTAATTGTTACAGACACCAACATCATGAGGAACAAAGTTTTTGACTTGACACGGCTAGCTTTCATTTTGCTACAGTCATCATTCGTACTCAGTAAGTATAAATAAAAATAAATATTCACATTTAAAGTTTTTCAATGTTAATATAAGAATAAAAGTTTATATAATTAATATACTTATCTTGGAGTAAACTTATGAATTTAATTGTTGGTTACGCTTGAGAATCTATATATAAATTAAATATATAATAAATGAGGATCGCCGTAGCTAGAGGCGTAAGCGTCTGCCTGTAAACGCAACGGTTTGTGGGTTCGATTCCCACTCGGGGAAGATAGATTTTTCTATTTCCATTTTCTTCGTTCTGGCAACTAGGCAAAAGCGCGGCATTGAGTTCCACCACTCAACACGGAAAGCGTGAAGCTAAAAAAAAAAATTGCACCTTTCTGCACTCCAGTTATTTAAATTCCATACGTTTTGTGGCGAGATTCATTTTTTGTGATAAGGCCGCCATTCCACAGTGGTGTCTCTAAAAATTGTAATATGTGTTGTTAGACTATTTTTTTACCTGTATGTGCAAAAAACTATGAAAAAATATATAAATAAATATAACCGTACATTTATACGTCACTTAACATACAATACATGAGAGAGCAAATGGCAAGGAGCTATTTGCTAGCACTTCATTGTCAATGTGAGGAGCGTAATTGTTTAGACAATCCTATTGCACTCGAATCGGTGCTAGTCTTGTATTCCCAGAGAAGCTTCCGTAAGTAGCCGTTATGTGCTCCTCATAGTGTATGCTCTTCATACTGTATGAACTAATGTATTTACGTATTTATAGTTGTGAGTATTCCGCGAAAAATATATAATAATAATCTTGTTGTATTTGTTTATAAAGTTATAAAAATATAATTTATATGTAATTAATCTTGTTATTCGAACTTTTATCTACATTTCGTTTTTCAATTCATTTTTATTTTCAGGTCGACTAGCATTTGAGAAATTAACAGATGTCGACTTTGCGGGTACAGCGTACTATACTGTACGTAACTTGTCGCTTTATGAATGTCACGGATGGTGTAGAGAGGAGCCGGACTGCCAAGCTGCCGTTTTCAGGTTTGATTAATCAATTTTACTCACCTAAATCTGTTTCTAAAGTCCCATAATTAAAAGTAATTATTTTTTATTCAATTTAACTGGCGACCTGAATTAACGTTAATAAATATTTTTATTTGTAAGTTATAAAAATAAACGACAGCCAGAGCTGTAAGATAAAATAGTAATTATTTTAAGTACTGCATGAAAGTTGGTCTCTAATCAAGAACATGACTTATCATTCTTTGAGTGATCACAAACAACAAGTAACGTATCGTAGATATCGCAGATCACGCCTAACCTAAATGTCTCAGATAAGATCCGATTGACACGAGGATCCACTAATAGTCAGTCATCGGGGAAAATTAGATGTAATGGCATGACCATTTGTGTTAGTGTCAAATGTATGTCAGTCTGCCAGTTCGACCAAATCTCAAGTACTTGAAACATTCCAATGATACGGTGCTGGCTTGTAACAATGTAATTCTCGTCGCCACAAACCGTGTAAAAGCGGAAACCAACACTCGCTCCAAATTGGATAACAGTAAAAGTGATCGCATACGTCTTCAATAGATTGTTGCCATTGAACCATTTGCATTTCATGTCTATTGGCGGTTTGAACTCATATTCAATTTAATATTATTATCCGATTCTCTAACGGAAACTGAATGGTTACGAAAGTTGATAGAGAATTTATGCTATGTAAAAACTTGGGTGTATAGTTTTAATTATGATATTGAAGGAATTAAATTGCATTTAAAACACGACTAGCAGAAGAAGATGTTAAAAATTAAAGTACAATATGTGTATTTCTGTGATTAAACAATTAAATATATAATACACCGGATTTAGCGAAATATATAACAGTTATCCTCAACATTCCACGAAACGATAATCTGATATTAACGGTACCAAAATAAAAGTAATTCAGGTAGGTATTCAATTCAATTAAGCGACCAATTTATCAACTTCTAATTTGGCATTGTGGTAATACGGCGTATCTGGAATCAATCTGTCGAAATAAAAAACGACAATAGAATAAGAAGATGGCGATATTAACAATTGCTAACTGTTCCCTGCGGTGCCACCGCGTTCCAAGCCTTATATGCTGATAACGAGCTGAAGCTGCTAGAATAACGCACTAGTCCCCTTTATCTCACACATTGTAATACATTTTAACAGTTATTACTTAGTAAGAAGTATTGTAGATTTTAAGATTTCACAACCGTTGTTATTTATGTTAACTTCAGCTAAATTAACCTATTTATAACATTGCATTTAATGTCCTTATTTGAAACGAAAATTCTTGTTAATTTCTGAAATATTTATTAGATTAACTTCTTTTTATAATACTTTTACATTTAAATTTCATTAGGTATTATATAGCATTTTCTAATCTACAGGAAAATTGATCTAACTATACTTCATTATTTTAAAGGATCGTGACCTGCTGTACATTTCGCTGTCAGGATTGATAGCATCAGAAAGATGTACATGGTCAGATTTTATTGATTTATTTTATATCAGATCAAAATTTGTTCCGTTATTACATGATGTGGGCAGCTAATACTGTATTCTAAGTAAATGCCTAATATACTTATATATAATATAACGAATCATAAAAATTTAATGAAATGCTAGTACATTTTATGATGTACCAAAATTTTTTATATTAGAGAAATAGTAAAAGCTCAGTATACTTCATCAATGAGTCATTTATTATGGAAAAGTAGTCATTAATTTACAGTCAGATCAAAATAAATCGAAGTATTTGTATAGTAAGATTAAATATACCGATAAGCGCGAGCTACTTTACTTACAATTTCAGCCAGTTGGTCTTTGATTGATGCGATGCTAGGTGCGCGATCAGGCGCCAGTAATGATAGGTACTTTAATATATATCTTTACACTTGACTGACGACTGCTGTCTTTTATTAATATGAATTAAGTACAGTTTTATTTGTAGAGAAATAAGTAAGTATACTTATTTAATTTTATTGATATAATGTTTATAAAACATTTCGCAATATATTCAATTAACATGGATTACAAAAAAGACGAATAAACAAAATTGTAAGTGTCAGTTGAAATCGTGCTTGGAGGGTTGCGTACGATTTTTATAATTGAATAACTTAGTAAATACCGGGCATAATATATGCCCGGCATGTATTGTTATGTTTTTTCTGTTATATAGATGTAATTTTTATTTTCGTATTTTTATCTTTATATGTATAGTAAATAGTAATGCAACGTTTTGCTTCTACATAAAAAGTTTTATGTCAACTTACGTAATATTTTTCTTACTTTGAAAGTGAGTATGTTCCATTATACTTCAAAATATTTTGACAAAATAATATAAATATATATTATATATGACAACTACACTGTTACTGGAAGAAGATTTATTAGAGTGTTTCGAAATCAAAACGATATTGCGTATCATTAGTCTAAGCGCTTTGTGCATTAATCAAATTTTCACTGACATGTTAGTATTTTGTCTATACATCATCAAACTTGTTACTTTGATTTATAATTGACAAAGAATAAGAAGTTACGTTACGTTGTGTAAGGAATTTACTTTCATAACTTCATTAGAATTAGTCAACACACAGTACAGCGGTATAGTATGCCTATGAATTGCAGTTACAAAAATTAAATTGTACTTAATTTTCATACGTACTCAAGGAAATACTACATAATAAATTAAGCCTTACGTAAATTAAAACTTAACTGTCGTTAATTATTATAAATAAAAATCGTGTCTTAGTTAAATATAATTTGAATCAATTTCAAATTATTGTTATAAATTTTAAATGATAAATGTTTTTAAATACTTTTCTAATTTAGATAATATTTATACATTAGTAAATATTTAGAAATTTTGCATTTTATTCATTACTAGATGCCCACAACTTCATTTATGGACTTTATGATACTTGCTACCCCATTTCGAATAACTTTCATTAAAGGATTATAATTTCTTATATTTTATACTTTAGTGTAGTATTCCATTAAAAATGTAGAACCAAAATATATAAGCTGTAAATAAAAATATCTTCAGTTATTAGTATTGCCATGTAAAAATCTAACATTTGAAATATAATTTCGTCAATCTCAATAAAGGGAATCAAGGATTATAAAATCCACGCCAACGAAGTTGCGGGCATCCACTATAGATCTATTTAAAAATGGTCTGAGACAAGTAAGAATCGAGCAATTTACCGTCTTGTATTATATTAGTTACAATGTCTATTAAATGACAATATTTATGTGCTTGGACAGTGAGATTTGCTTTAAATGTATGGACTAGGTCGGTCCTGTTGAGCTCTAAGATATAAAATAACAAAATATCAGGTTGGAACGGTAAACAGCCCCGTTATGCAGTCTGTAAGTGTAACGCGCGATCTAGTGTCATTAAGATGAATGCAACGTATTAATGGATACCCTTTTAGAGGTAACAAATTATCTTAGTATTAAATACACTGCGGATATGTTTTTATAATTTTAAATTTGCCAACTATATTGGCCGTTCTATACAGTTGCACTGAACTTATATCCTTTTATGGATAAAACAAACAACTCCCAAAAATTTGGATTTTAAATAGTTAATATTTATATAAAATCGATAGTAAAAAGTATCCATACTTACATTCAATGTTCACTAATTATCTTTATTTTATTACAATTTTTTACTTTTGAATTTTGTTCAATCATTTCGTGTAATTAAGAAACTGGTTTAATTAAAAAAAAAACAATTGAAGATATTTAAAAAATGTAAGATTTATAATTATATCAGAAAGATTTAAAAGAAAAATACTCATATTATATCTGTTTAAGCTATCTTAATATTTAATAAAATAAATAATAATATATTAATATTTTTATTATAAATATTATCATTATAAAACAGCGATTGCTATATAAAGGGAAATGGTGGTGGGAATTTTGTTACTCGAGTTTCTGTTAGTTTATTTTTCAACATGAAGACCGTTCTACTGCGGTAGCCGGTCCCACTTCCCGGTGCAATTGCTCTCTATCTCGTCTAGCAAATGTTAAATGGCACTCTTCTAAATTATATCTTTTACAATCCAGAGATAAATCTCATATAATTTCCGCACTTACTGGATCCGTTCTTTGCTGTTTCAGATACATTATATAAAAAAATATTAGAAAAATTTATATTTAATAGGCTATTATGTATACTTTTTTAGTTATATATTTTATTAAGTTTATAGCAAAATAGAAATAGCGAATTAACGTAAATACAGTATTTTACTTTCCATCCAAATTTCAAACATTGCATGTTGAATGGTTGAATGGTTCCTTGAGTTAGGATTAAGCTCACAACCTATGTAAGTTACAGTTAAAATATTTTTCATAATATTTTTTTTTTAGTTTTGTCTTGAATCCCTTAACTCCGGTGCAAGAAACGCGTTGCCTGCTGCAAAATGATACACAAGCTAACAACCCCATGGCCATACCTCAGGTACGTAAAGTTAACAATATCTTTTACCTACATTATTTCAGCACATTAATAGCAGATCACAAAGAAGATGTACATTTTTTGTATTATCTAATTATTCTATAGTATACACTTTTAACAACATAATATGATAGAAACCGTATATATAATATATATGGTATAAAGATAGGACCTAGATAGATATTTTAGTTCATGCCAATTAGCCGTTGTTGCTATGCTGCGATTATATTAACAATTCAGATTAAATCGGTTAACAAGTTTTAAGATCCCGGAAAAGCATTGCCTCTGTTCAAGTACTATATACATATACCTTTACATTTGTATTCATTCTAAACGATCTAAGTCCATTCCTATGCGTTTCTTGCTACAGATAAATCTGTGGAATGCTAGCTTGTAATTTGCCCTAGTAATATATAAATATTTATGAGGATATCAAAATTCCGTATTAATGGTGTACCTAATATATTTTAGTACTTTAATCTTAAATCATGTTAAAAACAAGTAAATATTTATATTTAAATAGTCACTTCAATTTCATTTGTAATTTAATCGTATTCAACAAAAAACGTGTTGTTCATGTAATAGTCGTGTTTTTACTCAAGTTAATGTAAAACTCATTAACATGAGCTATACTATTTCATATTGCGGTAAAAAATAGTGAACACACTTTCAGAACTAATGAGTACGGTGCGCCAGTAAATTCTATTCTAAGTGATGCATCTCGACATATTACGTCTTTTGTTTATTTTATGCTAGCCTACGAAAAAAGAGAAGATGCACGCGTGGGTACAGGTTTTATTACGTGTGTCGTAGGTAACTTACAGAGCAGGTTTTCGCATTGATATAAGATAAATTTTACATCCACCTGAATATATTAAACAATAAGCCATGATAAAACTTATTTTACTTTTATTTTACAGTAAATATCTTACTAGATACAAATGTGAGTAAATTCGAGATTTTTTTCGTATACAAATAACATCACATATACGAAAAAAAATCTCTATGACTATACACTCATATGATGTTTTTATTACAGCGATCGGTGAACACCTACTATATGGTGAAACTACAAGTGAGATCGGAAAACTTGTGCTTGAGGCCTTGGGCATTTGAAAGAGTACCGGGCAAGGCGCTTCGAGGGTTCGACAATAGCATAATATACACTTCTACAAAAGAGGCCTGCCTTGCTTCCTGCCTTAGTGAGGTAATAAGTCCACTTATTTGACATTACTTTAATATTAATATTTCTGTGTGCAGGTCGTCGTTTGCCTTTCGACTGTTTATAAACCTTTCCGATATATCTATACAATTTATATTTTATGGGTTCGAACTACTTTGAGAGATAAAAGAACATGATACGGGTTTTATTAGGAACGGGGGACTAAGCAACGAGCAACTTTGTAAGTTTATGGAAAATCGATTGTAACTTTATGGGACCGCTTTAGTGCAATGAACTAAACCATTGTTTGTTTGTCTAATAAAATATATTACATTATTATCGAGCCAATAAATAAATACGAAATAAAGTAAGAAAAAAGCCTAAATGTTTTTTAAAAGCCATTGAACAAACGACGCATAGCATATATGTACATACATATAGGTTACGAAAAAAAATTAAAAACAATTTATTACTCACGCTGTGAACCCTTTTCCATTTGACAGATTTTGTCCCGACTAAAAGACGAAGATTATTTAAATTTATAATTGCGATATAAGATTTTAATGCTTATTATTTATGGTAACAGAAAAAATTCCCTTGCCGGTCTGCCGAGTACGAGTACGGCAGTATGAGATGCTCGCTTAGTGATTCTGATAGACGTACATCTCAACATATTGCACCGCTAGTGGATACTCCGGGAACTGATTATTTTGAGGTATTTCACGTTTTAATTACATATATTTATTTCATTTTATTTTTCAGTGGAATATTATGTAAAAGATTCGGGTAAAATAATACTTTTCAGTAACCGCTTCACCAAGACAAAATGTTATCTCCTGTCGTTAGACTTCACTATATTCAAATTGTTTGTAATTCAGGTGGTAACTTGAAAAACTTGTGTCGTTATGATAGTTTCGCTTTGCCTACTGTGATATATACCGATGAAAAATATACACCTATAGAATTTTTATTTGATTGTTTGTAACATAAACTCTACAACTTTTATAATATAAATAATATAAAAAAATCTTTGACGTTAAAATTGCAATGAAGCAGAACAATAATTAGTATTAGAATATATACAACATACGAATACATGACCTATACACTTTATTTCATAGAAACAATAATAAAAGGCAGTGGTTAACCGTATTTTCTTGTACGATTGGTTCCAAGAACGTTAACACATTTCTATAGCGGTGGTGTGAAAACAGTGTTTATCGCTATTATATATGTGTTTTAAGTGATTTGTGTGTGGTCGTGCAGAATCTATGCCTGAAGGGGACGCAAGCGTGTAAAGGCCAGAGAGTATTTACTGCCCCGCGTATAGGAGTTGCCGAGGACAAAGTGGCGCAGTACGCGGGCTTACATTATTACACCGATAAGGAGTTACAGGTAAAATATAAGACAGCTTTCGTATTTATAGAATGTTAATTAAGTGGAATCTATGAAATGTTACTAGCTAAATATATGTGTGTAATTTTTATAGACATATATATGTATATATATAACATATTTTGTAAAAGGACGCCGACGTGGCGCTATTAATAATTGTAAGTTTTTATGCTTGGATGACAAGGTTTTATCTATAGTGAAGGGAAATAATATAAAAATCTAAGATATGTAAAGATATTATATATAACTAATTAAAATATTTGTTACATTAACAGCTCCTTTACAAAAACAGTAACATCAAATACTTAAGCAGTAGATATATTTTGCTATTAATAGTAAATTTCTTGTAAAAAGTGTAAAAACATCAATTCCACTTATAGTCATGATTTAAAAACTATCTTTCATTTGCTAGGTGACATCAGAGTCAGCGTGTAGACTGGCTTGTGAGATCGAATCCGAATTCCTTTGCCGCTCCTTCTTATATCTGGGCGCGCCACACTCCGCTACGTACAACTGTCGTTTATATCACCTCGATCACTTCACCTTACCTGATGGACCATCCGCATATTTGAATGCTGAACGACCGTTGATCGATGATGGAGAACCAATTGGAAAATATTTCGAAAACTTCTGCGAAAGTAAGTAATAATTATGGAAGTATTTTTAGATATACGGCGCGATTTTATTCGTTATATACGATTCGTATATTACACCGTTCTGTTTATGTATTTAATAATATTTTATTACGGCGGTTAACGCACACTTTTAACAAGGAAATACCTATATTAACGTAATTTTTATAAAGTTAGTAGGCACAATAGGTAGTAGTATACACATACGTGGTATTCAAAACTTTTTATCTATTCTAATTCCATTACACATATTCTTAATGGCAAAATAATATCATGGAGTCACTATCATAAAAACTGGTAGTAAATACTTAATATTAGACATAATTATGTGGCCACTGGCGCCTGCGCATCCGCAGTTACCCAGTAATAGCCGTTTGATCTATATGAGAAGACTTTTACGTAAGTTTCACACGAGTTATATAAGAGTACATACAAATTTTACTATAAAGCTTTTTTTTAAGATTTTTAAAACTTTTTCTTAATAATATTTAATTACTAGTATTTCCATATGTTATTTATATTTGTTTTTATGTCTAAAGCTTTCCATTAAATACGTTTACTAATTAAGTGCTTTTATTAGATGTAACGTATAATGGAATACGAGTACAGATGCCGTATATAGATAAAATTCAATTATATAGTAGCAATAAAAAATGGAATCTATGCGAAGTCTAGTAAAGATAATAACACAGTCTGGCTTATAATAGAATTAAAGCAGCAAATTAATGTTTGAATACTTGTACGAAGGTATCATATTGTTAAACGATTTAACTTTATTTACTCACGTCCGACGACAGTTAAATCAATAATGATATCATTTTTCCTAATTAGGTAGGGCTATTAAATTAAAATATATTATTTTAAGAAAAAAAATTTTACCCAAAGAAGTGCATTCAGTTTATTATTAAATATATTTTTTAGCACAATCAAATCGATATTTTGTTTAAACAATATTTATTTGTAAATATCTTATTTATTACTACAAGATATATTGACTGTCTAGATATGGATATATAATATGAGTGTATATAAATGAAGTTAAATACTTAATAATACATTTATATTTATATGAACGTGTTAATATTGAACAGCGTATAAGTGATTCCTATCTACATTAAATGTAGTCAGATCAATTAATATTTCCAGTGCGCAAATCCCGGATGTGCCATTGAATCACTTGTGTTACGTGGATTAAAATTATATAACCCGTCATTTGCTGAATAAGTTATATATCCGTTTTCTAATAGGCTTAATAAAACTAACGTATTTTAATATGCAGCTTCATACTTTATTCCACATAAACATAGGTGCCTACATATGTTAAGACTCTCTTTTCACCATTTCCGAATTGAAAACATGACGTTGAATGAAAGGGAAAAAAAATCGTTCCCCTGATTGGGAATCGAATCCACCATCGCCGCATTTACATTTAGAATGTATAAAATGTCTAACGCTGCTAGATTGTTAGGAAGATTGATGTATATATTGAATAAAGATTGTTGGGATGCGCCTGTATAATGTGAAAATTGTGAATAGTTTCTGTATCAATATAAGTAATTTTTTTTTAATTACATATTTTTTAGTTATTAGCGTACTGCTTAAATTAGCAGTGTAAACGACACCTAGCCTTATCTGTAATTAAAATACGTTATACCAAGAATTTTAACTTGATTCACGCTTAAAGTTTCTTTAATAGCTATATTTATTACTTCTTATTAGAAATTACAGCGACAATCAAACGTAATAATTACTGGAGTATTTTCTAAGATAAATTATAAATGTGTGCACGTACAAAAATTAGTTCCAGATCGACCACAGCAATGATATCACGACTGACAATAGCGACCTCGGTGGTCCGCAATTAACGGTTCACGTTTGTGCACTACAGAAATTGTTTTCCAGTAGCACGAACCTAAGATGAACTTAAATGAAATTGCATTATAAATACAGCACATATTAGGCGATGAAATTATTTTATGGCAAAGAAAAAGTAACAGTACAATAACTGTATGTATCTTTAAAATTGTCCAAAAAAATAAATTGGATTAGTATTTCCGTTTAACATTCATTGGTATTAAATAAGTTTATTGTTTAATTACTAGAATGATTCAATTTATAAACATTTATAAATATATGTATGGAACATTACAGTAAGGAAGTAGTCGGATATTTGAATATATTATGTAATATAGAATTTTTTTTTAGTTTAGGTTACGAGGATGGATACATGTTTTTTATACACTTTTTATACTTTTCCGGTGATCTAAATTTATATGTGATAATTGTTATATGTTTTATTTATAAAGTAACAGTAAATAGTGTAGAAAAGGAACGTTGAGATAAGTGCTAATTACTTCATTAATACACCGTAATCACTCGCGGAAGTTACTGTTAAAGAGAGCAATTATATAGTCTTACATTACAGGTTTGTGGGAAAAGTAAATTTTTGTTCATTTTAATTAGTACATTGAAAGTGTTATATTTTTTAATTCTGTTAAAATGAGCTTTTCATAAAATTTACTTCACTCTAGCTACTATATATGTATATTATTAATTATAATTGTTCATAAAACTGGATATTTTCTTACCGAACATAAAAGATAGTATAGCGTCAAATTATCCCTTTTTGCATTTCTATGGTGGTCTCTATAAATTCCATTAAAACGTAATGACGTGTTGTAATGTACTTACGTGCATCCAGATTGTACATCTTATTCTATATAAATATCAGGAAGTTGGTGATGAAACCGTACATCCACGGTGTTTCTTATATATATAGATAAATGTTATATACAATAAATAACAACTGAAATCGTCGACGGTTTATCTTTTGATTTATGAAGGAATTCAGCCAGCTATATCGATATCGTAAATATAGTTAGATGGAGATAAACTCGGGTTAATCTCGCGAACAAGGGTCAGGGTCATTGACAATCATGCAGTTTGAGTAACGACGGACAATTTAATTTGAGTCTTTGCTATATAAATATGATTTGATTGTTTTTTTATGATTTACATAAATAAATCATAAAAACAATATTCTAGTGAGAGTATAATATTACTTTTAAAAATGTTATAGAACCTCATTTAAGCAACACCGTTATGATGTTATGCAAATAGATATTCGATAAAGGTTAAAAAATATTTGGGCTAAAAATGAAAAAAGCATTAGGTATGTAAATAAAAAAATGTAAATTCTAAATATAGGAAGCGAATGGAAGTAAAACAGTTAGATTCCGCTACAAGAAAGCTTGGAAAGCTACTCCATTACGTGGGCCCAATGGTACGACGCGACGTTTAGATTGCCATCTATTGCTAAAGGCAGGCTCACTGAACACTGAATAACATTATATATCACTAGCCTTAATACCGTTATATTAGAACGTCATCCCTCATATGCTAAAATTTGAATAAAATCGAATAAACCAATATCGAATGTCTTATTATAATCAAATAAAGTTCAATAATGCTTCGCAAATTGATCGAATTAAAGATGAAAAGGCGCATCGCCACCTATTACATGTCGACATAATTTCGTTATGTTTACAATGCACAATATGCTGAGTCACGGCAGCAGTTGCATTTTGGTGCAAAAAGTTCTATAGCTAGTTGCCGTCGCCGCTCGTGCGTGCCTTCTAACGGTGGTGTTACACGAAATTGAAAATTAGTTTTTGCGGCGCCCGAGAGTTCGGCTCCGTCTTGCTCCAGTCCTAATTTAGCGATAATTGAATCGAGATGGATATAGAACGATTGCGTTGATTGTGTGCCCATAGGTAATTTACATCGCATGGAATGACGAATTGAATATACACGAGGTGGCATGCTTAAATAGTTCATTGCTCGAAGAAATAGATTATAAAAAAAATATATTCTTTTTACACGAGAAACGGGACTTCCCTTTTAATTTATATGTTTAATTAACATACACATGAATTCAATTATTGTAATAAGCACGTTTAATTTGCATACCGTACTCGGAATAATGTAATATAACAGCACAGATAGAGCTTATTTCAAAATCTTTGATATAAAAGTTTTGACAGTTTTCTGTTTAATTTAACCATTTAAAATTATACTGCGTATTATTCATAGTTAACGAGTACGCCTTTGCTAATAGCCTTGGTTGGCCTTGCAACCAGTAATACAGGTCAGTGTCCGCGCTATCCATCTCATGTATTACAACAATAACGACTATGTTACAGCCTCAATTATTGCATAATTTTATGTTAAATAATACGCTTACGATGTCCTTACCTGAGAAAAGATCATGCTATATTTAAACAAACAGTAAGCTAAGAAATAATGTTTCTGTGCTATAAATAGCTGTAATAGTAGCAAATGGCAGGGAGCTTATTTTAATAATAAAAAATAAAAAGGAAAAAGCTACTTGTTTTAAAACATGTTATATTTTGATTCTTATTTTTAATTCGATGTGTTAATTAAGTATAGTGCATAAAATATCAAACTATAAAACGATCTTAAAATAAACCTGTCATTGAATATTATTTACACACTCTCGTGACGTTTATTGGAGCCTAGACATTGGCCTTGAATGTCCTTGTTAATGCAATTTATAAAGCAAGCTTTGATTACAGCAACATTGTACAACACAACAGTACACAATATCTTTGAGAGGTTAAATTACCTTACCGCAAACCATGTGTTTAGATGGCTATAATATAATGTAGTGCTAATAATTATTGGTACATTCTTTTCAATTATGAAATCCGGTTGCACTGTAGACAAGTATACATTAGGGTACAATTATAGTTTTAAAATAGCTTTTTGCCTGCAAACCTAGTGTTGAGACAAAAAGTAGAGTTATGGATTTAAAGGTTATAGGTTATCTAGTTCCATTATTTTTTATAAATTACTTAAATAGAAAATAATATAATAATTGATAAGTTATTAATTATGATAAAAGTAATAATTAACTGGTGGTAAAAATAAATAAAAATAAAATATTGGCGGTAATAATACTGCTTATTAAAGAAATTTCATAGTTCAAATATATTACAATAAAATATCACGATCGCTATAGGTCATCTTATATGTAGGTGTTACAATAACAAATTAAGTAAATTCTTTTCGATGGTTGTCAAACAAGAATCAATATGCTTCAAATTGTGGTTATGCTATTAATATTCATTACGTAACAGTAGCTAGCTAACTGTAAAACGGTTTTCTTTAGCATTTCATCTCATGGTTACTTCTATATAAGGTAAAGTAAAATTGTATAGAAATTGAACGGTAAAAATCATCAGCATATTTTTGTAAATATATTTTAAATGAAACATATTGCGTTTAAATTTGAAAAGACTATGTTGATCAGATAAGTTCAAATAAGATTATAGATGACATATATCTTATTAGTTGTTTAGATTATAAAATATTAACTAAACAGTTGTTTTCAGTTAAATAATAGGTCTATTATACTTCAATGGTGGTTCACAATCCGTATTCTTAACATACCTAACGGCAAGTGAGTTTAAATGAACAAAAAGTCGAATTTTCTTATTGTAAAACGATGATCGCTTCCATAAAAACGACAACTGACTCACTTTCAAATCGTAGGCGATTTCTAAAGTCTCTAAGTATACCGAAAAAGACGATAACAAAACTGTTAAGGCTCGAATGTACTATAATCATACGAAAGATGTCATTTTTTAACGTAGCGGTCTATAAATCCATGACCTTATTGTCCATTCTTTGCGTTTCGAAGTATTTCTATACATAAAGTAAAAGTTCTTTTAAGTATTTTTTGCATCGGTATCTTTTACAAATATTATTTATTGAGCTTATTGATGCGATCTAGGCAACATTTTTTTTTATTCTTTTCGCTCACAAATAAATGATTTGGTATTTTTACCCCATAAAAAAATAAAATAAAATTATTATGTTGATATTGCATAGATAGTCTTCTTGCCTAAAATTTCTAGTGCTCAATGGACATTTCAAAGACAATATATTTTATAAGGTCTTAAATTTAATTTATAGTGAGTCCAAAGCTCAAAGTTATGCTTAGATTAAATTTTGAAATATTTCCGTGGGAAAAATTCATTTAACTTACTGAAGCGTCACTAATATAAAACGAAGTGAAGTCATCGACATTTATCTAGAAAATACAAGCGTAAGAATAGGTTTTACGTGCGAAACATCTAACGTAAAAAAAGTTTATAGCTTGGGGTGACTGTTTGTCAGGAATTTATCTAATAATTGCAACATAAAGACGTTGGACGTATAAAAGGTTGTATAAAAGGTTGTGGTTATATAAAAGGTTGGCTATATATCTTGATAATTAAACTAATGTTATTTTGCACGACGCTCGGAGTATTAAATTGAAATATTTTTCTCTTGAAGTTGTTTACTTGAAGAAAAAATATTTTTCATTGAATTTAAAACATATCCTTACACTCTTTTAACGAATGCACAAATTAAGTTAAAATTATGTACTGAAATCTTCTAGTAAAATGTACATATATAAGAAATTTAACTAAATTTCTAATACTGTAATATGAAATGTAATTTAAATTGTAGAAATATTTTAGTTAGCACTACAACGACGAAGGCATGAGACCTTTGCTTGACCGGTCAGTGGCCTAAATCGCTTTACGTCATTTTGTTGGTGGTATGCCGTATACGAGACATTGGCACTCTGCTAACGAATCAATTCGGGATGGCTCATGACCAGCGTTCCGGTAAACGACTTTGTCATTAGCACCCTTGCGTTTACTGTTGCTCAACAACGGAAATGTCGTTGCAATGCTTTTGTAACAATATGCCTTATATATATATATATATATATATATATATATATATATATATATATATATATATATATATATATATATATATATATATATATATATATATATATATATATATATATATATATATATATATATATATATATATATATATATATATATATATATATATATATATATATATATATATATATATATATATATATATATATATATATATATATATATATATATATATATATATATATATATATATATATATATATATATATATATATATATATATATATATATGGATATATATTAACAGCTTAGACTGCACAGTGTCTAATCTATTCCTATAATATATTTGCTGTCCACGTTTAATCCTGCATCAATCTCCGTGTGAGGTATAATAATGATTTCCGCCGCCAGGTCCACGGAAGGCTGGCATAATTTGTAATGGTGACATGTAGTAAATCATAATATAATAGTATTTTAAAATAGCGTATAGTGTTCGTTAGCGTTAGCCCATAGATAACGTAAAGGTTTCTAAGTATGCACATGTGAATTGCGTGTGAAAAATCTAGAATTGCTCGAAGCGGCGAGCTTTGCATCACTGTGTAATTATAGTACCCACGTTACACTTGAAATCATATATTGCCGCAATCTTCTATCGATTATGATCCTATACGTCGAACGCATCCGTTTCAAGCTAATCAAAAGTTTAAAAATATACCTTATATATTACTCATGACTTGTGAGAAATGCAGTAGCTAATTGTGTTATATCTGTTACAGAGCCACCTGCCAGTCCGAGTGGCGAGCTGCCTGTCTCTATAGATCACCAACAAGATACTAACATGTCCAGCAACTTAACTAGGAATGACGCCAACTGCGACAAGACGGGAACTTGCTACGATGGTAATTATCTTCCCACACAGCTCGTACCTTTAGCTTCAACTTTAGTTTAAATAACAAATTGAAATTATTTCCTTCTTAACTATTGGTTAAATATTTTAGTGTCAGTACATTGCAAGGATACCAGAATTGCAGTGCAAGTACGTACAAATAAGCCATTTAACGGAAGGATCTATGCTTTGGGCCGTTCCGAGACGTGCAATATAGATGTGGTCAACAGTGATCTATTCAGATTAGACTTGACTATGGCTGGGCAGGATTGTAATACACAAAGTGTTGTAAGTACCAAATATATGAATAAGCTAATTAATTAACGACGTTTTTAGCAGTTGGTTATTCCTGTCTAGTAAAATAACATAATGAAATATAATACCATATTTTAACGTCACTTTTTTTAAGGTATATATTATTAAGTATTTTTATATTATTTTAGACTGGCGTATATTCTAACACGGTTGTGCTACAACATCACAGTGTAGTTATGACGAAAGCAGACAAAATCTACAAAGTGAAGTGCACATACGATATGAGTTCGAAGAACATTACATTCGGAATGGTGCCCATCAGGTCGGTAACAGTAAATCGGCATGATAATGTATGTTTTTACGAAACGGTTCCTACGCAAAATAGTGTGACAGCAAGATCTACGTGATAAAAATATAACTCAAAAGTCAAGCTAAATTCTCTTCAACTTTGCAACAACACTTTTTCTAGCTACTTTTTATGAAAGGTGCTTTCTAAAAAAACCTTTTGTGCTTTTTAACGCAAAGAAATTTTTAGTGCATTTCCGTGTTTGCATCAGTTAGAATATTTTAATTGGATTTAAGAACAATGAGACAAATATGGCGTTTTAGTAATATATAATAAATTCTAAGAACTGTAACTAAATAATGTCAATAAAACAATTCACATACCGACACATGCGAACACGAATATAAAATTCTATTGACCCAATATCGTCTCTGAATTATACATAAAACAATTAGATTCCCCCACACCGGTGCGGAATGTAAACGTGATGAGCATGATAAACAACTTTTACTACTTTGTATGGATTTTTAATAGCCGCAGTAGAAGTGCGATTAAATCATGATTGCTGTCAATGATCCCGATATGTAAATTACTCGAGGTATTGTATTAATAAAGTGAGGTGTTGACCATAAGTTATATATTCTTCATTAAAATGTTTTATCAAGATAAACGAATGACTAATGAGTAATAACTATGCTTAAGCTTGTCTACTTTGTATCTTTGTCGTCTACGACGCTACATTGTAATTATAAGATGTTGATTAGTATATTTAGCGTCCTAATAAACAACTCGTATAGTTTCATTTTCATCTTGTTGCAAATTATTTTATATTTTATGATCTCACATTTTCAATTTATTTGCATTTTGTTCGCAGAAGATAAGATGTTTAATATTCCATTAAAAGAACATGGCCTTAATTAAGTTACAAGTTGTCAGAAGCCAGTTTACAATAATTTATGTTTTATTTATTTTATCAGAGACCCGGAGATGATTTCTATCACTGCCGCCCCCGAGGCTCCACCCCCACGCATCCGCATCCTGGACAGCCGCCAACGCGAAGTGGAAACGGTCCGTATTGGAGACCGTCTTACTTTCCGCATCGAAATCCCAGAAGACAGTAAGTTAATATTAAATACATATACCATCACTGGTATTTTTCTTATTTATATATTTTTTTCTGTAATTTATGAAATAAATACGACAAGAATGCCACATTTGATTTTATTTAAAACTCATTTAATCGATAGCATATTATAGTTTATTTAATTTTGCAGCTCCTTATGGAATCTTTGCGCGCAGCTGTGTTGCTATGGCCAAGGACTCGAAGAGCACATTCCAGATTATCGATGATGAAGGGTTTGTATAATATTTTCTCTTATAAAATACAAATAATATTAAAAATATATATTCCGAAATATATTATCTTATTACATCATATGTTTAAGAATCTTTTATTTTAAAAAAGCTCGAGTATTATTAAAATGTTAATATTATGCAAGATAATAAAAAGTTTCTAAATGGTTTTACTGTCTAAGCTAAACCAAATAAATAATTTTCTTTTCTTAGGTGTCCAGTTGATCCATCCATATTCCCTGCTTTCATACCTGATGGAAACGCGCTTCAATCAGTGTATGAGGCCTTCAGATTCACTGAGTCATATGGAGTTATATTCCAGTGCAATGTGAAATACTGCCTTGGACCTTGCGAGCCTGTACGTATTACTATAAATAAATTCTATTAATATTTTTATTATAAGAAAGAAAAGAATAGTAATCACTGATACTGTTTATTAAATAAAATAACGCTTAGGTTTGTTAGTTTGAAATTACACTCGGGGAAAGTAGAATTTTTCATTTCCGTTTTTATCGCTCTGGCAACTAGACAAACGCGGCGTTGATTTCTGCTCAACTCGACACGCAATGCCTTAGTATTAGAAGGATATGTTTTAATAAAATTGTGATAAAAAATATAATTAATAGTCAGTATATTGAATACGGAAAGGATATGCTACTTTAACCAAATTCTGAAATAAAAGGGGAATCTTTTTTATATATAATAATCCACCAACAACACTCTTCAATGTTTTAAAAAGGTATATGAACGAGTTTTAAGGTTATCATAGATTAAATTCAATAAAGCTAGCAAAGGTTAAACGCGTTTCCGTGCACAAAATGTAACGCCTGTAAAATGCTAATACGGTACTTAGTCACGGTGATTTAGTTAATATTCGCTGACTTAACTTTAATGTTGGTGTAGTTATTATATATTTTTCCCATCACATGGTATATTAAAAGATTAAAGTAATTTTTTTTTATCTTATAGATATAGATAGACATAAAAAGATACTTTAACCTTTTTCTAAACTTGAATTTGTCTTCTTACATATATTTCAGTAGCATCGGCTTTGACAGTAATTAAATAAAGATTATCTTTATCTTCACACACATAGCAGGGTGCGAAAAATAACCTAGTGTTAAGACGCTCCTCTCTGTCTATCTGCATTTTCTACCTTTTAATTAATTTTTGTTCTACCATAGTAAAAATAAAATATATTGTTTACGTGCTTATAATACTCATGTTATTTGATTGACGTGAAAGTGATTCTATAAAGGTTAAGTTTATTTCATTTTAAAGTACGAAAATCTGAAAATAAAAATAGTTTACTTATATTACACTTGCAGCATGCTATGATATTTTACATTATTAATGATATTTTACGTTCTAAATTCAAAACGATTTCACGTTTTCTTACAATATATTATTTAGAAATGTAAATATATTAGTCGACATTTTCGACACTTATGTTAAAAAAAAAACATTTCAAAATGTACAATAACAGTATATTGTACATACGATTACATTATAATATATTGCAAGCTAAGTATTTAATTTTTATTTTCTAGGCTGTTTGTGAATGGGGTAGAGAATCCATAGAATCGTGGGGTAGAAAGAGGCGTTCGTTGCCTCAAAATGAGACCGGAGAGGCTCACAGTCAAGAAGAAGATATGAATATTTCGCAAGAAATCCTCGTCCTGGACTTTGGTGATGAGAGACAAAGTACAGACTTCTTGCGCTCTGACAAACCTGGCGGTACAGCCAGTGAGGCTAACTATGGAGGTAAGATTTAAAAAATTCATCCAAAATGGATAAATTGTACAAATATGTGTACTTTTTTATGTATCTTTATGATAAAATATAAATGGTTGTATACCTAAATTCTTGCTTTATTGTAAGTAACAAAATTAAATTAAAGTAACAGTACAACAACTGTAATATTTAAACTCCATTATATACTACTTAACGATGAACGGGACTATAGCGCGGCGTAATTTAGTTTTTGAGATCCTATCTTGTTTATTTTTTTAATAGATTGTACATTTTTTGCCTATTCGTAATTGGCAACCTGCAGTTTTTCTTTTCATTGCCTTCTTTGCAGTACATTGACGTTAAAATTTTATTTCTTAAAAAATAATTTTGTTTTTTTGCAGAGAAAACCGTGACGATCGTAGAGCCGTGCCCGAGCAAGTCTTCGGTCCTGTTGCTAGGAGTTGCTTGCGCGCTCTTGGTGCTTCTGTACATCGCCACTATCTTCTGCTATTACATGCGCAAGTGGCTCGCACCACCTAAACATATGTCATAATTTAAAACATCTAAGGCTGGGTCATAAAAATATTTTAATAACTGAGTTCCGACGGTCAAGCCTACGAAAGCTTAGAACGTAATATCTTAATATGACGCGTGGATTAGGGTGTTAAGGTTTTCGATTAACGCTTTAATTAGTCATGAAATTGACGGCAGCCATTTTAAAAGACATCGTTTACACTTTCAGGAGGAAGATTAAAGAAAAATTGTGATACAAATGACTGATTCGAAATTTCATAATATTCATGTCATTATATCCGTCCATTAGTTTAGTAATGTCGTGGTGAAAAACCTTCATATTTAACATAACCACCGCGTGTCTAGCATTTACATACCTGATGGTAAACAATTGCATTTGAAAGCATTTACTATTTCTAAGTAGGTATACGATTGTAGGTACAACATATTAATATTAAACCTTACAAATAATACAATGATATAATGCTTATTACGTACATCAAACTAGATAAGATATTTTTAGTGGTAGGATAAATTCAGAATTTGCATTTATTAAGCGTTAAGAAACTAGGTCAATTGGAAATAAAATCAAGATTTCTTTTTTGGAATAGTCCCTAAAAATTAATTATGTCAATGTCTATTTATTTGAGGGGACTATTCTGAATGATTTTTCTATTATTGCTTTAGTTATTATAGAAATCGGCATACATTTTACTTAGAATTAGCTTTAAGTTATCATAATTTGTGTTATTGTGCCTATTAGTAACATTAGTAAGGCTTTTAAATCTTTCTGAAAATTAAAATAAACATTCTTGTAAATATACTGTTATGTCACTATGGGCGCTAACAGTTTTATTTCTCTTACATCTTGGTGAACTTTCAGTTGGGTTCTGTAGAAATTTAACTTAAATTACATAGTATTTTCTTACATTTTATTGAAAAGTATTTGTTTCTCTTAACCCAACTTGAGATTTCTACTTTATTTATTTAGACTTACTGTAACATCTATTTATTTTTTATTACATTTAATAAATGAAATAAATTTGTACAAATCAAATGATCTTTTTATTAAGTAACATGTGTATAAAAACAAAATAAAATGTTTTCTATTTACTACAGTGAAATATTATGCAATAATTATCCTAATTCCACCATTAATTTACTATAAATGTTGCTTAGAATTTCTTGTTGAGCATCTATTTCTAATTCCTCTGTTTCACAATTAAATACTTTTCCGAAATGTTTTAAAAATATGGGAGTCATTTCTTCTAATGTACACTCTTTTCCAGTTTCCTTTGATAATGATGTTACACCTTTATCAGGAATACCACAAGGATCAATATGAGAGAACCAAGATAAGTCAGTGTTACAGTTCAATGAGATTCCGTGAGTTGTGATATATCTAGATGCATGTACTCCAATTGCTGCTATTTTATTATCTCCTACCCATACTCCTGTATGAGGTGATCTATTTGCATTTATTCCTGAAACAGGATAAAATATCAGAAAGTTAAAAACAATTATTTTAGAAAGCGAAAATATTATTATTAGTTTAAATAAATCAAAAAGATTTAGATAATTACCTAATTCCTTACACATATTTATTACAGTTGCTTCCAAACTACAAACATACCACTTTACGCTAGGTTTATAGTGCTTCAAATTAATAATAGGGTATGCAACAAGTTGTCCCGGTCCATGAAATGTTATTAGGCCTCCTCTATTTGTTTTTCTAAATTCTGCACCAAGACTTCGAAGTCTTAATATTTCATCATTTGGTGTATTATCCCTAATACCTTTAGATAATAATGTAAAATATCAATTATTATTAAATGAAATATTATTTTACAGTTAGAGTTGATAAATAGGTTATAAATGTTGTCAAAAGTAAGCACTTACCTACAGTATACACTGGTTTATGTTCAACAAGTAAAATTGTATCATAATTTGAAGCTATTCCTTTTCCTATTGCATCTAAATGTTTTCGAGCTACTGTAGATTGGATTTTAAAAGCTGTATCATAACCTAGTAAACCTAACCTCCAAATTTTTATCATCTTTTCTAATATTTCAATAAAAATACATACACCATCAGTTTAATATATATGTTACAAAATTTTAATGTTTATTAGGTTTTAATTTATTAAAATTAAAAAAAAAATAAAGCAAATTTTTTGAATTATATTTAATGTCAAAATTTTGACAGTAGTATTAGCGTTCAATAATATCAATATGAAATAAGGAACAAAAATGAACAAAATAATTATCTTGAAAATATATATGATTTAAAATTACCATATAATTCGAAAATAAGTAATTCAAAATTGTTTATAAAAAAATAAACTTACTGGTTATTACACTACTGCCATCTATATTTCAATAAAGAACTAGTATGTATTTCTATATTCATAAAAGTACGGCTATCGGCCTTCAGATGGGTCTGTAAATAATTTTACTTGAAGTGGATTGTAGTACGTTAAAGTACTGGATTACAAAATAACATCTTTCAGCCGGCTTAGTTCCCTCCTGTTCCCGGTTCGCAGGGCGGTGTTTCGTTCATTACGTAAACAAGTTGTAACATAAACATTGTATTAACTGTAAGAAAAAGCTTTTAATTTTAAAAGAAATACAGTAATTTATTTTTGTTGAATAACCTGTGTATGAAGTAATTTGATGAGACACTATCATTAAATGCAATGTGTCATAATTAAATATATGATACTTTAGCCGCGCTTTATACCTTTGAAATATAACCCTTATGTTGTTAGCGCAGTCTTTCGTAAATGTCGTGTTTGGACAAAGTGTTAGTGAGGTCAGAGATGTGGAGTTCTTTAAAGCGATGACAAGAGGGGTGAGTTTTTCTTGTGTAATTTTTTTTTCTTATTTGTACAACCTATACATAGGCATAAAAGAAGAACCTTAATTAAGCAAATGCTTTATAAATGTTTTATTAACAGCATATATTTTATATTATATTTATATGTTATACATTATTTTAAATACATGTACATTTTTTATGATATACTTATTATAGTGTCATCAACATGGTTTAGAGTGCATAAGAAAAAATATTTAGCGTGGTGGGTGAGAGCTTTACAACTAAAACAAAAAACCTTTTTATTTTACAATACAATATGTAAGTTATTTTTTATCTTATACTATATTTATAAAGTACTTTTTTAAGCACCTACTTCTTATTATATTTTAACAAATTGACTACGGAGTTTACAAACGGCTTGAAAACTACACACACGTTTCTTACACAAATGTACAGAAATAAATTTAAATACAGGTGGCATTTAAGTTAAATTCTTTTACACATTAAAAGAATTTTTAAGCACAAATGTAATCTAAAATAAAAAAACAAAGCACATTTATTGTCATTTAAGGCTCACATTTTATTTTTCCATAGTAATTGTATATGAATTTATGATTATTTATATTGATCTTATAAAAATAGAATCCTGTTAATAATTGTACTAATTCAAACCTTTTAAAATCTCTATACTATTGATTTTTAGAGTAAATGTGGTGTTGATTTGATCTTATCAACACAATTACAGTTCTTTGTATTTAATAATAAAAATATTTATTAAAATAGAGGATATTTCTTTCTTTTATAGCACTCTGCTAAAAACATGCCATATAAGTAAAATGTTGTGTTCCTTTCCTTCTTCATCGTTAAACAGATATGGAAAAAATTAATATTAAATTTTGGTTAGGAACTTCACAATGAATTAATAAAAAGTACGCACCCTGCTTGTAAGGTATAAACTAGATACGTCAGCCAGTATAAGTGTATTAAAGTACGTACTTGGCGGTAACCTTTGTTGAATTGAAGTAGTATCGACAACTTAGAACAACTCTGTACAGCATTTTACGTACCTAAGTGCTACTTTTACGAAGAAAAGACCTTTATATATTTCATATTCGTGAATATTTTAAGTTTTAGCTTGTTTATGGTACCATAGAGTGTTACTTATTTACATATTTTGTAAGTATATATATATATATATATATATATATATATATATATATATATATATATATATATATATATATATATATATATATATATATATATATATATATATATATATATATATATATATATATATATATATATATATATATATATATATAATATATATATATATATATATATATATATATATATATATATATATATATATATATATATATATATATATATATATATATATATATATATATATATATATATATATATATATATATATATATATATATATATATATATATATATATATATATATATATATATATATATATATATATATATATATATATATATATATATATATATATATATATATATATATATATATATATATATATATATATATATATATATATATATATATATATATATATATATATATATATATATATATATATATATATATATATATATATATATATATATATATATATAATATTGTTCAAATTCGAGGACCGTCGTGGCGCAGAGGCGCAAAGTCTGCCTGTAACGCGACGGTTACTGGGTTCGATCCCCAGTCGGAGAAGATGGATTTTTCTATTTCCATTTTCTTCGCTCTGGCATCTAAGGCAAAGTGCGGCGTTGAGTTCCGCCACTCAACACGCAATGCCTCGAAAACATATATATATATATATATATATATATATATATATATATATATATATATATATATATATATATATATATATATATATATATATATATATATATATATATATATATATATATATATATATATATATATATATATATATATATATATATATATATATATATATATATATATATATATATATATAATATATATATATATATATATATATATATATATATATATATATATATTATATATATATATATATATATATATATATATATATATATATATATATATATATAATATTGTTCAAATTCGAGGACCGTCGTGGCGCAGAGGCGCAAAGTCTGCCTGTAACGCGACGGTTACTGGGTTCGATCCCCAGTCGGAGAAGATGGATTTTTCTATTTCCATTTTCTTCGCTATGGCATCTAAGGCAAAGTGCGGCGTTGAGTTCCGCCACTCAACACGCAATGCCTCGAAAACGGCGGAAAGTGGGGACAGAGTAAGCAGGGACTAAGTAACGGAGTGTCTTAACACTAGGTTCGTATGGTTCCTGCAGTTCCCTCTGCCTACCCTGCCATGTGCGGGATAAAAGCGTGAAGCTAAAAAATATATATATATATATATATATATATATATATATATATATATATATATATATATATATATATATATATATATATATATATATATATATATATATATATATATATATATATATATATATATATATATATATATATATATATATATATATATATATATATATATATATATATATATATATATATATATATATATATATATATATATATATATATATATATATATATATATATATATATATATATATATATATATATATATATATATATATATATATATATAATATATATATATATATATATATATATATATATATATATATATATATATATATATATATATATATATATATATATATATATATATATATATATATTTGGTGGTCGTCCTGCATTAATAGACACCAACACCACATATTTATATTTTTATTAATAGTATTGTAGTATAATTTTTTAATGCCTTAAAACTAAATAAAACTAAATAAGAAGTACCCACCAACACATCATCTCATAGTTGGACATATCTCAAATAAATATATTAATTTAATATTAATAGTCTTGTAAGTCTGTAGGACAACTTAATGTTACACAATATGCGTATAATAAATAATAAATAAACGACTATAAATAAATTTGATTACTTTATACAAAGAGTGTAAGGGTTAAAACCACTAATAAGGTAAACAAGTGTCTAGTATCTGAAGCAGGAAGGCCGGTGCTTCCGTCCGGGCTATTTATAGACGCTAGGGTGGTGTAGGGTGCGCGTACACAAGTTACCTTCACGAAAACTAGTTATTTCATCGATGTTAAAATTGACTTACTAATAACTTTATTAGGAAAAATTAAATTCAACAGTCTGATTGACAAAATATTTAAAAAGGCTAATGTTTTATTATGGATTTTAATGACTTAATTTGACATATTGAAGTTTAAAGAGTTGATATATAATATATTTATTCCAAATAGTTTTTAATACAACAAGAAGAATTAATTTCGTTTTAATTATATTTATACTTACGATATTTTGCACAGGTACCTAATTCGTAAAAGCTATCGCATAGATGAAAAATATTTTTCTAACACGATTCAGTAGTTCATGGCTAAATAAGGTGTTATCCTTTTATTTTCTCTTATGAAGTGTGAGAACTGTAAAGATACAATATTGTTCAAATTCTAGCAAAACAAAAGTATATAATTGTTTGTATTCATTCAGCAAATGTCAAAACTTTTTCGTGTATTCCATGCATGAAATGTAACATGAGTTAAATACGCTTCTGTGGTGACTATGTAGGGCTTTGTACCAAGAAAGTATTAAGGAATAAGTCAAAGAAGTACATGACGCTTACAATTGAAAATATTCTTAGGAAATGTTATATTCCAGGAACGAATACTCTTATATATTAATTTTATTCCATTTTTCAATGTAACTTTCGTAGTATTTTTATTTATTTTTGTTGTATTCAAAACTTTATTACAAATAATATTGATAGAAAATCTTTGTTAAATAAACAGGTTGCTCTACCGATATCTCAAAAGCTTTAATACAATCTTTGTCTAAAACTTCATAGGAAAGTAAATTGGTAGTTTCATCCAATTGGAAAAAACAGATATTTTGTTACAGTTTCAACAAGTCAGATATATCGAAATGATGTAACTTATTTAACTATCGTTCTCGATTGAAATAAAACAAACTCTAAATATTAAGTGAATTCTAACACGTTACAAATAGTGAAAACTACATTTGAATCCGTTAATCTGTTCTTGAGATCAGCGTACGCAAGCGCACAGCAAAAATAATACGAAATATTTTTTTGGCTATTCTATTCAAACACCGATTAATAGTTTTTTTACTACATTTTCCATGCGTAGACAGTGATAATAAAAACTGTATTTTTATTATCATATAATAATTACAATTTATATATACTTATTTCATTATTATGAAATGATTATTGTGAATATACAATAATAAAATAAATAATAACGTTATAATGAAAGAAAACTGTAAATAATTTATATTTATTCTAATATTTTGTCTGTAAATTCGTTGCCATGGAGATGGCGCAGTAGGCTGCAAGCCGTGACGGGAATGACAACGCGTGGATCGATGTCGGTCTACACTTTTTATCACCGCCTTTGATCTCCTCTAAAGCCTTCTCTGGCCAAATCTTTCGGCGTTACCAAATTTCCAGGGATTTGTCGGTTTCCTATTATGTTTTCTTATATAAAAATCGGGCTAAGGCGATACTCGTTTTTTTTATTAATCAATTATTAAAACGACCATGACCATGACCTGTCACATGGAATTTTATGACTAGTAAATTTAATTTTACTCATAATATACTAATAAAGAACATGTAAGATTATATTGTCAACTTTATTATATTCTGGATGCAAATAAAAACAGTTACCTCAAAACGTCTCCCCTAGCTAAAAATATAAATATACTGCAGTGCTTATTTTTTATGCGCTTTTTAATCTGTTTCTTTAAATAAACGTTCTTGGTTTCCACTTTTTTTCTTTAATAAGTCCTTATGTTACTTTAATTAGGTTTACCTTAATGCTACTTGAAACAGACCAGACATTTATATTTTTAGTCTTGTATTTCTATAATAATATTAGATAATAATCCAACAAGTCGCGTATTAATGTCCACAATTTACGTGAATTTGATTTAAACGAAAGGGAGCTTAATTTAGAATATGCTTATATATAAAATTGTATAACGTATATACGCATATGTTGTAATTGTATAATTCTTTTACCTGCTATATAAGTATAATTTAGATAATTAAATGGATAGTTAAGTAAGTAGCATTAGTTGTGTCGAGATGTAACTAATTAAGCCATAAAAACGCCGTTTCCTCGAAGTGTTTTGCGACGGCCGCAGTGCGAGTGAGTTATCGCCTTAGTTTAATTATTCATGAGCCCTCGGACAAGTTTCAGCAACTTTGGACTGGCATCTGGCGCTGCGCTTTAATTTGAACTTGTTAAAATTTAAACATATTATTATTTGGTTAAATGTTTTTTTTTATTTTCACACAGTGAAAAATAAAATGGAAAAGAGTTTAAGTAACATTTTTTTATCTTGGTTTATTTACTCACTGTGGACACGTGGTACATCATTTTTATAATGTTTTTTAGATTATTAGCTACAACTTTAATTATTTTCCGCTTCGCTTCACTAGGTATTTCCATACTCAAATAAGTTCTTGTTGTGTTTGTAGCTTTTTAATTTTGTTTGTTTGTTTAACTCACTATTATAAATTTGATTCTGTAGTATACAGGTGAATGCCGTGAATAAATAGTACATTGTTTGGTCCTAATGTGAATATGGAAAATACCTACTATATATTTTTGAAATACTAACTAATACTCTTATCAACCTGTATTGGTCTTTTCAGCCAATTTACTTTACAACGTTTGTTATTACGAAATTAATAAATATCATTCACATATTGTTACAGATATGGTCGCCGCAAACGTGCGAGCGCCAGTGAAATGAGCTCTGCGGCTACCAGCCGCAGCTACTCGTATGATGAAACCATACAGGTACGAGAATTCTAGTGTTAATATTATATATATAATAAAATGGATATCTATAGATTAATGTAATCGGTAAGCTTAGAAGAGACGCGAGTTTAAGTTTTGCTAAGTAATTTCTATATACATATACTAAATCCAAATAATTCTTATTATATGATTTTTGTAAATTAAACGTAGATATAGATAGATAAAACATAGACATAAGATAGGTACCGGTCGTTGAAGATACAGGATTTACCTGATATCTTTATCCTTAAGGTAAATAAGTTAAATTATATTAGCACAATATACTCCATACTTGTAGTACACCTACAGCTACAATGTAAACTTTCACACCTCGTATGCTAGTCAAGTTTCATGCACAGCAACAACAGGGTTAACTTTAAGCCTAATATGTAAATATATACAGCATTTTCAGCGATCGAAACTTTATATGGCAAGAGAATATAATCCAAAAGATTGTAGCAGCAAGAGTTTATTTCAAGTGAAAGTAACAGCGCTGAAACATCAGGCTGTTATGCGCGATACATAATGCGATTTTGCGAATCTTTATAGTTTTGCGTATTTCATCCGTAAGAGTATAGAAATAAGCTTGTTTTTCAATTGACAGTATTATTATTAGGGTGAGATGAAATTTTTCAGGACGGGTCATAACGACACATTAGCCGAGGCGGGCTCACTCACCTTTATTAATGTGCTACAGAGGTTCTCGCTTACGTTCTATGGTTTTCATGCCCCATACAGGTCAATGAAAAGCAGCAGGCAGTTAACTGTTCATTATTTCGCCATAAACATGTGTCAGAGGTTAATATATAATGGCATAATATGATTTTGGCAAGGTCTCCTTATATTATATAATGTATCAGGGCTTTTAAAAACGTTCATTTGAAGATTTCGAACCTTAAATATTTTTTAAATTAAAATTTACTATTATATACATAATTTCAATTGATATTACAATCGAACAAACAACAAGACAAGTATAGTTACAAGAAGAATGTAAATAAGTACTTTGAATGGTTCACAATATCCATCAAACGTTTTAAGCTTCAGGCTACGTTCACAACGTAGCATCGAGAAGCCTTTATTTTGTACATACAAGCCATTATTTCCTAGATACGATATTCCCCCGAGCGGGAACATTTATCAGGCTACGACCCACATAGCAACATCTGGCGAACTCCACCCCAATATTGGACTTGAAAGAGATTGTGGAATGAAGTTTAGCTGTTCATAGTACTTTCGTTTGTGGACTGGTTTTTCGTTTATTTTGACACATGTAACGTGGGTTATTTTACATGATAAAAATAAGCAACAAATATATGATTACTTATAAATTTTATTTTAAATATAATATATATTAATATTTTAAATCTTTTTATGAACTTTGGAACTTATTTTATTTTTAAATATACCTTCATATTCATATAAAAAATTATATGTTTAGATATGAGAGTTAATATGCTGCTAACTGCTAAACTTGTTTATGTAAATTGTGCTAATAATATGCAATGATAATACATTTCTTAGAACGAACTCAAAATAACTTTATTGTCGTTTGTCCGTCAATGCTTATGGATATAGTGGACACAGATTGGCTTAGTGGCTTTGATTAGCAGAAGGGTTGGGCCTAAATGTAGAGCGCGCATTAAGGAGGCGCGGGCTAGAAAATTGAATTTTCTGCTCTATGCCTTTGGGTCTTTGTCGGGCTTTTCAGAGCGTGACGTAAACACAAACATTGACACACTTCCGTGTATCACGCCTCACGGAGAATATATATGAAGCTTAGGTTTATTTTTTTGAAAATAAAGCTATTTTATTTGTCTTGGTGTACTTAAGACATATCATATTTTGTCTCATAATAAATAAAAATGTAATATTGTAGATATTCTTTAATTTTTGTCATAAAATTATAAGGCTTCAAAACGCATATGCAGCGTTTAAGATATTATAAAATAAATATTAAACGAAATTAAGGAAAAATGTTTACTAAGTAAATACTATTGTAAGATAAAATTGACATACATTCAAAGCTGAGAGCAAATAGCAAACATTGCCTGAAATTGAAAACGCTGATGTTGTTCTTGGCGCGATGTTTAAACTGTAAACAGGATATAGCAATTTCAGGAGCTGAATTAACGCAGTTTACATAGATTTCAGAGGGTCTTTTAATCCAAATTCAAATTTTCCGAAAGATAAAGCATTAAGGGCCTCTCGAGCCTTTTGTGTTTCCTACTGTGATGATTTTAAAAACACAAGAGTAAAAATTTTTGTTACATTAAACAGTTATTTTTGCAAATAATTGTTTTATTATTATTAACGTGTCGCTTTGTTAATATTATGTATATAGTCTCTTATTATAATTTTTTAGTTTTTTTTTACCTTTACACTTTATCCCGCATATGGCAGGGGAAGCAGGGGGAATTGCAGGAACCATACGAACCTAGTGTTAAGACACTCCGTTGCTTAGTCCCTGCTTTTCTTCGTCCACTTATTTTAATCATATTTAAATTATAAATTAATAAATAAAATACTTTTAAAGCCAGAGAGTAAAGAGTCATTACAAAAATTATATAAAGTGCATAGTTAGTTGTTAGTAATTTTGGTTTCATAAAAAACTATGTTCAATTATATTTACTTTTAAAGTAATGTAGTTGTATCATTATTCTAGTTCTGTGTTATGGTTTAATTTCGCTCATACATGCCTCATAACCTTTGCCTAGGGCCAATTTGTGCCTACAACATGTGTGTACATGTTGGTTTATTTTGTTCCTTTTATTTCAATTGTTCTTGTTGAAAACTTTTTAATTATAAGCCGAGAAAATAATTTTAAAACTTTGTGTTTTTACATTTAAGTTATATTGATTCCTAGTGAGACACAAACCTTGAGTATTTAATATATAAAAAAAATATGCTTAGAAATCAATGAAATGTTAATACTAAAGTAATACACAAAATTAAATACTACAAAATCAGGTACTATAAAAAAAGTAAATATTATTACAATGCATTACTTCTGCCATCTGGTGTTGAGTTGATGCAATAAATTTCGAGCAAATAACACATTAAACTACTAGATGGCTTTCTAATGGCTTCCTAGCTCGTAAGAATTTGTTTTAATATAACGAAAAAATATGACTTAATTTTTATTAATTTTTAAAATAAATACTTTAATAATAGTAATAGTAAAATTAAATATAATAAAATGATTAATCTTCACAGTAAAATAAATATTTTTATGATTATGAAAGTGTTAATAATTGAAAATTTACTCAGAGAAGAAAAAAATGAACAGTAAGTCTTGCGCATGGCTTAGGGGTCGTAGCGCTTTGATAGTTTCCAAGAGGAGGCGGTTCAAATCCCACTGCGTCCAATTTTTTATAGTGTCTTTAAATAAAAATTTGTTGCTAATACTTTTTATTATTGCAATACATGAAGTCTTTAAAGTGTACTAGTTTTCTCTCCTAATTACGGGCGTTAAAGAGAAGATATGTGTAAATACATGCCTCGTTACGGATATCAGATAGCCAGAGCGCTCATTGGCCATTTGTCGCAATTAACAGGCGAAAGTTAATCTGGCGGGCTCGCGCGTCGCGACACCCTAAATCACCGTGCAAGCTGCATTGTGACGCTACAGTTCGGCCGGCTACGTTGCCAATAAATACTACTGCAATCCTAATTTTTTATATCCTACAAAAATATTTTTATTATTATTTTTAATCGTTTTGGGTTTTATAATTTATAATATATACATATGTATCATCTCTTAGTTTATTTTATACAAGCCAAATTGGAAAGTTGAGTGGTTCAAATACTAATAATGTGCCTTAAATGTAACAAAAAATGTTTTTCCACAAATTCTGAAGTATTTATGTCAGATATTATTAAAATTCGCTTACATTTTCACCGTAGTCCTGAGTTATGCAAGACTTATAAAATATATATATTTTAAATATTGTGATTTCATAAAATTCATTAACACGATATTGCAAAGTTAGTATATTGATAATGATTTACGACTTAGCATCTATATTTTTATGGTAATTTAGTTATGTAAAAAGTTCGAAACATTGTTGTAAATCATCGTAGATAACGTAGAAATTTGAATAATAAGTGAGCGAGTGTACATTGTTGTTTTCGTCTTAAAATCGTAAGAAGTGTGTGACGTCATCGCCCTCAGGAAGTTCCCGTATTTTTTCATCAAATTCTCAGCGTAGCTCAGTGCGATTATTCACACGATGAGCAAGCGTCTCTCAAAGTTTTTAAAGTTAATAAAATGACTCATTTTAGGTTACAAAATAATATGGAAAATTGTCATTGTCAAAAGTTGAATATGTCTTTTTTTATTTGTATGTTTTTCATTTACGTCTTATGACTTTCCAAACAAATTTATATCTATACATGTCCGATTAAAAAGGTAATAGTTCGAAGCATAAAATGATTATGTATATTTTGTAGCTTCTAAAATTCTAAGTAACATTGATATTTTACTGTTGTCTCAACTTAACATTTGAAATAATGTTATCATTTTATATATTGTTTGAGGAAGCGCTATAATTACGCACACGTAGAGAAGCTAATTTTTAACTTAGAATTTTACTTTTAGTACAGTATTAAAGATCTCGAAGAGCCGCGTTGGTGATAAATATAACCGATGTTCGAACTTGAACAGTTTAATTGATAATTAATTGATAAACTAATTCTATACGTTTCCCAATTGGATTTGCTTGAAAAATATGTTGAGCTTTTTATCAGTCTTAAAAATTTGTCTTTTAACAAAAAAAGATTTCTGACTTTACCATCCCTAAAAAGTGTCAAGTTAATAAAATTAAGCGTTTTTATGATGTTTATATATGAAAATCTTCCTTCAATATAAAATTTTGGGAATACTACGTTAGAGAGAAATTGCAGAATCCCCTTCTTACAATAGTAATCCCGAAAGTAGACGGTAATGTGATGATATATATACAGGCTGTTTATATATTTTAGTTTTTATATCAATTAAGCAAGCGTTTTTTTATTCGTTTTTATTTATAATTTTTTTATTATTCTTCTTAAAACAATATTAGATTTGTAGAAAATACTCAATATAACACATGGAAGTAGTTTTGTAAGTATACATGTTGTTTTTTATTATGTTATTATTATGATATTTGCCACGAATTGAATTTCTAAATAGTGCGCCTTAAATACAATAAAAACAAATAAATCAACACAAACAAAAATAGAACAAATTGTTAATGAATTGAAACTTGTATAAAAATGTTTGACTAATACTAATTTGGCAACACTTTTTGATTTACTTTTTGAAACACTCTGTATCGTTATAGACGATGCATCGATGCACCGGGAGCGAGGGCAGCGCCCACTGCAAGCGCCTTAATCAAACCAAGCAATTTATGATCGTCGCACCACGCCTGCGGTGTTATTCTAAAAGATTTTCAAAAGTTCACGCGTTTTGTTTATTCCTTAGTTTATATCGTACTCAGTCTCAGAAAAGATTATTATTATTATATGCTATACTTAATAAATCCAAGCAAAAACTACATGTCATGTAAATTATAAATTGTAATTTAGATATAAAATTATAAATAAATGTATAAGTATCTATATAGAGAGTGTTAAAATAAAATATCGCTCACTGTGAATATAAAACGATCTTCGACTATACAAAAAATATATTCTTATAGCTTTATATGATCCTACAACCATATAATTAAATTAAAAAAAAAGATAAAATAACAAAAAAATATATATATTCTTAAAAAGTGAAACGTAGAATGGCGCAATGCAAACGTATTGTATCTTAAGTTATAGGGCGGCGCCCTCATAGAAAGTGCTTACATTGAGACTTACACTCGCCGGTTGTCGATACGTCCGGATATTACACTTTTACTTCTTATTTAAAACTACTAATTTTATATTTCCTCTAATATATCATATACTATATGTATTAATATCACGCAGTACAATATTCCTACTTTTGTATAAGTAATTTCGCAAGATCTCCTAAGTGTTAAGAGACTCAAAGAATGTAAACAAACCATATTGAGTGAAAAGTATAAAACATATTAAGTTTATACTGACTACTTTATTAAGGAAGTAAGCTCGTCTCTTGCAGTCAGTCAATAATAATTTTATTAAAATTAATTGAATAAATAAGTCTTTTTATAAACATCTTTGAAGGTCCTGTAACTTAAGTATGTTGTATGTAATTGTGTATATGTTTGTTATTGGAAATTTTGTTCAGCAGCGTGGTAATTTAGGAATAATTTGAAAAACCTGTCTACATTGTATAAAATTAGCTAAAAATAAAGAACGAATAGATTTGTTACTAATTCATTGAAGAAAAAAAGTAATTTTTAAACGCTTAAGGCATGTTTATACTGAAAATATTTTTTCCCGACTGGTAAGGTAAAGTGTAAGTGTTTAGTTTCATCATCTCACAGTGTCCTACAATCTGAACTTTAAGGCAGTGCCACGAAGCATAAAATAAAAATTCTCCACGTTGATTTTTAAATTTTATATATCAAAGAGCTTGTTGATTTATGGATTCTTATATTATGTAAGTTTGTGAGAACAGTCTTCTTCAACACAAAGTATAAAGAGACTGAAGTGTTAGAATTTGTATCCATTAGAACACGCAAAGCGCAAGTCATTTAGGGTGGAATACTCATGTTGGGATGCATACAGTAATTTATTCAGGCGACGATGCGTGTAATGGACCCATAGTGCATATCTGTACTATGTAACAGTGAAAGCAAATGTAATAGTTTGAAGCTTCATTTTTTTAATAATGATCTTATAACATCATGTTAACTTATAATAACGTTAACGTTATTGATTTATTAATAGAATATACATTATGAACTATACATTATGGAATACAAATTACAACATCAATTTAGTTCTTTAATTAAAACATAACTTTAAAGAATACATTGATAAAATAATGTCACTGGCAAGCTGTTTGGCAAAAGCTAATCTTTATTTATCTAAGTTTATACTTTAAGCTTTTAAATTGCTTTGAATCGTCTTTTACTTTATTAAATCACATTAAAACCGATGCGTCTGCATGTACTTGACTTTCATTTGACCTGTAGGTTACATATATATTACGTACTATAAACAAAACCTTTTTATTGACTTGTAGTTATTTAAAAGGATCAAAGATGAAGTTCTAGCGCTTTAGACGTCAATTCAAGTTAAGCAACTGTACGTGACTGAACAAGTAGAGAATTGTGTTTGAGTAAAATACCCTTGTAATGTAGAAAAGAAGTTTTTAGTCGCTTAGGCGAAATGGTGGTGGCTTGTGATTACAATGAACATTAAATGTAATTAGATAGAAGATATACACGTTATCACTTCTACTATAAATGTTAATGATTTTAGAATAATGCATATTTGCGATTGTTTTAATTAAATTAGCTAAACCTTGAAAAATATACTCTGCACATAGTTTAGGTTAGCACTCTTATAATATATTCGATGACCTTCATTTTAATTACGCCATTAGATGATCGATTTCTGGTCCTAGTTGTAACGCTGATCATATAGTATGATTTTGTCTAACAATATCCTTTTAATAATTAATAGCATTTGACGTTACTGTTGATAGTGTTCTAATCACATGTAGCACATAGCTCTGAGGAAGAGGTTTTAATTCGACCATTTCCATGACAGTAGGCCATTTTTATTATATCTAGTTAGGTAGAGTAAGGAGCTTGACTAGTAGAAAAGAATGTTACCTTGGGTTACGATTGTATAATTCGGTATCAAGAAGTGCATATTTTTGGGCCGGTTTCAACTTTTGCTCATAAAGTCCTAGATAGGAAATATGTTCCTTGTCTGGCAGATAAACAATAAATTTTGGCTTCACATGTATCTGATGGAAATATCTGGCAGATAAAAACCTATTTAAATTATAAGCTTTTATCTGGTGGACAAGAGTCTAAAATTTTATCCATAACCCGTTACATTGCCCTTACTGTCTACATCTAAATACACTCGTCGTTAATACTTAATATCAAGTGGAATATTTGTGTGCTCTTTATATTTGTTATGAGTTAATAAATCATAAACGTGACTTTATTAAATTTTAGTTCTTGTGTAATACGTTTAATAAGCAACTTTCTTATAGGAAAATTACGCGTATATATAATGAATTTTCGCGCTCTGTGATATAATGGAGAAATGTGGTAATGTAATACATTTAGCAGCAGGAGATTAATTCAATACTTGAGCCAATATTAATGCTTATTTTAAACTTATAGATATGATTTTTTTCAGTAAATATTATTTTTTATATAAATAACAAAATTTAAATATTGTTCTATACATTTTTATCGTATATCCAATACTAACGATATTGACTCCCACTCGGGAAAAATATTTTTTTATATCCTTGTTGTGATATGATTAGTGTTGCTTTGAATTTCGACACTTAATACGCAATGCCGATGTGGTCTAGATATGAAATCTCGAATCCCTATAGATATTTGAAAACTGGGTGTCTTCTCAATATATATATACTGACAATGAAAAGTGACAGCTATAATGTAAAAAATGCTGTACATATTTGGTGGTTTTGGCTACGATTTGAACGTCGATAAATAACTGCGTTAATTTTTTTTCTCTTTGTATCGTTACACAAAATCAGGATTTTTGTAGTAGGTTTTTGTGTGTATTTTCTACTAGAAAAAATCGGATTTTAAACTTTTTAATTTATGAATCAATTGAAATTAATCTCTGAAACTGTTAAAAACAAAAAGTAAATAATATTTAGCAGACATTTAATTTATTTATATACACATAATTAAAATATTTAATATAATTATATACATTGTATATGTATAATTTAGCTTTCCTAATCTCTTAAGGTCGTAGAGAAGTCAGGCGACGGCATAGCCGCTACTTTGCAGACCATTTAAACGTGGATGTGCAACAACGATAAGTTCTTAAGTGCAAGACGCTAATACTTAAATTTCTATTATAGAATTCTCTAAAATTTTGAAATAAATATTTGTAATTGTGAACTTAATAAAACTAAACTTATATATACTGATGGCATAATAAACATGATAATTTATTTAAGTAAGTCTGCATAAAGCCTATGCATAGTCACGTATACGTTTCGAACCTAATCTCATCATACATGCTAGCTTAGCTTTAAGGCTTATGATTAATGGATTTCACTTTCCGCCACTAATAATCTAGCAGGATACAAACGATATGTCTATCTATGTGTCTATGCATGTATTTTTTTATATCTAAATACATATATATCTGACTATAATTAACTGCATGCATGTGGAAATAACTTAAATTTTATAAGGTTTAATACTGCTTCGAAAGTTTTCCACGTCTAACCACTTCGTAGCTTCACGGACATAGCTTAGAGAAATGTAGTTGAAATAATCTACTACGAGAGAACGTGGTCAAACTTTCGAATTCTGAAAACGGAACCATTTAAAGAAGCGAACTACGTTGTAGTAGACAGAGGCGTTAAATAGGTTAATAGACCTATAAAGTCAGTTAGACTTTCAAGACGGGAGTTAAAACTGCAAGTGCGCATCTCGAGCGGCAGGGGGTGGAGGCTGGTTGCTTTCCCGAATCCCGACCGACGGCAGTGCGCCGCGCGCGCCCACCGTGTCTACCGGCACCCTGTGACGGTCCAACCCTTAATTTTGTATAGTGTACGCCAACCTTTAAATTACTACGCGCTAATAACGTACGTAATCGAGTGAACTGTGTTCTGTGAAATTGTGTTTGTGCAAGCTTTCTCGTATAGGATGCTCGTTAAATTAAAGGTTTTGTATACAAAACTTGTAATAAACAACGTTTATCAGATTTGTTGGAAAAGCGTACACGCGGTAATATTTATGTGTTATATTTCTTTAACAGTTTTCCGGGTTTCCCTTTCATCTGAAATGGAGCGAAATTTATTGATATTTATTTATGTTGAAGATATTCTTTTTCTTTTGTTAGTTGTATATCATATTAGTATTATTTAAGTCGTAGTATTTTTTGATACTCAAATTAGAAACCAATTTAACTGACATATGGGATATATTTGACATTATAAAAATTTGATAAGACTCAAAAAACATTAAAACAAGTTATATGTGAGTCACCGTAAATGTTTATTCATGACATTTTATTATCACTGCTTAAGCGTATATTTTAATATTATTTAGCGGTTGTTGGCTAGGTATTGCCTGAACTAGCGTGTGTCGCGCTCGGCGTCAAGTCCTTATCTTGTTATGATCCATATCATTTCATAAAGGCAAGTGGGCTTTAATTTTAAAACACGAATTATAAAGAAATTATTTTTGCTTATAATTTAATTAGTAACAATATGGGTTTTGTATGAAAAGTTTTAGTATTTTTATTTTACACATATAAGTTTACTTGTAGTCCGTTAATATATATTTGAATTATTCTACTGCACAACTGCACGAGGAAAATGTACATTATTTATTGTACTATCTCGCCATTCTCAAATAATAAAGAGTGTTCCTTTTTAAGACGCTATATTCTGGTGTATAATATCCAAGGCTACATTTTGTATAGTCAATATTTTAACTAATTCATTAATACACGTTCATAGTTTAATCCAACAATTTTATATTTATAAGATATAATATTAAATATCTATCTTTATAAACTTCAGTAAAAGCGGCAATCGAAACAATATCTGTAGCAGACTCATAACGATCGAATAACCACGTGTACACCTCGCCGCAACTCCCTTTATCCAGTTACCCATTTAAATAAACCCTGCTATGTGTTAATGACTTAATTTGTTTTGCATACAAGATATGAAAATTTATTGCGGCTTATTTGATATTCTCAAGTGAAAATTGCGGGATGAGTCAGTGTAGAATTATTGGATGCAGACGTGACCGGGCCTCTGTGAACGGAATAACAATACGCGACAATATTTGCTCCCCTGAAAAATATATATATATTTGTTACATGCATGTTCTCGTTACGGCTAAATCCGTTTTGGTATATAGTTTGTTTTATGAATATATAGGATTGAACGCTTTGAGCCAAATGACAGCAACGTCGTTATTATGTTGTAGTTTTTAAGCAATTTTGTTTTTAGAAAATTGCATTGGAAATTAGATTTTGGTTAAGCATACATCTTACAAACAGTTGTAATGTTTTATACCTTAATGGACTTAAAATATTACAAAATTAATAAACAAATATCATTATTCGTTCAAGAAAAAGAATTTGCCAAAGAGATCCAAAAGCAAAAGAAAATTGTTACATATAAAGGCTACCTATACAAAACGTCTCTGCAGTTGATTGTTCTTCCAAAAGGTTTCGGTTTCAAACGTATTGCTTTCGATTTTTTTCAATTTACTCGTAACTATTTGAAGTGTTAACTAGGTACAATCTTAAAAATAATAACTAAATACATAAATTTACAATTTTCTCAATTGATCAATATCATTATTTGGTAAAGCTAAAAATATAATGTTACGAATATGTGATATTGTGTATCTTTTCAATTAATCTTAATCTTGTAATATGTTATACATCTTGTACGTCTCATATGGCAGGATATGAAGTTCACAGACACCACATTTCCAGGCAAACGTAGTCCCACTGCGCCACAACGGTTCTACAATTGGAAAATATAATAGCATCCAGTTTTCTTTTGTCCAAGTTAATCGAAGTCTATCTTCCCTTCATTTACTAAGCGTTCATTGCGTTGTAGTCGGCGTTCCTGTAGTAATATTTCTTTCTCTACAACGAGTTGTATTCTCCTAGCAATCTTTTATAATAGTAAATGAAGAATTTCTTGTTTCTGACGCTTCATAATAGTTTTTGTCTTCTATTATGTTAACATTTCATAGCCAGATCTTATAGTAAAAACTACGTTTTATATTAAAATTCTTGTATGTATAAGAAATATTAAAATAAATTATCGTGGTACAGTAACGAAAAATTCGTTTAATGATATGATATAATGTAAAGGAATAGAACATACTTACTAATTTCAGCTCTAATCTACGATTCCATTTAATTATATATTAAAAACAGACTCATATAAAAAAAAAACAATATTTATTTTCTTTTTCTTTCTTTTTGTATATATCTGTGATTGTAATCTACCTCGGCTTAGAAGCGTCTAATAAACAAACACAACAAATCTCATCGTGACAACGAAACAAAAACAAGAGTCAGGTTACGATCGGGGGAGCTACATTTGTTTTTGATTAAACAAATTGTCCACGCAGTTTATAGCTCCCCAGCGCACGTTCTCACTCGTCTCATCTGTAACTTTTATTATTTACTTTGACAAGAAGCGTGACTATATAAATATTAACGTGAAAAACTTATGATTTTTTAAAACAACGTAACAAAACAAAACGCATAAGAGACTTTTTTGTTAATTGAAAATGAATCCCTTACTTTTTTACAACACTTTTTTATTGTACCCATACCCTACATATACTAAATTTAAATATTTATTTATTTCCTTGAGTCAAAAAATAATATATAACCAAGTACCTTTCGAAAAAAGGCAAAAATATGTTGAAGTAACTGAAATTAAGTTTATTAACTTAACTCTACAGTGAATCAACCTCTTTTAATCAGACTTATGGCTTATAGAAGATTGTCATTATTACAAAACAAAACATTAAATAAGTGATACAACCATGTAGTAAAATTACATTCATAAAAATATCAGAACCAAATAAATTTCAACCGGCATGCTTTAAAATTCATATCAAATTGGAGTGGACATGGAGAACGATAGCCAAAATGTAGTACATTGTATACAAAATGAATGCGTCACGTTTTTGCTCGGTTTTACCTCTTTCACTACATTTTTCACAGTCGCTTGAATTCTTTAAAACTTTTATACTTTATCTGGTAAGCTGAAGCTGCTATTAGAATTAGACATACCAGGAAACCATTGACATTAAATATCAAGGACAGTTTTATTTTCATGTGTATTACTGTTCTTCGTCTTTAGAAAGTTATATTTAAATGTCTTCTTATATTTAATTGGTTAGGAAACAAATTTTTGATACCTTTTAGGATTCTGTATATCAAAAGGAAAAAGCGGAACACTTATCAAACAACTGTGACTTACGAAACTATAAAAGTGAGGACTAAGATAAGCTGTATGTTTAGTACAGAATGTAATTATTTGAAACTCACATTTGTAGTTTATTCAAATTTCAGTTATGAACAGTTTTTAAGTAGTATTTGCCTCAGCGATATACAACAAATAATATATACCTAACAAGTAAAAAGTACTTGATTAATATAAAAGAGATACTTTACTGGATTTTGTTGATATTGTTCTGTTCTTTAGTTATAGCGTCAGGTGTCAGTTGAGCACTTCACTGATATTGATAACAGACTAAGAAAAAGCAATACATGTGCCAGTTTCATATGTCAGTTCCGCAAATTATATTTAATGGTGATAAATTTTTGACGTTATTTAGATGTATACAAAAGTTGATATTATTACTTTTTATTGATTTTGTTATAACGCTACCTTTTAATAATATTTTCTAAATCCTTATTATATTCTTTTATGATTAAAAAGCCCCATTGCAAAGGTAAAGGTTTTTTGTAATTGAATATAAAAACAATTCCGTAATACAATTATGACGTGCCTGCCCTTTTGGTTAATGGTGAATTCAATAATAAAAATAAAAGTATCGGTTAAATGGTTCGCAAAAGGACAGTCTGGGTCCCTCTGAAGTTCGCTCCGAAATTGCCTTTGCACCTGACAAGCATACGGATAATATAAAAAGACGCGGGCGAACTCTAACTACGTAACATGTGTTTTGATTTCTTAAGAATTATACTTTTTTATATAATATATTGAAATAAGTTATGTGAAACAAACGCCAAAATTAAAAAAATATTCATACATACATAGCAAACATTAAAAATTTAATTTCGTTCATATTAAGGTAACCCGTTATCTAAAAATAGCACCAATAGATATAAAATGAGAGTAAATATTAAAAAATATTTCTAAATTTATTTCTATTTCACATACACAAACATAATTTGGAAGTGGAAGTTTACTAATAAACTTATTAAAGGCCGGCAACGCATTTTGTAGCTCCTCTGGTGTTGCAAATGTCCATGGGCGGCAGTATTCACTTACCATCAGGTGATCTGTCTGCTCGTTTGCCACCTATACTATAAAAAAAAACAAAAAAGAATCAGTTGTCTCTAATAATTCAATATGTCAATATGTTACACGAGAAAATGTTGCCAGTGAGAATGTCTACGTTATTTGTGTCGATTCTCAGCAAGCAATGTAACTTTGTAAGCACGTAACAGGCCTATAACATTGTGTCTATATTAATATAAATAACGATACTATGCTACAAATTATTATATTTTTTATAATCTTTAACAATATTTTTCTCGTCTCTTATTTCCTGAATTTGAACAGCTCAAATTATATATTAAAAATATATTTTTTATCCGAATATAAAATACTCTATTTTAATTTGCGGCTTCGTTCTACACAGTAGGGTAGGCAGAGAGATACACTCCTTTCTCCACTTATAGTCTCGATCTAAGACACTACATGTTGAATGTCGGAAAATATTGTCTACCAGAGACATAACTATTTTTTTCCACGAACCCACAACCCTTGTACATGCAATCAAACACTATCCTAATGCACCACGCCATTTCCTTACTTTTTACATTATACATGGTCAGTAAAAAAATACCATAATTTTTCAACTAAATTATGTGTCCAAATAGAGTCAGTATAAGTGAAATTTGGCATCGAAGGAAGTAAAACATTAATTTTCCAGAAACTGCTCAATTACTTAGGTAGAACCAATTAAGAACGATTTACAGTGCTAGTATAAAAACCACCTTCCTGCGTAAACGTGAAATGCGAAGTTAACAAGACCTAAATAAGAGGGGAGAAAAATAAAGTTTTCTTTGAAATATATTATTCTCTTTAGTTTTTTTGTATATATCTCAGTGTATGTTTCTACCTTTTTTATTTAAGTTATTTTATATTAAAATAACCTTTTCTTTTTATACTTTTATGATACAAGTATATATTGCAATAAGGAAAACCTACACGATGAATGTGTTAGCATAACAATATAATATAATCATTCAATTTTGTCGATGTATATCACGAAAATAAAACAAAATATATCATAAATAAAATCGAAGGCCTAATATTCACTAAAGCTACGCGGCACGAGCATTGCGAAACACTTCGTCATGTAGTCGCGTGAGGAGGCGGCATTAGACGGAAAATGTCGTGGAAGTCGCACAACCCTTTGGTGTTATTTATTGAGAGCAGCCGGCTCTAAGCTACCTTAAATATTATACATATATTGTAACATATATGGAATGTATTGTGTTGCTAGTGAACATATGGGGCACAATGACCATAAAATGTTACTTTATTTTTTCTTTTCTTTTTTGTATTCTTTATAATAAATTAAAAAATAGATATTTGATTGTATTTTGCAATTTACTTACTAACTATCAAGCTGTATCTCCTTGTTTAGTAGGTATATATTCTAAACACCTTAATAGAGATTTAAACCTTAAAGTTTATATGAGGTGGTATATTATTTATTAATTTATTAAATACTTAGTATTTTGTTTTTTATTAAGCTAATATTCTCACGTAGAAAAATGAAAAGCAGGACTTATTCTTTACAACCCTGAAGTTATTTCGTATACAAAAATGTTAATAGTTCAAATGAAAATAAAAATGTCATAAAATCTCAATTTGTGTTTGAGTTTTAGTTGGTATAAATGTTTTATGAAATTATTCATGCCAGTATGGAATTATTTTTACAATATCTCGAATAGTTCCGAAACGTCGCAACGCTTATAAAACCGAAAGAAGTACACAGTGATGAACTTGCCTCATGAAATAAAATGGCCTCTATTTAGCTGGAAAGTGTGTACCCAGTAATTTTATATTAAATGAATTTTCGCCTCTGTAACAACAAGAACTGTGGACTATTAAGTGTATAGAGATATTAATTTCAGATTGATGAACACAAGTTATGAAAATGATCCTGACAGCTGTAAAGACAGAAAGACAAAGTACTTCCCACAAGAATTTAATTTTTTCCTTTTGAGATACAGTACTCAAAAAATCAAATAATTATATGCGGTGATACAAATATACGTGTAAATATTAATAAATTTTCTTACGATGTCTATATAGCAATTGAATAAAAAATTAAACATAATTATCAAAAACATATAAGAAATGCTTGAGATTTTTTAAACGAAATTCAAGTCACTTGTAGAAAGCATGTAAGATCCAGTACAGTAAATACGTCTGCACTGGCGATGGCGGGATATCGATTTACCATCAAGAAGCGACCCGTTAATTTTTAATGACAGCCCAACTCCCTAATTCCCTGTGATTATATCTACATTATCGACAAATGACAATATTTATCAAAGTAACTTATCTATTATTCACAATATCTATTTAATACTGAAATGATATATTTTCTTTATATTTGTTATGGAAAAAAACGTATTGGTTATGTTTGAACGCTAATAGTTAAAGTTTGTTCATTAACCTACTTATACTATACTTGTAACCTAATATACTTGTATTATAGTTTAAACGAAACAATTGTTTAAAGCCTTAAAGAAAATGAAAAAACAAGCAATATTTTCGCTCTTTTTACTTGTACTTTGAATTTATGTCCTTCAGGTCACAGATTTGAAACATTTTTGTACAAATTACTAAACAGCAGGTGCTTATAATATGAAATTTTGTACTCAAAGAACCTTTAAAATAGATAAACCATGGTAATAGTCTATAGTAAAATTAAAAATATGTTTTAGGTCTATCATTATATTTTTACAACATAAAATATTAAATTTAAATAAAATATTTATGCAATTAAAGAAAATATACAATTTTCTAAAGGGTTTATGCTAAGGATTTGACGATTATTTATGACTTCTGATTTGTTGGACATCGTACATCGGTCAGTCTGATCAGGGTTAATGTCTGTTGAGTTACTGCTGGGATTACGTGCGCCTTAGGAGCCTATCTCTAAAATTAAATGTAAGGATTTTTGTTTACGCTCTATTTTTATTTTACTCCCAGCGGATGAATACATTTTATGTTTGTTTGATCGTTGATAGTAATTCGATGCTGTTTCTATTTTATTATTATAAAATCCATATTCCCCCACCTTTAAAATAAACCTGGGTAATTATACTATATAAATGAATCTACTATCTTTATGGCGATGTGCTGTCAGAAATATAAGAATAAGAAATTGAATTGTATGAAATTTTGTAGAAATTTGAGTTTATTTATTTGATGTAATTTTTTTTTCTGACATAAAGATAAGAAAATCTTTTTTTTTTTAATTTTCTGGAAGTATAGTAGATGATGAACTTAAATTTATGAACGTGGTGTACAAATATAATAAAATAGTGTTATATTTATGTGAAATCCACTACATTTATGCTTGTAACAGCTTTATTTTCCGGGTTGTGTTTCGTATAGTAGATATATACAATAATTATTTTAGATGAAACAAAAGGCTTTGATGAATTGATGATTGGTTTTTCGTAACGTTAAATATAAACGAATATAAGTTAAAAGCTTTTAATTCAACAAAATATTGTAAAAACAAACTTCACTGTACTATATCACTTTATATATCCATAATCCTCAGCTTCCATTTCGAAAATCGTGTTATCTCTAACATGTTAAAAGTTTTTCGTAGTCCGCTCACATAGTATGATAATTCACGGGCTGACGACCACCGTTCAGGATCAACGTTTAATACCTGTTGAGTTACTGCCTAGAAATTGTATTGATTACTAACCGGCTTACAAATAGAAAAATACCTTGGGTATGACGTCGATGATTTCTAGGATCATACAAAATATATATATATATATATATATATATATATATATATATATATATATATATATATATATATATATATATATATATATATATATATATATATATATATATATATATATATATATATATATATATATATATATATATATATATATATTACAATTATCAGGTAATCTAAAACAGGGTACTTCCCGTTAACCTAAAGTTATGAATTTTGTCAGTAAGTTACTTATACTATAACTTTTAACTAGTCAAAAAGGGAAAACTGTTAAAGTCTAGGTTAGTGATTTCCTAAGTTTTTATTACTGAAAAGTCAATTTATTATTCCCTGTCAATTTTAAAGCAATTTCCTTTACGGACTGGACTTCGGTGCGCGGGTACTATCCATCTTCTTGAAGTCGGGTGTCTAATAGTCAAGTCAGACAAATTATCATTCGTTTTTTGCGGAAAGAAAAATGTTTTAAATATATTTTTAATTACAATATTTACATCATTTTAACAAATTTTGTAAATAACCTAAAATAAGCAATTGAAAAATTATCTGCTAAGTGCGAATTGAACTCGCGCAGTTAGAATTTCATGATTATTGAAATAGAGGTGAAGTATAATAGATGATGAATTAATAAATTTTCAGACACTAATGTTGAAATAAATGAAATATAGTTTACTTACTTTAGTTTACACTTTATTATGGTATTTTTAGTGTTGCCTTAATTTAGTAATATTCAGATTTTTTCGTTTATATGTTAAATTTTATAGTTGTATGATAATGGGATATACTCTGCAAAAAATAGCACAAACGTTATACAATTTTTTGTATCAATCCAAATGATTTTAGACGTGACATATATATATATATATATATATATATATATATATATATATATATATATATATATATATATATATATATATATATATATATATATATATATATATATATATATATATATATATATATATATATATATATATATATATATATATATATATATATATATATATATATATTTAAGTACTTCAGGTCACAGATTAAGACATTATTAAGAGATTATTAAATGTTCTTAACGTTCAAAAAATCATATATTCTTATTTTGAATATAAATTTTTGAACTTCAATAATTTAAAAATAAATCCATATGCTTCACTTGAACCGTTAGATATTCGTTAATTCCGCCTAATAGTGGAAATAATACAAATTGATCTAACGTAACTCTGTAACATTTAACTAATATTTAAAGTATATATGCAACTTTTAGTTACAATATTTAATAAATGTTGTAATGGTTCGTAATCTCATTAGGCCACATTTTCATTATTTCCCTCGGAAATGCTTTCCCCGACTTATTATCTCTTAATTTAATCAAAATCTCCTTACAGCTGGCAATTTTCCAGACAATATTCCACGTCAGATTTGTTATCTACTTTAATAGGCTTATTTTATAATGAATGTACAATCGATATCAATTATCCTATTATCGCTTTTCAAATTGAATAATTAATATTCACGTGGTCGTATAATACCTAATACGTTTCTGCGTTCAGAAATGCATAAACAATACCTATAGAAAATTGATTTAATTTGCTATATTTGAAAATATATGCATAATTTGAAAAATAAAATCTTTTCATTGTTTACGTCTTTCTATTTCATCGGTAAGCAATTAACTTGTGGAGGCATCGTAGATAAGCCTATAAATTTGTAGAATACTTGATTAGTCTGTTTTAAATGTCGTTGTTGTTGTCGTTGTTGTTGTTAATTAGGTACTTCCGGCTGACATCTCAAGCACATCTCGGTGATATTGAGCATTTTAATTTAACCTGTCTGGCAAGAGATGTACAAAATTAGTAAGTGAGCAGTTTAAATAAATTATTACACCTATTTACCTACCTTTCGATATTGCATCACTGTCATATATGCCGTGATATTTAGAATTGTGTACAGTTCACTTTTCCTAAGTAAACATCAACAAATGTTACTGCTATAATTAATGCTACCAATCCCCATAGCAAATTTGATTAATAAAATGAGGCGACATTATTAATTAATTCTGCACCGATGATTCCTATTCGCTTACTGCGATAAAGTTCTATCTGAGAATAAAAACACCCTATCGTAATACTTTTTCCGTTTACACGGTAGTCATTAAGGGAATGATCCGGTAGCTTGAACGGATAACTTATGGTCGGCTGTGGAATCTGCATATAAATAGGAATGAGGTTCATATCAGAGGGATTACGAAGGCACTTTCCGTCCGAGGGTAGCGTGGCACTGTGCCAGCTAAGGGAGGGTCGGCCGTTAGAAAAATCTTTTATTTTGTAATTTCAGTTTTAATAACTTCTATTATTAATGTTTCATACAGATAACAATTTCATAAAATAGAAGAATTTACTATTTTATTTATTGTATATCTCGAGAAGTACAGAAAATTGAAAACGATTCTATTGGTATTAATTAAATTTCGTCCTTGATTTGATATGAAAATAATGAAATATAATTGAAAATTTGTCCTAAATGCTATCGAAACATTTGGATACATATTAACTGTTTTAACTACAACATTGGAGCAAACGGCCCTAAACTGAACTAAACTAATAATTAAATTGTAGAGATTCAAAGGTCATCGAAGGGGTTGACTAAGATAAATAACAATAATAAATTTACTATATATATAACGCAGTTTTACAATTTTTGTCATTAAGATATTTAAGTAAATATCTTTGCCTCTATAAGGAATTTAATTTTAAGCATTTTTAAGACTGACAAAAAGCACGCGCAAATGTCCACTGTCAAATGTGAAGCAAATTTATTGGCTCTTCAACTTAATAATTTAATATATCAATCAATTTAATTCAATTTAAAATATATCCGATAGTCGAACTTGAGTTCAATATATCAATTGAACTGTTTAAATTCGACTATCGGCTATATTTCACCAATCAGTCTTTCGAGATCTTAAAAACTATCCGAAAAGTAATATTTAGGTCGAAAATTCGCCTCTCAGCAAGTTTTTCAAGTGTCCGCCATTAAAACTCTTCTACATTTAGTTAGTAAATATATATGTAAAAATTAAAACAAGAACTAATTTTTACTCCCGCTTACTTTTATGCCATGGTTATGCTTGCATACTTTTACATAGTAAGGACATGGCCTTTTAAGAACGAATGAATCCAAGAACTGTGGCTTTTAGGTCAATGCTTGTATACGCAAATACTCTACGTTTAAAAGTGGAAAACATTCCATTGCTATAATAAAATGTATCGATAACTATTTTGTGTTCTGTAATAAATAATTCTATTCGTTCTATAACTAAACTGTTGTTTGAATAATCGCTTCTTTATCTTTACATGTGATTTCTGTTATTTGGTTAATTTTGTATTGACAAAAATTATAGTAAATCTAAAAGTATACTAAAATATATATTATTAGAATAAATAATTATAACTTTTTTGTTAATAAATAAAATTTTAGGAACTTCAATTTTTTTTGAACGAAGTAATTTAACCTCATTAGATATAACATTAGCACTAACCTTTATGTAAAAACAATACACCAAAGTTGATAAGAAATTTCTTGTAATGGAACGAACAGGGCGGGAAGAAAAAATAATTATAGGGCGGTTTGCAGCAATTCCGCCTTCCACGCCTCACGCTTTTGCTCTTTTAGTAATGCTATTTTAAAAGTACACTGAGTAGTCTCTAATCTGATTTCTTTTTTCGTACATTTTGCTTATATATATGAAGTAATTTTTTTTTGTATTTATAGTAAATTTTATAGTGATAATTAAGTCAATTATGTGTTGTCATTTTAATTGTTTTGATTTTGTTGATTTAAATGTTCATCGTGTACCTTAGGTAAATTGACTGTATTGGGATCGAGTTTCGCATGGACCTATGTTGACGTTCATGACTCGTTTCTTACTTTATTTATTAGCTTTATAGTTTTGAAATTTAAAAAACAATAAAAAATAAAATGTCTGTTAGAGTAGTTGGATTAATGATAATACTTGCTTGTTTTAATTAAAAGTCCAGTAATTTAGAGTCCATGTCAATATTTTAAGACAAGACAGTATGTCCTATAGACAGTCGAGTAAGTAAAGTCGTGATGATGAGTATCACCTTTAAAAACATTTTCAGTCTTCCATTTAAATTAAGAAGAGAGGAAACTACTTAGCGTTCGTGCGAGTGCCGGGCCCATCGTTTTGTAGAGAAATGAGCACTGAGCAGCGCTTGGGACTTGCGACTACAACCTAACCTACAACCTAAAGGGCCCTTTAAAATGCATTATCGCTTACCTTCACTGTCCGAGCTCTTCCCACTACCTAAAATTAAATATATTTCGACGAAAATGTCATAGTTAAATAAATATTCTCGAAACAATTGTTTTCTTACGTACCTACTTGGCATACAAAGAATTCAAAAGTCAACCATATTGTATATATTAACACTAACCCAAGAGAATAAACTTGGCGTTTTTCTTATTACATTATCATATAAAAGGATTAGTAACATTTCCGTACCTCCACTTGCTAGAGTGAAAGTGTCAGCCCCATACAATTAGACCATGATAAATGGATCATGGGAAATCTCATCTAAATATTTAATCGAAAATTCCCCTACATGCATTTCTGCATAGGGTGCTGCGCTGGGTGAATGGGACTGTTGCAAGAGAAAACAACTGATTATGCGGGTTAAATGACGACAATTGAACTTGAGATATAACAGATTGCTTGTTTTTTGCTTTTAAGAGTGTAATCATATCATATACAGTAATTAATGTTTTTACAAATACAAATATTGTAAATATTTTACTGCGATAAAACAATATTGGCTATAATGGCAAATAGAAAATTTAATTGATAAACAAAACGGGTCTAAAAAATTAATTTAATTACAATATTTTTTTTATATCTAGAAATTGATATAGCTTAAGAAATTCAGCTCATAAAAGGACGCGTATCTAAATGATATAATTTTAACGAAGCCTTCAGCACAAATGCTAACTAGTAACCCTGTGGATGTTGAGTGTATAATTTATAATGTAAGTAATATTAATTGTCAACATTTTAAATTAGTTTTCGTTTTGAATTTTATTTATAATTCTCATATCATTTAGTTGTCAATATTTTAAATATTTCATACAAAAACATACACACATGAACACTATGCTTGAAGCTAGAACTATACAGAACAACATTTAACAGAGGCAACATAGTGTGCAACGTGCATACGTAATTACTTAAAATGAACGAAGAAAAGTGCACAAAGTAGCGGAATTCAGTGGGGGTGGGGTAGTGTGAGGGACCACCGTAATAAGTGCTTATCGACGAAATACTGCAGCCACCGTCACTGTAATATACCGTAAAGTTGTGAAATCATTTCAACTTTTATTTGTATAGTTTGACTTTAATTCTAAAATTAAACAGGCAGACGTTGCGCCTCTGCGCCGTCGTGGCGCAGAGGCGCAACGTCTGCCTGCAACGCGACAGTTACTGGGTTCGATCCCCAGTCGGAGAAGATGGATTTTTCTACTTCCGTTTTCTTCGCTCTGGAAAAACTAGGCAAAGCGCGGCGTTGAGTTCCGCCACTCAACACGCAATGCCTCGAAAACGGCGGAAAGTGGGGACGGAGAAAGCAGGGGCTAAGCAACGGAGTGTCTTAACACTAGGTTTCCACGGTCCCTGCAGTTCCCTCTGCCTACCCTGCCTTGTGCGGGATAAAGCGTGAAGCTAAAAAAAAAAAAAAAAAAAAAAAAAAAAATATTATATAGTAATATACATAAACCTTTACACTATATACTATATATTAAAGGGTAGACAAAGAAAGTCTCGTTTTAACATTTTATTCCATAATTTTTGCCTAATTACAAGATTACGTGACAATCGTCTCACATCAACGTCTTATATTGGTTACGTACAGAGTGATAAAATTTAATCATTCAGATACCCCGAGTGGGAATCGACTCCGCAACTTCGACTTATGACTTCCTTTGATTAAAATGATACATTAATTTACTACATTAAACATATGTATTTTTTTTCCATAGCATCAAAGTTATATATTTCATTATGGGTTTTTTTATCAGGTGTACCGATTGTCTACTATACACTTTAAATATATTGTACAACATTATCAGAACATCGAAGACGAATAAACACTGTGCAGGAATGCAAACTGCAGTGTGGGGTCGCCCCGTTATCCGATGCAAATATTTCTTTCTGACAAAATATTGCAGTGTTAATACCGGACTTAAATGCCACACAGTACTACCCCATGTGTACTTTGTCAATTGGGTATTATTAATTACCTTTATTGGCCACGAATGTTTTGTTAAGGAGAATCGATATTGTTGTTATAAATATTGATATGTGAATATCAATTTAGTTGTTTTTGGGTTTATTCGTTCGGTTATTTCAAGTGACAGTTACTTGTCTTTGTATTCATTATCTTTATTCGAGGTTAGGCTATTTTTAAGAAAAGTACAGTTTTAATAAGTATTTATATACGGAAAATCCAGTTTCGAACTGTTTTTTTTTACCTGTTGTAAATATGATTTTCATACTAATAATACTGTTATATATTTATTTACTATATATTTGATTCAATATACTCGACTGAAAAGACTAAATTTGTTCTATTATAAAACTTCCTTATATATTTTAGCCCTGAATAATTTTCTAATTCAGCCTCCTAACCGTAGATTTTATTGCTTTCGGTTTCCCTAATGCCAAATGGCGACGTAAACTTCGCTTTCCTGACCTATTTAAAGGATATCGTCGTTTCAAATTCAGTTCCTTAAAATTTCCGTCCCTTTCCAATGTTATTTATGCGAAAGGGAGAAAAGTCAGCTAAACAATAAACCTTGTAAGTAATCTCATTTCGCACAAACTGGAGTTTCTAATATCCGTCGTGGCGCAGAGGCGCAACGTCTGCCTGTAACGCGACGGTTACTGGGTTCGATCCCCAGTCGGAGAAGATGGAGTTTTCTATTTCCATTTTCTTCGCTCTGGCATCTAAGGCAAAGCGCGGCGTTGAGTTCCGCCACTCAACACGCAATGCCTCGAAAACAGCGGAAAGTGGGGACGGAGTAAGCAGGGACTAAGTAACGGAGTGTCTTAACACTAGGTTCTTATATAGTTCCTGCAGTTCTCTGCCTACCCTGCCATGTGCGGGAAAAAGCGTGAAGCTAAAAAAAAAATATATATATATATAAATTAAGTTTATATTCTATTTTTTATAGTTTTGGATTCTTTTTATTATATTCTTTCACAAAATGGTTGTATAAATAATATAGTGATATTTTTTTTTAATAATATTAAACTTATTAAAAAAATTGACATTAAAAACTATATAATAAATATATACACGTCAATTAAAATAATTCAGCAACAGTTATACAATAATAGTAGTTGTTATATTAATAATATTATGTGTCAGTAATATTAAAATTTAGTTTGTAATTATCTTCCTACAAGTAATAAAGGCTCTTTATTTTATTTACTTTTTTGTTATATTGTACTTACAAGAAATCCAAAGGGAAGCTCTAGCTGGCAACACAAAAATTTCTACTAGATAATAAATTTGACCTTAATCACTTTACCAACTGTGAAAGTTCAGTAAGGCTTTATGTGGAACGTCCGTAAAAGGCTGTGCCTTTGAGGGTGTACTGTGAATGGGTCACAGGGCGCCACTAAATCACTTAGGAGGAGAAGGAGGCAGTGAAAGTTCTGTTTCTGCTTAAATAGAAATGCAAGATAAGAAGAAATATTTAGAATACCAATTCTTTTTGTATTTTCATACATTTAGCGTCTTTATCAGCTTTTTTAAAAACTAAGTAGGATTGTAGGATCTTATATTTGCAATATATATATATATATATATATATATATATATATATATATATATATATATATATATATATATATATATATATATATATATATATATATATATATATATATATATATATATATATATATATATATATATATATATATATATATATATATATATATATATATATATATATATATATATATATATATATATATATATATATATATATATATAACTATTGTATGACTTGAATAAATAAATATCCTTTTATATGTATGAAGAGATAATTTCTTGCCTATATATACGTATATGTGAACATTAGTATATGTTTGCATGTAGAATAGCGTACGTAATAAGTCTTCGTGAATTTCCATCAAATTGAACATCTATTCAATATGCAGACGGCACAAATCCTTTAGTTCATGCACCAAGAAACTGAATTCAAGTTCAATTGCGAACTTTTACATTGTATATACGGTGGCAAAATAAATATCTTCACTATTTTAAAGTAGACTACTTTATAATAGTGACTTACATATATATAAAAATATATATATATATATATATATATATATATATATATATATATATATATATATATATATATATATATATATATATATATATATATATATATATATATGACACAAGATCAAAACTCACTGAAGATAATATATGGATAAAGATTTTGAACAGATTTTTAAGTTACTACGTACGTAATGTTTATTATTAAAACAATACTATAGTTTTACGGACGAAAACTCTAACTCCGTTGTCAATATTCGTAAAGTATTTGATCTACGTGTAATCTATATTTTGTCCTGCATTAAGATATGATAAATATTCTCAGATAAAATACAATAGCTTTAAATTGTTTAAACTTTGGGGCTCATGTAGATCAATAATTCTTCCCAAATATTGCTTTTGTTTGTTTTGAAAAATTATTAGAGTAATATTTAGGTAGGTTACATAATACATAGTCAATAAATAGTATTTAAACCGACAAAATATCGTACACTTGTATTCTTCATCTACGCAATGTTTAAGTAACCTCACGACCATAGTTGGTAAAGTTATACTGTCCCTACTTTTCGGGTAATTAGGTTACCTAGCGGGACGCTCGGGAGTAATTTGTCAAAATTTCTTACCAACTTCGCTTGAAATGGTTATTCAGTTTATTAGTTTTGCTCCTGTTGTAGAGGGCAGACACAACTGTATTCAATTTTGACTCCATTTAATATTAGTTTAAGCGAACAACATGTAGAAAACCACATTTCTCATAGATAAACGTATTTATGTTATAAACATATGTAAATAAATAAGAAGTACTGGCAATATGTAAAATATAAAATCAAAGAGACTTAATATTAAGATGATTAAGTTTACATTTGCTGGTGACTCATGTTATCTACAAATGTATATCACTCATAAACTAACCACTAATGCACATGTAATACCCAATTCCTATCACATATTACTTGCTGTATTCAATTAATGTCGATAGAAATAGAGATAGCTTTTAAACAAATTACTTTTGCGATATTTTTCTATTATGAATACATTTTGTCATTCATTAATGTTTCCTAATAATTTACACCACAAATATGTTTTTTTTGTTCAATGTAAAATACAGTTGTGTGTACGGCTTATAAACCACACATAGTGACGGGAATAGTTTAAATCCGGAAAGCGTATTGCATCGTATGGTAGATAAGATTCTGATGCAAAACTTCATCCGGTCTCGAAACTGTCTAGAAGTCATTTGTTAGCCCGTACCCTTTTACATGCATCGATTGGCTTAAAACATTTTATATTAGGTAAAAAATATTGAGTATCGATTCTTAATTACCGCTACACTTAATTTCACATACCATACCTATCAGCATAGTGTCCCCATGTGGCATTTACATCAAGTTCGTAATTAGATAACAATCGAGCTCGGCGACCGGCGGCATGTTCGTGTTCGAAACAACTAATGACCAATATGTAACTAACCCATTATATCTTTCAAAGTATTTGTTCACATTGTACGCTATTCCAACATCAAAACAGTATAGTATATAATTAAAATTCATACTTATTAAGTAATACAACAATGTAAGAGCCAATAATGACTAGCCCGAGACGATCTAAAAAGAGTGGCCAGTGTGTTCTGCAACACTTAGACTGGGATTCCCCGTCAACAGCAACAGGAACAGTTAAAAGAAGACGATCTTCATGTCCTGAAAATTCATCTAAAAGAAACCTAGTAAACGATGATGGGACTTACGAAACTCAAGCTACGTCGGACTATGGCAGTGGAACATCTAGAACTCTAAGTGAAAGTGACAAATCTGACTCTCTAATAGAAGTAGAAGAAAGAATATCGTGCATAATAAATGAAAACAGATCATCTCAAAGTAATTCTGAATCTGGTGATGTAGATATTATTATTGATAGTTTTCTAGAAAACCCTATTGATGAAGAATTATTAGCACGGACTAACTTGCTTAAATCTGACCAGAGTAATATTTTTGTTAAAAAGCGAGATAGTCCATTAGATAAAGAGTATTTACGTACCAATCAATCAGTACAAAAAACTAAAGACAAAAGGTTAAAAACTCCTATTCCTATTAAAAAGATTAACAAGTCTCTAGACCTTGTTAGAAATACTAAAAGTACTAACACTAAAGTGCTAAGCGACAAATCTAGTGTTTTACCTATATATAAGAGCAATGTTCGGGATTGCGATGTAGATTTAAGCTGGCAACAGTCAGAAGAGGAAAAATTCAAAATTAAAATTACCATTTTCACCTGCAAAATCTATGGAGAAGCCTAAGGTCAATTTTTTTCCAAATAAACATATATCACAAGAAACCAAACCATCACCTTTACTGTCATCACCTGTTAGAAGAACGATATCAAACGAATATGTTCGCTTGAAGTTTACAAACGATACTGTTGTGCGACGAACTGTTGATGGTAGATCAATACAAAAGATCACTCCGAAAATACAATCTATAATACCTGAAAGTCCGATAGACAATGAAGATCCCTTTCTAAATTTAAGTCCCAACAAAAAGTACACTGTAACAGTCAATAATAAAGTAAGATGCGATAAGGATAATTATGTTATATTCGACCCAAGCACTGGATTTAAGTCCGATGAACCACCTAGACAGTCTCGAACTTGCAAAGCCTCTGAAAAATGTAAACTACCCCAAAAATCAGCAGTAGGGACAAAGTCTACAGTAACATCAAAATCAGTGAGTGTAAGTGATACGGATAGTGGAATTTTGTCGCCAAATTCTCCTGGTGAAACAAGTGATAAAGTGAACCATTATTATGTGAACGCTGCAGTTTTTAGTGACACAGCAAAAAGATATACATCGGACTTGGATATCAGGATACTTGATCCGGCTGTGGCAAAAAAAGCAACGGAACAAATAAAGGTAACCATAATTAATTAATCATTAATATTAAGCAAAATAGTTGTAAGAATTTACCAATAATAGAGCATAAAATTATTTATGCTCTATTATTGGTAAATAATAGAGCATATTTAGTATGCTAATAAATTTAAACTAAGCAACTTTAAAAGGTTTTCGAAAAAAACGTAATACATTGGCTATATAAGTTGGACACTGGCGCCATCTATTACGGGGTAGTAAAACCTTCAAACGAGCTCAATTAATTACGCTTTGTGTAACTAACTTTTAGAAAAATAATTGAACGTGTTTTACGTTATTTCATAAGGATATAGTGCTTTTTGGGCAACTATATAACTAAACATATGATTTTTTTATTTTCAAACGAAAATAATGGCGAGTTTATTTTTAAGTTTAAATATATCCGCCATCTATCGGTTGATGTGCTAACTTTTGTTTTGTTTAACATAGTTTTTCTATGTTTCACTAGATGGAGTTAAGAACAAAACAAGACTAAATTGAGTGCGATCTATGAAAGCTTTTACCCTTATAAATACTCCATAATTTGTTTTAACGCTTCCCTTTCTCGTTTCATATATCGCTCTACACCAGCTCATTATTCGGGAGCAATCGTGCAGTTAATTTCCAAATGGGCCCATTTAACGCAAATAACGAACAGCGGGCACGCACTACATTTTTGTAATGATAGCATTTGCGTTTATGCAAGCAATTACACCGCGTTACTGACAACTTTATGAAATATTAATTCGTTTTGAATAGTAAAATTTGTTCTAGATTATTTATGTTTTATTGATTGTTTATGAATGTATTTGTTACATTCTTTTATCTAATTTGGAACGAGCATGTAGAAAATGCCAAATATAAAATTTAATTAAAAGAGACGATGACTAAGGTTTTATAATTGAAGCTTTTGAATGTAATTAATTTAATGGTGTGTTGGTTTTTGTTGTCGTAGGACATTAATTTGATACCCTCTCGTTACAATCAATTGTTTCGATTTTGTCTTATGTAAGTTATCAAAATACTAAACTGGTAAAATACAAAAATGTAGATTTATGTTTTCAATGTTAATATAGCACTCGTAGAATGCATAGGTAATAAAGTGTCATGCTATGTAAACGTTAACAAATTTACGTCACATAAATAAATTGTTCCTGTGCAACAAAGTATTAAGTGCATTCGAGATTTGCACTTCATTGATTGTCACGCAAATCACATTCGATGCAAGACGATGAGAATCCGAGCCTGATTACTGCAACTCTGTGTTTTGAATACTTGATTTAAACCTGGCTCCAGAGAAATCAAGTTGAAATCAACACTTGCGATTTTGTTTTCAAAACGGTCTAGTATGTTATACATACGTAACAAAGTCACGACAGTGTTAGTAGGTGGTCGCAGATAGTCTTAAATCTATTTAGCAAAATGAAATGGTTATACATTCAAAAATTGAATTATATACAATATTTTGAAAGCTTAAATTAAACCTCGGTCTAGTTTAGCTTTATTTTTATTTCTACATGAACCGTTGCGTAGAATAAAAAAAAATATTGCATATACTTCCTTAGTAATTTAAATTAATTAGTCAAAATATGATTACTTATAAAACTTTCCAAAGTTATAAAACAATATACAATAAAAGATTTCGAAATATGTATGTATTACCAAATTGTCGTTATTTATGTTGATGGGTAAAGATAACGACGGCTACATCTGTAAGAATGTGGGCTTTAAGAAAGTGGTCAATACTCGCGGCGCCACGACAAAGTACTAGAATTCACAAGTGAATTATTTAGTCATTCATTAGAAATAGTACGAAGAATCATTACAACATTACAGTTAAAAAAGGCTTTTATAAAAACTCACACAGGTCTGTATGATTTTTTATAAAAGCCTTAATTTTCATCCATCTCCAGATATCTTCTTTACTCTTAATGCTGAAAGAATTTGTATTTCCGTGGGAACCGAATATCCGTATAAATCATGATTTTAAGCTTAACAAATACAGACTTGCTAACAAACTGACTCCTGATCAATAGATTTAGAGTTAATTTGAAGCAGGAGCAACAGATATAGCAAGGAAATCTTTCTATAGTTTGTTGAATGATCTCGGCTTACCGAGGACTACAACTAATTAACTTCTAGTATGTGCTCACAAGGCGGCACTAGTAGAATCACTTCAAATTTAGGGTGGGTACCTTTGTGGTGCAAGTTATAGGCACTGCTCTGTGCTTCTCTTCCTACGACTTGATAGGCCCCGCAATCGTACGGTAAATCCGTGGAATATTGAGTAGCTACTTCTCTGTAATATATTGTTTAAATAACTATATATTGCTATTAAAATTTTATAGAATTATGTAACAAAATAAAATTTTACATTATTTTATACTTAAATACTTTAGGCGTAATTATTCCAGGCGTATTTAGGCTCCCTTTACGTCAAAGATCAACATACAAGACTAATTACATTACCTACCTTTCATAATTAGATAAAATCATTTAATTAACCGTTAATATTTAAATAGTTAGGTTATTTGTTTAAAGTGGCCAGTCTTTCGGATAAATTTACGATGGTAGAGTTAAGTATTCCGGTAAGGATCATACTACGCATAAACAAGACAAACTTAAATTTGCGGTCGTTATCGCTCATTTTGTATATAACAAAGCATAGACATGAATTTGTAATGGTTTCTTTCCGAGTTTAAAATATAAATAATCAAATTTGAAATTGTCTCCATTAAAACTGTAAGTTTGGCCTTCCAGCAAAATTTCATAAGTCTAGATCAATGAAATACAAGTAATAAAATTCGCCAAACTTGAGTTTGCCATAGAATTCACTTCGCCAAACTTGAGTTTGCCATAGTAGGTATTAACTTATTTTGTATGAAACGAACAAAGGTATATGTTTGTAATATTTTTTCTTGAGTTAATATTTTTAATCTATAAATTGCTATTTTTGGTAATTTCCCTTTTATTGTACTCAAAGCTTTATATTATTATTAAATTTCGTAATTCGAGGTCAACTGGAAGTAGCCGGTAGGTTTTGATTACGCGGAGATTTTCATGCAAAATAAAAAATTGAGCTTAAACGCTCATATCTTTTAAACTTGATTTTATCTGGGCTTTTCTTTCAGGTGATCTCAAAAATAATCGTATAAGGGTTATATTCGTTTTGTAGTTGAAACTAAAAATAATATATGAAATAACTAACATATTGCAGATTAAGCAGAAATGTAACTATTATTAATAATTAATATTTTAATATTACCTCCATTGCAGTTGTGACATAATACATATCTATATAATATTCAAATCTAAAACAAACTACTTGAGGACCGTCGTGGTGCAGAGGCGTAAGCGTCTGCCTGTAAACGCGACGGTTTGAGGGTTCGATTCCCACTCGGAGAAAATGGATTTTTCTAATTTCATTTTCTTCGCTCTGGAAACTAGGCAAAGCCCGGCGTTGAGTTCCGCCACTCAACACGCAATGCATTGAAAAAAGGCGGAAGGTGGGGATGGAGAAAGCAGAGACTAAGCAACGGAGTGTCTTAACACTAGGTTCATATGGCCCCTGCAGTTCCTTCTGCCTACCCTGCAATATGCGGAATAAAACGTGAAGCTATAAAAAAAAAAACTTACTAAAACATTTCAATTTTACAATTTCATATTTTATAGCACTTTAACAGTTCTACTAATATTTAATTACTATCGATAGTAATGAGTATAAACGCTGGGAGCAAACACTCAACACTCGCTGTTGAGGTGCGCCTCTAGAGGACTCTTGTCTAAATGCTTTACCCAGAGTGAACACTGAAACGTTTTACTTATTTTACGTGAGAAACCTTGTAACTGAAAATTAGTGACATGTTTCAATACAATGTAATATTAACAACGTTCAAATCTTAGAACTTATATAATTTCAGACTAAAATCTCGTTTGTATGTAGATTTTATATTTTTATAGTTATTTACATCCATATTAAAATTTCGATTTCTTTTCCTTTATCGAAAAAATGTATCCAAAAAACTTTAGTTGTAACCTTGCAAATATTTTAAGTTTGAGTTTTCATATATAATCATAATTATAAAGTAATTAAATATATTTTTCTTAACTTGAACCTAAAAGTTTGAGCTTGTTCCAAAAATTAACGACAAAAGCCACTTGTCAATAATACGTTTAACAATGTAACAGTTTCATGGAAAAGATATCTTTATTTAAAAAACTAAAACAAGTCTTATGAACTAATAATAAGTTCTCCCATATTACTATTTGTATTAACTATAATTAGAATGTAAATTCTCAAATATCATTAATAATAACTGATGCATGTGCATCCCTTGAAATACTTAAGGACATGACGCTTACGTTAGTGGTGAGAAACAGCCCTTCTCAGATCTCGAGTCAAGTAGTCTTTCGAGAGTTCTTCAGACTTACGGGGTGTGAATTTAAAAATGATCACATTTTCAGTAAATCTCATTTTAAATATAGAAAATGCTTAGTAAGATTTTTATATAAAGAAATATTAAAATAGAACTAAATTTTTTTCTTCAAATTTTTATATAGTAATATGCAATCCAATATGCAACCTATAGCATGCTGTGAAGAGGCTGAAATATTTTAGCCTTTAATACTCTTTAACTAGGTTAACAGCAATAAAGTATAATAATAATAGTTTATTGTACAAAAATCTATAACATTTTAATATTTTACTATAATTTGCTACTCAAAAATTTTATAAGCAATTATAATAATATGTTAGTAGTAACTCAATCTGAGTAAGAATGTTATAGGTTTATTTGTAGACGTTAAAAGGTTTTTTTTTAACGTAAATATATATGTCATAAATTGTAAGTAAGTTCATATTAAATATATTTCAAACTGATACGTGGTACGTACACATCAATATACAATAAAATTATAACTCAATATATTATTAATTAATTTAATACTACGGGAAACCGTACTAATTGTAATTTTGAATTTTCACTGAAAAATCGAGTATCGGTTTTAAAGCGGCCGCGGGCGTCGGTGACGGGTTTAATAAGCAGCTCACGCGCGCGGCTCGTAACCTAATTACGAACTGCTCGTTACTGATTGGAACGGGAGAGTTTAAGAAATATTTTCTTATACAAATAGCAACCTGAATATATTACCAAATTTACTTAACTTTTACAAGGGAGCCTTCTTCTTCGTAAACAAAAAAAAAGACATAGACAATAAAAAGCAAAATCGATGCGTGATTTTCGTATAAGTGCATAACAATTAATTATATTTTTTTTTATATAATCTGTGACAATATTTTTACACATTATTATACTTGAATGACGTGATAAATGTAGGTATATACTACTTACTGCACTAATGAGTCCTCAAAAAGCATTTTTAAGTGACTGAAAAATCATGCTTGCTTTAAATTACTATGTACCTATATAATGTCTTGCTAATAAGATCTTTTTGGATACCTACTTATTACTTTGTAATTTTGTTGTTATTTTGTGCTATTTTTGAATAAAAATAAAAAAAATGTCATATTAAATTTCTATATCTATGTATTTCTAAAGAAGGTGCTCTAAGAATAGGGGAATAATATTTTTTTAAAAGAAATTTTCCAATCTCTCCAGTACCAATGCCGGTGTTGTTACGCTACGCACGCTCTACCCGTAACCTAATTACTGCCTGCAGACTTGTTACTGATTGAGACAGGGAATTAATAAATGCTTTTTCTACTTAAATCTACTAATTTAACGTGTCACTACTTCATTTTCTTGATATTTACGTTTTTTTTTATTATTTGTAAAGTTTTAAGAAGGAAGCATGTGTGTAATATGTTTTATTCGTACAAAATATAACAAATTTAGATATGGATTATTTAAATACTAAAAACTCATTATATGGGCATGGTTGCAATTGTTATTACCCAAATATATATGTTATTTAAAGAATTTATAGCTAAAAGCCTTGTATCACATGAAATTCATATATATTTAATTATAAAAGAGCAACGTATTTCTATTACATTATTCATCCTATATAATATTTAATGTACGCACACCCTTCTATATAATTTGCGGTTTTCAATATGGTTTGGCACCGCGCATCGGTAATAAACAATGATTTCAATATGTAAAAGACATAGTTAATGACTGTAATTAATAATCTATTCAAATAAAGGCCAGCTGTCTCATTATTACAAGCGAACTTTCATTCAATATTTTTATAAAATTAAGTTATTTAGACAGCCTCTACATAATACTTGTGTGTTTCGTCCCTGGTAGCTTTAAGCGCTTTCTTAGTCAAAGTACGGTGTAAAGTTTTGTCACTCATAATACGGTTGGTAAGCTGAAAACAAAGAGAAAACATCTGTCAAGGAATAAATTCAACTTAATCAAGAAAGCATTTATATTTGTGCGTTAGTTATGTAACACATTTTAACATAGTTCATTATACAAAATGAAATAAAAATATTATCATATATTTATATTACATAATTCCTTTCCTTCTACTATGAGGTGATTGAACGTCAGTCTAGCACATAGATTATTTACTGTTAAAAGTCTCTGCTATCCTAAAGATTATAACTTTTGAAAATTGTTATTACAATATTCAACGTCATTACTATTCGTTATATATTCTGTCACGTCATCAATTTTCTTCCGGTCGAGTCTTGGACCCTAAGTGCCTATTTCTCGATTCAGCGAGGGTGCATCCACCTCGATACGAAACTTCCTTTTCAAACTACCGCACAATATTGCGTTCTGAATAAAATATAAATGATATATGGAATGCAAAAGATTTGCATAAAAGGATATATATATATATATATATATATATATATATATATATATATATATATATATATATCATGTCATCATTAGATATGATATTTGTGGAAAGGATTCTCGTACATATAAATAGAAAAAAAAATTGACGTTCCCTTGTCTTGTTTGAGAATGAATTGCGTCGTTGTGTTCCGTCGCCCAAAATAGACATTTATTAAGACAAACACATTTATTAAAAGTATTTATACTTCAAATAGATAGACATTTATTATATATAAGTATGTATAGTATTAAATTGGAAAAATAACGATAAGTGTTGGTATAAATTACAGTATTTTGATCTTACTAAAGAAAAATAGTTTATATATAAAAGACGCCTGTCGCAATTTTTGTTCAAGTAAGGAAATACAAATATTACGTAGTATTTTAAGACATTTCTATTCAGTCCGCACTCAATATTTCACTGAAAAGCCAAAATAAATCTATGTTAGAGGTGAAAGTCAAAGCTATAGGGCGTTGGTTAATAATGCATAGAGTTTACTTTACGTATTTGTATAGGGGACAATCTCATACTTTATTAATTTCAGAGACTTTACGCTGTGTACCGATTTTACTTGTTTTTCTTCGTTTGTGCTTTATGATATATTGTTAATAGGGAATAGATTTTATTTTACGAAGAATAATTAGATAATTTACGTTATACTTTGTTATTAAACAGTAGACAGTATATAATAAAGTGTGTTTTATTTGTTTATCGAAAACTAAAAAATATATTGAAATACTCACTCATTAAGGAAATATAAATATCTCTTAAATGTGGGCCATTTTCATGCGCCGTGGGTTCCGTACCTATTTCAGGATCGTGCGGGCTATTTCGAGATTTTTGCGTAAAATATTACTTATGAATCCACTTATTTTGCAAAACTTTAAAAAAAGAAAAAAATATATTCTGTGTTAAACATATAAATTATAAATTTTAACGTTTTTCTATTTATATATACAGTAAGTTCTGACTTGTAATTTTTCAAAAATCTAGGGCAATGAAATACAACTAATAAGAGTTGAAAATTTTACATTTACGGTTGTTTGCACTTATTTTATATTAAATAAACTACAGTGTACTGTACTAAGTGCTATTGTGCCCAATATATACAAATAGACTAAGAGTAATCGCTCATATCTTTTGATTGTGTTGTTAGAGATTTGTTCAGTGCCTCAAGTTATTGTTTTGGTTTTTCGATATCCGACTTATTTCATTCATTTCATTTTTCACAGACAGACTGACAAAGACCGTATGAGGATTCTATTTTTCCCTAAAAATTAAAAACATGGTTTTTTATACTTTTGCTATTTAATATTTGATATTTTTTACATAATATTTTAAGTGCATTACGGGACGCTATATAAATCACAACATTATATAAATCTTAAATCATAGTCATATTTTTACGGTGACATATCTACTGCTACCACGTGTGATAGACGCGCGCAGGGTATTTACGGACTTCTCGACTGATATATGAAGCCGTACTTCCGGCGACTGTTAGTAAAATAGACACATTATTTTGTTTTTCACTTCCTATTTTTCAGTTCTGCTCCCTCCTTTGTGCTTTTCGAAGAAAAATGGCAGGATGCATTTTGTTAAAGTGATTGAATTGTATTGTTAAAACTTTGACAAATTCTATATAAGATTCAACTTAATCAACTTAACATAGAAACTATTCTTAAAGTAGCATTTATTAAATAAATAAAATATTAATAATAATATATAGATACAATTTACGTTCAATTCATTTTCAAATGTACGCGAAACACTTATAACGCCTCGTTTCTTTCGATAATTGGACGTAGCGCGGTTAATACTGACGAGCTTTCAATAAGCTTTTCCGATTTGCATGATAGTTATTCCTTTCCAAGTATCCTATATCATAAAATATTATATTATATAATAGCAAAAAATATTTTTAATGAAACCTTATAGAATTCAATGACTAATTAATATTTACTCGATGGGAGTTCATATTTATTTAGACAATAAATATAAATTTTCCCATCGAGTAAATAGTTCTATAAACTTTTACCTTAATTCAGAACTTTATTCACATATTATTTATTATTTTAATAACAGATAATTAACAATATCAAATACATACATATTACAGTTACATGACTATCAATTTTGATATCTCAATCTGGATCAATAATAATAATTAATTATAAGGCAGTACGTACGCATTACAACCGACGCGGGCGTTAATGGTGTAATATCTCAAATAAATCGTCCACGAATTTATCTAGATCCCTCTCACGTTTGACGCGAGTGATAATTAGTATGATCGCGCTATTCTAGGCGTCCCTTCAAAATGTAGCTAAAAATGGATGAAGCTTTCGTATGCCATTAAGTGTTGAGCAGTAAATGAAATGTCTATTCCCGCGTTTTAAACTTGTGTAAAAAGATTTTATTAACTCTATAATCATTTCTTGTACCAGTTAACTAATGAGAAATGTATGTAGGTATAAATTATGTTTCTATTATAACAGTTCTTAAATAAAACAATTTATATTTGGTTATCTAAATTTGGGAAACGTTTAAATTATTTTTTTATACATCTATAACGTCTAATAGGAATGAAAATAAATAATTCTTCAAATAATTTGAGGGGATTTACTTTCCCCGGATAAATAGGGAGCGTGATGATTAGTATCATTATATATTCTGGATGTATTTTTCGTTGTTACGAAAATCATTCAAGCGAGGCGACTGTTTTTAAAATTAAGGCAACTTTTTTGCAAAAAAATCAATAAATATGTTTTTCCAATATATACATATACATACATTACACAATATATATATATATATATATATATATATATATATATATATATATATATATATATATATATATATATATATATATATATATATATATATATATATATATATATATATATATATATATATATATATATATATATATATATATATATATATATATTGTGTAATAATATTAGCAATCATGTCACTTATATATTTTTACATGTAGTGATAAACAAACAAAAATATTTCACCATGTTTTATGTTAAAACGCCCAGATGTTTCATTTATAATACAATACTTTAAAAGTCTTCTACGCTTTTACTTTCACACGCTAACGCTTTTTAAGCTTATGAGAATTTTTACTTTATTTTTGGGGCACGGAAAATATTTCACAAAACTGAACGCTTCGAGGTTCTATTGAGAAGTTTTTATGGGGAATATTATGTTTAAATGTGTCGTCATATTGGTTACTTATTATCTACATGTATTTATCACATAATATTTTTGCACCCACATATTTTTAACTTTAAAGCTTGTTTAAAAGAAGATGTCAATTTTTTTTAACAGTTTTGAGTAAATTCTTACACAGCTCGTCGCTAGTCCGACATGACTAGCAATTTTTGAGTAGAATAGATTCAATTTAGTTTTTTAGCTAAGGTATTTTGCGTGTGTGTGAGTAGTCGAGCAAAATCAAAATATGTAAAAGTCTTACATAAAGTAAAAAAATAGTTATATTAAACATAGTATTCCATAATATTATGTAAATATATCTATTGTAAGCATATACCCTCTGTTCTAAGCTACGTTACAAATATGAGACACGCTTGAAAATGTTAAGTAACACAAAGGGATTGAATTTTAAATTAAGTTTGCGGCAGAACGTGTCCGTATTCGAATTTTGATTAGCATGTTAGTGCTAGGAATGATTAATAATGTTTGCGTTGTGACAACACACGTAATTTATATTTTTTAAAACTTTAAAAAAGTACAACTTCCTCGAAATAACGAACTTAGATTATTAATAGCTTTTTTCTTGTCAAAATCTCTTAAAAAATCTATTAAAATGTTTTTTTTTTCTATTTTATTATATTTTGGTAGAATTTTTTTCATATGAATTAAATTGATATTTTGGATTAAGGGACGGATTTTAAATGAGGGTAATTAGAAATTTTAGCTTACATAGCTTGGTAAAAATATGATAGTGTTCTAAATGAGTGTTATATATTGGGAACTAAAAGCTATAAATCTGTATATAAATATTTCCTTATAAGTAAGTATGGTCAGCAGTTACATTGTCAACCTTATAAAAGAAAACATTAGCTACCCTCAACTTTGCGTAACTCAATATAGTTTTCAAAGGGACAGGCTGAATAGATGGCCTGTCGTTTCTCGAACTCGAATTTGTGGATCTTCCGTGAGTTATTTAATTTGTTCCTTCATGTAGATACTGTGTATCGTGATTGATAGATCTAGAGCGTACATTTTAAGAAAAAAAAAATATATTTCTTAGAATTTTCGATTTAGTTAATATTATTTTTTTGTTAGTTAATATTATTATTCTCTTCTATTTAAATGCTAACGAAAGGTTTTTAATAATATAGACATAGTAAATTTTTCTTGTTCAAAGTTTAAGTTAACCTTTAAATAGCAAAGTTTATAAAGATTTTTATATGAAATATTTTGTATTTGTTTACTGTTTTCCATGTCTTCGGCTTTACGACTATCATTTTCAAAGGTAAAAGTTCCAAATTTGAAAAATTCTTGTAAACGTACATTTGTATGTATGCGAAATAAATAACAAATATTTAATAAAAGTAAAATAACATATAACTAAACATTTCTAAATTAACAAAAATCCAGCATTTGGTAGTCACATTCCAGCTAGAACCATGCATCTGCATCCCCGCGGGAGAGGGCGCCATCGATCCGCCCCGTGCAAGCCCCGTGCAGTCGCGAGTTGTACGTCCGACGTACGCCCGCCCGCCGCGAAGCCTTCGTTTAGGCGGGAATTGTTTACGTCACACATTATTTACATCATTTACTTTATATTTAAAATTAAAAGTATACTACAATGCAATCATCACGTGACATATTGTGATTAATTATTTCAGTGTCAAGTGTTAATTAGAACTTTGTAAGGAATTATATAAGTTTTGGGTGATTTGGCGATTTCGAATTTATATATTAAAAAATATTTTTTCATATATATTATAAACATATATTTAATTAATTACTTAATATAATTTATATATTATTTATCCAAGTAGTGTTTGTATCATAACATATTTACATAGCATTATGTAATGTTCATTTTATTTATTGTGTAATTATAACATTTACTATTATTTATGTATATATTTATACGTATTAAAAGTGCTTATAAATAATAAAATTGTTTCAATTTTGCTAAGAATGTGTAATGTGGAGAAGGAGGAATGTAGAATTTCTAGTATAAAAAAAATCAAAGCTTTCACTAGTCTATATAACTTTACTTACCAAATCGACCTGCGTTATTATTTCCATTAATAAGGCAAAGCTTCCAAGTTTATTTATCTTCTGAAAAGTTAGCGGTCTCATTTGTTATGAAGTTCATTACAATACGACTAATATTGTGGATAAATTTTCTTCTACTTTCGAAGGGGGAACGTTTTATAAGGTTAAGTTTTTCACCCTAAGGCTACGTGTTTCAATTTGTGCTTTTGGTTTCTATAAATGCTTACAATTTATAATATACCTATATGCATATTATCTATCTGTCTTAAAAATTAACATAACATTAAAGAAATTATAGACAATAAATGAAGTTTTTGTAAAACAAAAACTTAGCCTAAATTATTTATTTTTCATAAAAATTACACACAGAAAGCTATGCACACAATATTATGTATATTCATTACACGTAATTTGGTATGCTCTTATAAATTTGTGTATCAGGAAAGGCATTTCTCCATAAGTAACATGTCAGGGCGATTAATCTCCACGTTCCCTTCTCTAATCCTGTACACGCGAGCCCGCACCGAATTACCAACAATATAATTTTATTTATTAATTTAATAGCATTAACTCGGATCTGCCTTCGTGTTTAAGTGTTTGTGAAGTCAGTTGCTATTATCTATATTAATGTGTAAATAGGATGTGAATGGTAGTCCAGCTTCTACGTGTGCTTTACTCTGCTATACTTACAGTCATATTTATGATAGAAAACCTTACGTACAGACTTATAGATAAATACTTATAGATAAATATTTTATTTTAATCTATACAAATTTTGGAATTATATGCTTACATTATATATGCAAGGAGATAGATTTACAAAAATTCTACTAATATCTGTTCAGTTGCCCACAACTGCGAAAATTTAGGCGCTCTAGGCACTTTCACACAATATTAAACAGTTGGAGATGGGCAAAAACCAACGTCGAAGTGCTAGTGTAATATTTAAATTGTTTCGAAAGTACTTAGTATAAATATTGATTTACCTTTTAACATCTACACTTATATAATATATAAACATGTGTTTCACTTTTTTATCAACCACACTGTGAAATATACTACATTTTATGATTTTTAAAATGTTATTGGATTAACATTGAGGATAGAAATAATACTTAAAAACATGATTTTTTAATATATGTTAAATTATAATATTTTTGTTCTTTTTATAAATAATTTTATAAAATAATATGATGATAATCACACCGTCTGAGCTTTTCAAAGCAATATTTAAACATCACCTTCTCGATTTTGTTTAAAGTTTTTACATCAAGAACGAGTAGGCAATGTAGTATTCAAACACAAGGCAAAGTATGCTTAACGATCAAAAATCGTAAACCAAAAATAAATTTATGGACAAGTAATAAAAGTCTTCTAGTAATCAACTAATTATAAAATAGTCCCGGAAGCTAGAGGAAGCTCGACGTTTATCCGGAAAGGGTGATGTCTATATAGACAACTATATAAAAAACTTATATAGGTTTTTTATAACTATATAAAAGAATAATTTAAAATTAAAAGTGCGTATTTAATATTTAAGTCATAAAGTAAACTAAAGTAAAGTTTAAAATGAAATGTAAATTTCTTTTGAGAAATAAATAAACTCTTTGACAAGAAAAATGTCCAACTTTATTTTTAAGTTTTTGGTCGAAAAAGCGTAATAGCATATACGAAAAAGTATTAATTAATAAAGGTTTTTTAGTAATTTTATAATTATATAATATCATAAATCATGATTTTATTAGGTACTTTTTATATAAAATGTAATTATTAGAGATTGCAATATTTAAAAAAGTTAGTAGTTAAAATGTAATTATTAGAGATTGCAATATTTAAAAAAGTTTAAAAAGTTAGTAGTTAGTAGTTAGGTATTCGTTAATAATTGCTAATTACATATCATTAAAATACTTACCTTTATTAATTTTTTATCAATATTTTAATCAACTTGAGATATAATATGTGCCTTATAATAATAAATTTAAGTTTCGAAACTTCTTATTTTTTTTAATATAATTTATAATATCAGCATAAACAGGAAGCATTATAATAATGTACATCTTGGGCGGTGATGACATGACCGATGCGTTGAATGAATAACAATTATACTCTATAGCAAATGCTAATAATTTTTACACAATGGTTTGATTTTTTTTAACAATAAGTCGTGATAAAGACGTCTATGATCGAATATGAAATCGATTTATAATCGATACAGGTTTTAATAGAACACGCTTTTGTACTTATATCTGTAGATAAATGATAAAATATAAAAACTACTTTAAGTATGTCAGATAAGAACGAAAGGTGTGGTTGTACAAAAAATGATGACTCAATTGTAAATTTGCTAATGATGTTAAATGTAAATAAAAAATGAAATTAATTGAGATAAATTTTGTAAATGTAATATTGGTGGAATTTGTGCCCCCGTTAACTTTTTTATATTTACCTCTTATTTCCTCTATGTGGAATATTATTTAAAATATATATTTCAAAATATTATATATTCTTTATGTTTAAATTACGTGGCTTGCTGGAAGTAACAATATTTATATTTTTAATGACTAATATACATATGCACAGAGTAATATATCTTTAATTTAATCAACTATAGATATAAATAATTGAACAATAAACATTCAAAATTGTAATTCATCTATTTATTTATAATTTATTACGTTAGAAATATATTTATAATAGATTTTATTATTTTAACTTTAAAAGTATATATTAGCAATAAAATAATGCCATACATTGTTAAATAAAAAATCTCAAATAAAATTTATTATGTTAAACACGAGTCGGGCTACGCTTGTTTAGTGCGTAAAAATTAAAATTACAAATGTAGCAATCAGGCAAAACCTTACCACATTTCACACGTCAGATACACTAAGCTGGCCAGCTAATCCCCACTTTGAGTTAAATAATCAGGTATCTGCCCTACGTCCAGCAAAGGGCTATTTGCATTTTAATGAGGTGTTGATTTGGAGTAATGCTCAGCATGCGTAATTGCATACGATATGATTTATATAAAATTTTACATAAGTTTAATTTAGTTTTTTTATCGTTTATTTTTTAATTTCTAGTAAAATAGGTTGCCTTATCAATTCACCATATGTACACATGTTTTACAAAATTAAGGTTATCTTAAGTATGTAATTTCAAAGTAGTAACGAGAAAGATACTATCAATTTAAATGACGACTTTATAAGATATTACGAAAAACGATCATATGCAAAAAATAGCACATTGAATTTTTTGTTCTAAAACAACAACGCCTTGCTCATTTACTTTTCATCTGCTCTGTATTTATATTAAAATTAAAATTACATTTGCATCTTACAGGATACTTATATCACCTTTCATTTTTAAATTATGTTGATCCTACTTACCCAGTGAACTATAACAATAACTCATATTAGACCGAACCTACCGCATTGACTACCCAGCGTTTTATATATTAATCTATAATGATGCTTGTGTCACATGAGTTAAAGGTGATAATCGTAGGCGGATTTAGAATACTATGACAGATATGTGGGAGCAAAAAGGGTTCCCTTGGGTTCAGAAACATAATTCGGTTCTTGACGCGACATCTTAATTAAACTTGCCGTGTCACTACGCGGGTTACCGTTTTATCGTGTGCCTAATAAACCTTTCTTATGATTTATGTCTATATTTCTGTTATGTAATATATATTAAATTAAATTTCATTAAAAAGCAGCTCTAGGAATTAGCTTCCTAATATATAGAAAAATGCCTTATGAAATATTTATCAATTCTTCTGTAGAAGATAGTTTACATCTACATATACGAAATTGATCAATCACGTACATAGCTCACCTTGTTAAGATCTTTTGATCGTGACAGCTTTAAGAAAAATTGTTTAAAGTTGGCATTATAAAGTATTTGTGCATGAGTTCTTCTAATTAACTTTCTAAGCTAACACTGATTTGGATGTTTAGAATGCCTTTCAAACTTAGAAAGCCATCAAAGGGATTTCGACGTCAGTATATTTCCTGTTTATTTACGAATACAATGAGATAGTGTAAAAATAACACGCGGGTATATTGTCAAGTTCATGTATGGGGTACGTGGCTATTTTTGAATGAATAGTTATAGAAACATTACCTTTTTTCAACGTTGACATCTACCAAGCGCACTCGCAGGTTCGTTGAACTGAACTGACAAAGAAAGATCACTGATTTCTATGAGAGAATATGGTCAATTCATTCTAAAATACGGGTAAAATTACCTCGAAATTGAAATTATATCATATTTATGACTTTTAATGTTTGACTAGAATATATGTTAAAAAATTGTAAATTGTTGTAATAAAAAAACTTTAAATCTTAAACAGTAATATACATGGGAATAAAAAAGAAATTTGTGTGAAAAATACTTTTACCTTCACATTTTAAGGGTTAAAACGAGATACCTCAATTGAGAATAGAACCCACAACAATCGCGCCTACAGTAAGACGCTGTACCACGACGGCTATGATAGAAAAAGTATATCAATAAGAATGCATGAAATTATCACTAAATAAATATAGCATATCACCAGACTGAGCAAATCCAAACATTATCTGCAACTATAACGAAAAGTTTTTTTTACTCCCAGCGGTCAACGTTGTGGGATACCTATATGTCATCTCCAATTCGTCATGTCATCGAAATGTAATAAGTTCCCCTCTTATCGAGAAGCTATTTACAAAGGCAAGGGGAAGAAGCTGAAAATAGCGGATCAAATGACTCGATTGATATACCTGAAGTTGTTTCTATTTACGTAGACGGAATCTTTAAAATCTCATTACTTTTCGAGGGTAAGCTATTTTACAAAATCAATTAATATTCATATTATGTAAAGAAACTTAATTCTTTAAAATAAAAAAGCTATTATGATAGTACGAAGGTAGGGAATTAGGATATCCTGATCATTTATATTATTTTGCTACAAATATTTCTAAGAAAATCAACACCGCAAATTAGTACAACAAGGCTTACAAAACTATATAGAACTGACCGCCTGCACCCTTACAGATAATATACGTCCCAACGACTTTCGAATCTCACATGTAATAAATGAAACGTATACATCCCTGAAAAGCGTTTTATTGTTATATTTCCACTCAACTTCGCTGGTTTATATATATATATATATATATATATATATATATATATATATATATATATATATATATATATATATATATATATATATATATATATATATATATATATATATATATATATATATATATATATATATATATATATATATATATATATACTTTAACTATATACCTATTTGTATGTATATGTATACGATATATATTTCTATTATATTGCCTTAAGCATATGAAGAAATAAGATAATATTTAAATAATGTTATAATATATATTGTATTATACTATAGTAAATATTCTCATTTTATAACTCAATTTCTCATGTAATTAGCATTACTTCATAGCAAGGAACCTAACCCTTCTAGTATTGATTACTATTTTTTGAAAGGAATACTTCGTAGCGGAATAAGATGACAGTTAAATTGCTGTAAAGTTGGGTGCGTGCTAATAAATAGGAGGAGTGCTGTATCTTGAAGTAAATCTCATTTGAAATTAATATTTAAAAATGAATGAACTTTTTTGTTACTTAAGCGTAAATTTTTTCTTACCTTTATATATTATCAGCCTTTAAGAGTGCAAAACAGCTTATTTACAACTTCATTTAACTACTCGAATGTTATGATAAAAATAAACGAAAGTATATCGTGTCTATGAATACATTTTATTGCTTTAACTTATTTTTGATCACTACAGAGGTAACAATAAAATACTTCCGAACGTGAATAGCACTTATCAAAATAAGTGCTATTCAGTATGTAAGGCATGTTTATACCTCTCATAGCAAAAGAGTTCTTCTAATTTTCAGTTAACTAGATTTGCATGAAAACGACCTTTTATCCTTAGTAATAAAGATCATTTTAGTAAATTGTAACGATAAGATAAGGGTACAATGTTTACCCACGCACAGCGATCGATCGGCTTCCGCGTTAAAATTGCAACCCGGTAAGGCTTTCACTTGCCAAACAGAATCACTGGAAACGATACTTTACATTGACAACTAAAATAACGTTGTTCTTATATTTTGCAATATCTCCAGTAAATATAACTATATAATAAATTACAATTTATTGTAAAATATAATCAATAAGTATACTTAATATATTTATATGTCATATTGTATTATTTGTATGTCAAAACAAAGCTCAAATAAGAGTGATATATATTTTAGAAATTGCCTCATCACAAATTAATAGTAATTTTGAAAAAAAAAATTTTAGCAAGGTGTATGGTTAAACAAAAGAAATACATGGAGCGAAGATTTTCGAAGTCGCATCGTACTACTATACCAACAAGCTTTAAAGTCCCAGAGCCTTACGAGTTTTATAACAAAGCCACACCGTTTGTACAACGTACTTTACTATTTGTTGCCGACGAAAACTCGGGACCGAAAGCAAGTTGCAGTGCACCTGAAAACTTGGAAGGTATTCAAAATAGACCAGATGAACCGAATACATCAAAATCAGGCGAAACGCAAGAAAAATCACCTAAAAAGACATCATTTTTCTTTTCCCCCTCGAAAAGTTGTAAGATTCACGGCCGCAGTTTCTTCCGACTACAGACGAGCCCTAAGAAAAAAGTCGAAAGTGATGTGGCTTCAGGAAAATAAAGCGGGGGCACCGGGGAGTCTAATAAGCTATGCCCCTGGCTGGTCCCTCAAGGGTGAACATCTTATGAAATGGCAAGATTCTGGAAAAACAACTATTGAGGTAACAACAATTTGATTAAGTAATAAGCTAATAGTTGATATTTATTTTATTTAGCGAAACGAGTAAATGTAAGTAAATAATTAAACACATGGTGTCTCGAACTTACGCTAAACAGAATGTCTTAACATTAAGTTCTCTCTGAAAACTATTATATATGTACAACGCCTGAAAAAACGCCTTAAAGCCTGAAAAATTGATAACAAAAGATTTTTTATTTTTTTGTATTGTGCCATTTTTATATTTATATTTAACTAAATATAAATATTTTACTAAGATACGTATTTACCTTTTAATGTGTTTATTACTAATGCTTAAATAATGATTTCAACAATATCACAATTTTCACGATATCTAGAAAACAATATAGCTACAGGACTTAAGCGTCTACAATAATATCCACTTTTCATGTTTTTCAAGCGGAAACCATTTATCTTATAAAACATTTCAGATCCTTAAAAGTAGAAATTTTCCGAATAAATCTATGTAGGGATGAAAAGGGGCGTAGAGGCATTAGAAGTATATATAGATAAAATCAATTTACATGCGTCAGGTATTTTTTAGAAGATTTTATTTTATATTATTGTAACAGGCTTACAAATTTCACTGAAACAGAAAGCATTATATTCAACAAAATATGTTTAAAAATTTGCTATAAATCACATGCCACCATACAATGATCGAGCATTACATACACCATTGCATATGCAATAGTGCGTAAAGCGTTTTCGCGTATTACGAGACCATTTGTCTCTCGCTGACGGATGCTGAATAGACTTCCCATACAAACTGATATTCATTTTCGGCTTAAATGAATATCAGTTTGTATGGGAACAATGTCATCAATGAATGTGTAATTATGCAACTCTATATGGTCATATTATGCGAGGTAGCAGCTCACAATTGAATAATTCCTACACGTTCAATAAGCTATTATGAAAATATCGGTCAAGTGCGAGGATGGAAGGCATCGAGGGTTCCGTACCAATTTCCGTACAATTGTAGATATTTCTATATTTTCATACAAAATGCAAAATAAAATGGATATTTGAAATTGTTTGAGAAAATGCTTTTGGCAGGCAAGCAGACAAAGGTAGAGGAGAGGTATGGAACTATAAATAGGAGTATAATTAATATAAAAAAACTATATGATGAATGTTTTAAATGTGTTAAGTTGATAATGTCTTAATAAGGTAAAGTTAACTGTAAATGTATAAATGAGCTATGCAGATAATAAAAATATGTTTTACATTTCTTCCAGCAAAGCAGGGAATGAGTGAAGTTATTGATGAAACACTTAGTTTTCCAGTTTCAGCTCGATTTCTAATAAATTAAGTGATGTTTCGATTACCTAAGCGGGAAAATAATAATAATTTAAATATAATCATTCCTCGTGAGCGGGTTTGAATCCAAGCGCATCAAGTGTATAGTCGGACGTTGTCCCAATCTTCGACAACATGCCTGACAAAGATAAACATTTTAATGTATTACTTTTTACAAAATTTCTGGTTAAGTTAATGTGATTTAAAAAGTATCTTTGTAGTGTGTACTTATTATGTTTTTAAAAATATTTAATAGATAACGTTCATAGTTATATAATTCACAATTTTAATATGCACATAATTTTCCATAAGCGTAGAATCTGTCAGCAAGCATTACGAGATTCGTTCCGACATTTTGCTTCGCAATAATGTCGAATTAGCTGGGTCGCCACCCCCGCTTTTCTTTTTGTCAGTGAGAAAGAAAAGTAGTAAGATTAGTATTGTAAATGCAATTTCACAGATATAATGGAGTTGTTTGATATTTAATGGACCATGTAATACTTATATAATGCTGGCACCTGTTGAATTTGATTAAATAATTTTATAAAAAAATATATAAATGCTTTAGTACAACAATATAATGTTGTACATAACCATAAGTTTATATTAGTTTAATGGTATTAAGATGAAATTGATATAAATTTAGAGATTTTTACCTTAAATTGAACAGTGAAACAATGAAAGGATTATTTTTTTGAACATCTGTCTAGAGTCTAGACTATTTTCTCAAAGTCGTGTGGAGATGTCGAATGGAAATTAATATCAATCATGTAATCTGTAGTACTACCTTGTTACACAGATCTAACTAGTAAGCCAATGCAATCGGGCGCTTATACTTAGTTTTTGCCACATTTGTTTGGAATTCACCGTGGAACGAAGCCTATATTTACTTCTTATAGCCTTATGAATTATAATTTGGCAATAACAATACGATATAATGTAAAAGTACACTTCATTACGTATAAAATGAGTGCATATATAGAATTGTAAGTTCGTCAACTTTATAAGTTGTATTTTTTACTTACAAGTTACTTTACCAGTAATTTGTAAGTAAAGAGCCTTATAACCGTTACAACAGTTAACAGTTTAACTTACACAGTTGTCCATTTTTCGCGTAATATTAAACACATTATGTATTAATTAATGGAACTTAACGCCTTTTTCTTCTTACCAGAGTAAAATAAATAAAAATAGTTTATATTCACGTGTGGATATCTAACCAAGAACCATTGCGTGAACAATCAAAAGCTATATATCTAAAATATAATATTCAATACTGCACATTGGAGTATATTCGCTTTATCAAAACACTGTGGGGGGAAACACCGCATACCGAAACTTTACCATTGTGTTCTCAACAAGCTGAGCAAACCAAAGTAAATTTTGCAAAACTAACTCAAAGCTGGTTGAAATTTAGAGGCAGACCATCAATTTAAATTAAATATCTAAGTATCGCTTACAAAGCTCTACGTAACTCTTACTTTCGTACACAGAAAGACTAAAATATGTTATATTAAGAGACGTGTTGCCCTCGACAAATATGAATATGTATGAGAAATGGGATCTACGTGTATGTGACGCGTAGCACAGACCGAGGTTTCAGGGGCTGTCATGTGTAAAATATATTGATAAATAATAAGTAATTAATAAGGCGTTAAACTGAAATATATAGTAATTTATAAAATATTAACTTCTATTAGTACTAAAGTTGAAAAAAAAACATAGTTTAAAATTGAAAAATAAATTCGATATAAATTATTGGCACATGGCAGGGTAGGCAGAGGGAACTGCAGGAAGCATAGGAACCTAGTGTAAAGACACTCCGTTGCTTAGTTGCACTTTCCGCCTTGCGTATTGAGTGGCGGAACTCAAGCCACGCTTTGCCTGGTTGGCAGAACGAAGAAAATGTAAATAGAAAAATCCATCTTCCCTGACTGGGCATCGAACCAAGAACCCGTCGCGTTACAGACGTTGCGCCTCTGCGCCACGACGGTCCTTGGCTGCGACTGATAATCAATTTTGTGCAATAAATATTACAAAACGACTTATAATATAATAATGTGCTGTTGTTCATAACTACATATATAAATACGAAGTAGCTTTAAGGCTTTCAGAGATTAGACACAAATCTTAGTATAGTAAGACTGTTTTAATGTAATGATAAGAACTTTGATGTCATAATTATATAAGATCTTTGTTGTATATAATGTATACATGCATATATTTGTGATTTCACAAGTGTTGCTAGAATAATATTATTCCAATAAAGTAATCACGTTCTAGCAATTGTTTATAGACGCATCAACTATTCACCCCATTCTGCAAATATATTTTTAAGACGCGTTCATGGGGAGATTGATGAATAATAGTCATATTCACCTAGGAATAAAATAAATGTTGGTGCATTTTTGAAGATAATGTATTCTCCCTTAAATAATATACGTGCATTTTTTATCATTTCACTATTATTTCTTCATTTATGGCAGTTAAAATAAATATCTAAAGTAAATGTTTGTAAAAAACATGTAACAAAAATATATAAAATATATATTGAAAATGATACTTTTAATAACGTTTTGCTATACAAATAACTGTAATTCACGACTCAATAAATGTTTTGGAACAGCTTATTAGCTGACTAATTATAAAAAGGAAGTAGTTAGGGCGCTACGGAAGAAGGGGACGTTCGCCTTCTGCTAGTGACAGTAGGTAGGTTGTAGGCATGCTCTTTGATTTTGTTGCCTGAATTACAAAGGCTTGTTTCTACATTACATGTTTCTCTGGTATTCTAAGTAAATAGAATTTACAAATCATTATTAACAACCTGCGGATCCTGTATTACTAATAAATATATTGAAATATTTTCACAATTATTACAATCTATTTATTAATTATTCATGATAATTTACTCAACGTTAAAATTATTATTTATTGTGTTATCTATGTAACGCATAAATCTTTTCTTTTTCTTCAATACTAATCTTGAAATTTACTTTATAATACTGTCACCAAGGCGCATTAGAGGAATGTCGCTTTAGAAATATATATATTTTTAGTGAGTCTTCTTCTTTTTCATCTTGGCTTATATTATTAAGTCGATGTATGCACAAAGCAAAGTTAAGATTTATTTGCTGCAAAGATAAAGAGTGATAAATTAAAAATGGTATAATTAAAAATGGTGTAGGTACAAATAAATCTTAAGTTATTAAAACAAAAAATAATTATTTTGTTTTTACAATTACATGTAAACTTATTCTAAGCATATTCAAGTATTATATTATAATATTAGAAAAAAGTGAAACAATATTTGCTCCAGCAGATACAAAATAAATGTATTTAAATATTATTTTGGCCATAATTTTATGATATGCAGTAACACGCTATACGTTGATGAGTTTATAGATGACGTCACCCTTACCACGATGTTAAGGCCAGGGACACCGTATAAATTGTCTGGCATGTTCGAATTGCGGACAGGTGAGCTGGTGGTCCACCCAAAATTACATTGGAATGCATCGCCACGGTTGAATAATGATCTTAACAGACGTGCAGAGTTTAAGCGCAGTGAATCTGAAAATCGGAATTAATATCGATAGAGATAAATCTTCATGAGGACCGGCGTGGCGCAGAGGCTCCTGTAAGCGCGACGGCTTGCTGGGTTCGATTCCCACTCGGGGAAGATGGATTTTTCTGTTTCCATATTCTTCGCACTGTCAAATATGCAAAGCGCGGCGTTTATTTCCGCCAGGCAATACGCAATGCCTCGAAAAAGGCAAAATACAGGAACTAAGCAACAGAGTGTCCTAGCACTAGGTTCCTATGATGATTCTTGCAGTTCTCTCTGCCTACCCTGCCATGTGCGGGATAAAGCAAGAAGACATAAAAAAATAAACTAATTTTCATGTTATGTGCATATACTTTGATAATGCACTATTTCATGTAGTCGCTCGAAGTTGAAAAACTAAATAACTGAAATCTGATAAAATTGCCTGAATTGAATGTCGTCGTGTTAATTAATTTTGTGAAATTTACAGCTTTCCTTAACAGTCGAGTTTTTAGGCTATCACGTATCATAATAATATTTTATTTACTAATGTTTTTTATTATTAATAATAAATACCATACAGTTATTTTAAATAATATAATAACAATACTTGTTGCGATTTGTATCAGTCGCATCATTATTTATCAATAAGAACCGTAAATCATGTGGCGATGTCTTTAGTGCAAGTTCCTTTTAACACGGGATCGTGAACATCTTTTTACATGCGTTGAATTAATTTGAGCTGACGTGTGTATGCACATGTACACCTAAACAAGTTTACGATAAAAATAAGTATTTTAGTTTAGTACTACAATTTAATACATAATATTACATTTCTATAGTAATAAATAAATCTATGTATCTATCATATAATTTAAAAATAAAAATAAGACCCTATTTTCATATATGTAGATAAACTAGATAAAATACTAACTACTACTAACTCCCTAAGATGCTATGCATCAGTGGTTTCTTCGGAGATTCGGAGGTCTGGAAACATGGGACCATCCTTGTAATACTTCTGTGCTAAGAAAAACAGAAATCATTAAAATCCTTCCGGGTGATAAGCGGCGAAGTTATCCACGAACATATGTGTAAAAAAACATATACGTATATAACATGTGCAAACTGCAATTTTAATTTTAATATAAGACTGTGCAGTTTTTAAAATCATAATATTTATACAAACTTGAAACAAGCCCAAAGATAATATCTTTAAGTATCTACATTCCCATACATTGTAGTATAATGAAGGAAATTTTACTAAAAGGGCAAAATAAAATTAACTAAAACGCGAGCATAGAATAAGGTACGTTTTTCCCCCTTTTTCATAAAAGAACAGCGAGTTTCAGTGTAATGGATGCAACAATTCGATACGAAAGTCTGTCCTTTCAGCTAAACGTTTATGAGGGGAAACCGCGAAATATCCCTTGTTATTCTTACATTATGACAAATAAAAAGTACGTAGAAATGTATTTTTTTCTTTGTTTCAAAGCAGTGAGAGATGAATGCGATAACAATAGTGGTTTCCTGTATGTGCATTATTTATAGTGTATAAGATGATGTTTAGAGGTTTTATATTATCTCAATAGTAAGCCTAAAAGAGAGGCTTGTGGGCTTGGTTCTTAGTCGAGAAGTATCATCGATAAATTATATAAATTTCTTTGCTCTAGGAATAAGACAATGCGCGGGTTTAAATTTTGTTTATATTTAAAAAAGTCGGCGAAAGGTGAACAACGTTGTATTTTATTAGAGGTGAACTTCCTCTAGGTATTCTTACTTATGTACACTCCTGTCTATATGTAATTTGGCAAAATGGGGAAAATAGCGTGCATATGTTCTTAAGGGTAAGACCCTGTTTGTATCTCCTCACATCGTGAACAAACTAAGTAAACTAATAGGAAGATATTTGATAATATTTAAACTAGATCAATCAAAGAAGGTAGTTAGCGTACATGCTGTAATTTGTTGAATTCTTTTTATATGCTGAGTAAAAAACTTATATATGAAATTTATTATAACTTATTACAATTTGATTTGCTTAATAAGAGCAAAATAAGATCATTTTATTAATATTAAAAGAATTTCATTGTATCATTTTGTAAACATTAACATTTTTTGAAACTTGACACTTGATTTTAAATGTATAAAATTTTAAGATCAACAGTATTTTACTTAAAGATGCTTTGTGTTGTATTTGCATCATACTAAGCAAAATGATTATTTAAATTTTATTTAATCTAAGTAAAATATTTTAATTCGTAGTAACACATTCATAGTTGTACGTCGAATAAGAGCATGTCGTCATTGTCAGAGTAAAGAACATTGTTTAATTCACGTGAATGGGATTTTATTGCAGTGCAATGAATATTAACTACATCCATTCACGAGCTATGCAGATTGTCTCATCGTAACCTTCCTTGTAGTTGTAATTAATGTGGAACATATTTATATACGAGTGTATACGTATAATATCGTACATCGATTTCATTAACCGTAGTGTTTATTTTACCAAATTAGTTCCTTTGTTGCTTGTTTTTTATGTTTTATATCATATAAAATGCGTATATGAGGCAGAACTTTTTTGTTTTTTTATACGTAATATTTTCCTCTGTGAAATACCTACACCGAACCCCCTGTATGCAGGTAAACTAGAAAATTGTGGAACTTAATAAACAGAAATTAAAACTCTCTCTAAAAAATCACATTTATAGTTACAAAAACAAAATACTACAAATATAATACTACTGTTAAAAATTGTCAGATAATTTCCATTTACAAATCAATGCAAGTCCTACATATAGAATTGTTACCCGAATGTTACGCCTTCATCATTTATAATCTTAATTGTTTTGAGCCTCCCATATTATTTTGATTTATAACATTATGATTGCTGCAACTCGATTTAGAGGGGGCTTTTAGGAACTTTAAATTGAACGAAATGGAATATAAATTAAGTCCGCGGTAAAGTGGAACGATGGGTCCAAGATTGTATTTGTTCGTATTCATTGACAATAACACTAATCAAATCGAACGCAAAAGTAGAGCGATTGAAATATGTTAGTACAACAATACTATACTATATTTATAGTACTATAAGATTTATATGTTATGTTAACCACAAACGATATTTGATTTATATCATATAAACCTAAAAACGTTTAACATTAATAAATATACAAATCTCCCTATTTTATGTATATCATAAATTATAATTTTAAATGGAACGCGTGAAAAAGTAATACCGTATGATTTTAAATAATGTATCTCATATTTCTTTTGTTCGGATTTCCCATTATGATGTTGTAATTGGAAAGAACATTGATCAGCACGTAGTATTGCGGCTTTGTTCAAAGAGTAAAGCTCCAATTTAGTGCATATATGGTTCATTATGACACAATATGCACACATTATAATTATTTTCTATTTGTATTTACCCACATATAGTAAAAAAAATTACATGTCGATTTAGATTTATAGGCTAAAAGTAAACGTTGTTCGATTAAGCTTTTCCTTATTTAAAAATGCGTTGTTAAATAAACTGCTAAGGGACATTTGCGTTTCTTATATTTTATGAAGAGATATTTAACAAAAATGGCCACAAACCTTAACGTTCAATTAGGTCAACAGAAGACATTAATATTGCTGTAATATAGTATTAAGTTACAATGAGTTATGACGGTTGCACAACACAGAGAAGATTAAAGTACTGCAAGTTCAGTTTATTGTCCAGATCCAAACGCAAATAAATGAATTATACAGCGCGATTCACTATCATAAGCAAAAATGTTTAACATTATTTATGTTTGAAGGCACTTCGTTATTATAGCTTTTGTAATTATGTTACAGCAATTGAAAGTTAATGCGATTCTTGCTTGGTATTCAAACTCACATACGTAATATGTGTACGTACGTACATCATCATAAGGTAGAAACGCTGTATTTTTATAGTCTATATCTTTAAAAAATTAAGACGAAATAAAAAACAATGGTCCGTGTATTGTGCACGTGTAATTTCATTTGTTCTTTTATCTTCAGAAATAGTACTGCTAGAGCTATCAGACTAGTTGACTCAGAGTATGATTCACCGATACTCTTTACTCGGAAGATCGGGACGACCTATAACGCTGTTCCAGACGTGAATAAGCGAAAAAAATAAATTTCCAGACGACATATGCCAAGATTTAATCCTATATTAGACAAAGCTTATTAAAAAAGTTTGACTTTTTTTTATTCTGACGTTTGAACGTACATGTTTAAATATTATGATTCAATATGTGTGCTTATAATATTTCGATGTAGTTTGAAATAGTGTAATATTAATAATAAAATTTTTATACTAGGTGATAATTGTATCACATTTTGTACTTAATTGGATTATTTTTTCATTTTTACCCTGTGTTGTACATATAACAGGGTTTGAGGCATTGCTCAGTGATTGGCGGAACTCAACCACGAACTTTGCTATACCAAAGTGGCAAAATGAAAAAAATACTCATTCTTCCTAGTGTGGGTTGAACCTACAAATGTCATACTAGTACACACTCTACCGCTACGATAGTTTCTTATAAACAAAATTATCTCCTTGTAAAAGGCAAAGTAGATGTAATAATCTTATAAGTAATATTAATTATTTAACTTTATTAACAGTTTGCAAGGTAATTACAATAATAAAAACAATATAATATTGCGGAACTCAATCTCGCACTACGCCTTACATCGTGACAAAATTTCTATAATAATTGTTTTATTAATAATTAACTGAAATCTTCTTTTGGATAAATCGCAACAGTTGTTAATTATTTTATATGATTCACTATTATAATTAATAGGAACGTGAATCAATCCCAATTTATTGGATTATATTAAATCCACGGGAATAATCCATGTGCGAATCACATTCAATTCACATTTCTTGTATAATCGTTATGACAGCTTATTTTTTAACAAATATTTTACACACGTCTCTTCAATTTTATTGCTTTTCTTTTAATTTCTATATTATTAGCTTTGTCGTTTATAACTTATTTGTTACTAAAATCGATTTTGAATTATTCTTATTACTTAATCGGTTTCTTTATTTCCAATTTCTTTTTTTTATTCTTAATTACATTAATATTTTTATTTAACATTTCATAAATACCTAAGAAGGTATTATTGAACGAGCTAACTAACTATTCTACTGAAAAAAGCCGAGTTGCTCTCATTCTTAAATTCAATTTCACATATTGTGTAATTAATTTAAATACACTTTACGTACTTTGATTATATATCAAATATGGAAAACTGAGTAAACAATGTCCTAGGTTCCTTCTGCATATCCTACTGTAGGCGTGATATAGATTGATGCTAATTTTTTTATCTTAAGCCATTTTTGCCATGATATTAAATGCACAACACTAAACATTACCTGTTTAAATATATTTTACACTATGTTGCCATTAAGATGAACAAAATTTTGTGATATATGTTGCCATAAAGCTACTTTAGCGGTTTTATGGACTCAATCACAAGAAACCGTAAATAAAAGTCGAATTTATCATCTAAACTAAAGCATTAGGCTTAAAACACTCGTAAATTAAAAATTAAAACGATGTATTTGTTATTGTTTACATTAACATATATAATTTTAAACTCTAAAAATATTAATCATTAATCTACAGGTAATACATGTAGTAAATTAATATATAATCTTTATATTAACTCTTGGTTCATTATTATTATTTTAAACCAGTTATTATTAAAAAGCTTTACCATATTTATTAACTTGTTTGTTTTTTAATTTTTTTACAATTATATTGTTGCCACAATTGAACACACTACTAAGTGCAAGGGTTTGATTCTCATTCAAGCCAATGGACTATTTAATTTCCTTATTCTAGTAAAAAAAACTAGTCTACGGAAACTTTCACAGAAAATACGATAATTCATTGTAATTTAAATTTACAAACTAAGTATTGAACTAAAGAAAAAATGTTACGTGTCTTTTTCTTCTTAGTTTAAGATATAATACGTTTAGTGTTTTAAAGTAATAAATTTCAAGATTAAAAAATCTATACACAGTAATGGTATTGGCTTCGTTTTATAATATAGAGCTACTTCGAGCGCTCGTGGCGAAACGAATGCGATTGAAATAGTTTCATGCACCTTTTAATTCCGTACCTGTAAGCCCGGAAACCTGGTAGAAAATAGACTACGTGATATTTTTATCTGTTACTGCAACGTGGCCTAAATTATTGCTATCAGTTAAATTGTTAAGAAATATTTTAAAAATTAAATTAGTAATATACGTACGTACGTAAACATATAGTGAATTTTATTTTGCCTTAGAAATCTATACATCTATATCTATAGCAAATTTGTCACATCATCCAAAAAAATTTGTGTTTCGAGTAAGAAAGAAATGACTATAAAATTTTTGTTCTTCTGTCTTTACATTTATCTGGGCTAATCTCTCTTCACTTGACTAGACAAGAGGCTGTGGAGCAACAATCAGGCTACTCTTTATCACGAAATTGATATACACGAAGAATAAAACGTTATAATATTGTATATAAAATGCCTTATACACAAATGGCTTCAAATGTAAGCACAAAAAATTGAATAAATACAGACAATTATTGTATAGGGTCAATAGTCTATACAATAATTAAGGTATCATGAGCTCAGGGTGTGACTGACAATAAAACTATATTGCAAGGCAGTATAGGTATAGGTGTATTGACAATTATGTAGGGGTGACAGGGTTAAGTAATAAAAAGCGAATAATGTAGGGCGACGGGTGTCAGAATTAAGTGGTTGGAATAATTTGCTTTTTTAATAAAAATGATAATATCCTTAGATCAACTAATTAACAAAATAAGTTTAAGTGCTAATTAAAGATAATTTTTCTTATTCAATTAAGTTTTACAGCATATATCAGTTTGATAAGCAAATTCTTCTTGTAATTTTTTTTCCTCCCTGTAATTTATAAATTAAATATAATTATAAACAAACAATAAAACGGCTTACTTAAAAAAACACTGAAATTAATAATTCGTAAGTATAATATTTCTTATTTAACGTCCCTTGTCATTACAACATACTATTTCTTTCAGCATGTAGCAAGCTGTCTAGAGAGAGAAACAGTCTACTACTTATAATAGATAATTAGAGACTCAGCCCTTCGTTATGTCAAAATTTAGAATATTATGAGTTTAGTGCTAGGTTACGCCTTTCTCCCAAGTGGGAATTGAACCCACAGCCATTACATTTTTAATTAGATGCTTTTCCATTTCCATATTCCCACAAAATTTTTAACTCGTTGTAATAAAAATATAATACTCTAAGAAAAGATTGTTTCTGTTTTATCCAATAAAGTAACTCAATTCAAGCGTGTCACATACAAAAGGTCTAAAACGGTAGGTCAAGTGTTGGTTTCCCGGAGGTGAGGTCTTGACAAAAGGCGTATTTTTTAATTAATAAGTACGTGACACTGGGGTGAAAGGGTGTGAGTGGCGCTTTGGTGGGAAAAGAATTGCCAATTAAAACTATTTCTAGATTTACACAATTTTTCTTAGACCTAAATATATACGACACCTTATATACGTTTTGGTGGCGTCGTAATTAACAAGCTAATCTATTTACTGTATTTTTACAAAAAGAAAATAGGTATTATGTTATTTTTTCAAATCTTAAAACATATTTAAATATTTAAAATTTTGTTTATCTTTTGCTTTTTTTAATTATCTATGTTTCTATAGATATACCCATAAATAAATTCAATTCACAATAAAACCCACATTTTATTGATTAACAAACGCTCAATTAGCGTAAAATACTAAGCTATTCTTCATTTTTCCTGTTATCCATAGTACTTCTCCCATTTTGACAAGGGCTTTTGTGGAGCTTTGAGCTTTCCGCTTAGTCAGAGGAGCGCGAGCGCACCGGCTGCGCGTGTCGCGACGCACGAACTTTATGAGATGCGATATCAATAGTCGCGAGTGGCATTAATTAGTGACTTCTGAGCAAAATTAATTTTTGTAGTCCATAAAGAAATTTATATAGTTTAATTCATTTTTGCCTATTTTATGTGGTATATACGTAATTTTTTTTATAGTATTGCACAAATATCTGCAAACATGTTCTAAATGAAATTATTAAATTAGCAAGACGAAAAGTAGGGACATAATTTCTGCTTCAAATCAAATGTCCATAAAGGTCTTTAAATAAATTAAGAACGGTAGGTCGTGAGTGCATTCGGACGATTTATTGTAACGACTTTCGGGATCTTCTTTTTGTAATGCAATTCAAAACGGTTTTTAAATTAACAACTAACAAAATACGTGCTCTTATAAATATTATGTTTTTGTAGGTTGCTGAGCATTTTTGTATTGTATAATAGGTTTAGAATTATATATTATTGTACTATAGGTACAAAATACTTAATAAAATTTTAATTATATAAATTTTAAAACCATTTTGTGTTAATTATGTAGTAGATTCTACTACTCTCATACAGGCTTACAAAGCGTTTGTTACAGCTCAAAATATTATCATACTTACAATACTGATGCTTCACAAGTTATTATAAATTTGTTTTTACGTTCCCCTTCTTTCTATTTTTCTATCTCATGTATTTATCAAAAAATATAAATTAAAATTAGTTCAGTAAAAAATCCCTTCGTTTTCCACTTTCCTGAACAATAAAAATATAGTATTATCTATACAAAATATAAAAAAAACTAATAATTTTAAATTATATAAATTTTAAAGTCACTTTGTGTTAATTATATAGTCTAGCTTCCAAATTGTTTGTTACTGCTGAAAATATTTTCATACTTACAATATCGATGCTTAGATTTGATTTTGAGAATCTCTTTTTTTCTACCTTATTAAAAAAACTAATAAGAATTAACTTAATAATAATTCCTTCACATTTCACTTTCCTGAACTAAAACAAAAATATCTTTATAATAAAATAATATTATTTTTATGATACTAAATATAAACAATGTATATATTTAGATAATAAAATAATTACACATCTGTCAAGCAAAGGTAAACATTGGACAGTTGCGATGTAGAGACCGATCATTTACCTACATCGAGATTCGACTACTTCGAGACTATTTATAAGAGTCGACGGAAATGCTACTACCGTCGAGGACGGAGTTCGGCATACTTTTTGTTTGACTTCGTAACTTCGTATGATTTAGGTTTAGCAGTCCAGACTTAATAGATTTTCTTGATCTTCTTAGTAATTAATTGAATGGCCTATGTTTAACAACTTTATTTATAAACTAAACTGTTGCATGTAATCTTCGCTTTTAGAAATCAAACAAATAATTTCTTTGATACAATTATTAATATATCGCAGTCATGTTAATAATATTTCATCTTTATTCAGGCAGATTTGTTATTTTATTATGTTTTGCTTTATAGATATTGTTTGTATATATACTCTTCTCTTTAGATATTTAACGTTGTTATATTTGAAACTTAATGCTATACTTTGATTAATATGACTTTAGTGCTTAGGCGTATAAATTAAATATAAGCTTTTAGAAGTTACGGAAAACGTCTGACTGTAAACTCAATATTTTTAGGTTCGAAACTAGTTCTTGATACGAATAATGAAATGACTCGAATCATTGTTTTTTTTTTAATTATGCAATCCCGAATTCTGGCAGGAAACGAAATTAACTGCTTTAACTTAAAATTCAAAAAGCATATTAAACGAAAAATATTAAATCCAATATATTTAAAATCTTTTCTCCAAAAACTTCTTCAAATTCATTAATATATACGAGCAATGTTGCATATTATTTATATTTTGATTAAAAATCGTATTTTTGATTATTGAAACTTCATGTTACTAACATGTTTGGAAATTTAAAATTACTCAATTTTTAACTGATTTCTCTTACTGTTCATTCGTAGTTCATTAGCAGATATTTCATTTAACAACGAATAGCTAAACTTCTAGGCTTCTGTAACACGACTGTAATTATCACATACGAAAGATGTTATTGTACTATGATTATAATGTGTTAAAATGAAGAAGTAATGCTCTCAACACTGATTCTGATTCTGATCATACTTCTATTTAATTATATTAGCTTTACTTCGTGGTCAAACATTTTAATTTTGAAAATCATTTCAGAGATATTTTTCCTTGAATATGGGCTCTTTATGATTTACACATTCATAAAAATTATAAAATTTTTCAAGTTTATTATATATATTTAATTAAAAAAGGCAAATAATAATTTAAAACATTACTTACACGTGATACCTATTATAGATTCAGAATCACAAAGTTCATTCCGTGCTCTATATTTGGATACAAACAGAACTCATTAAAGACATCAGATGAACTATAAATTTGAAATTGTATCTAAGATCTAAAATAGAATAGACTTTATAAGTAAATTTACGAACAAATATAATTTGTAACGCGCACTTTTGTGACGTATAATAATGTAGAGTGTAATAAAACTTGATAACTGTCTCATAAATCCTTTTGCGGCAATTTCACACTATCACGTTTATCTAAAGTTTAACAGCTGCTTTGTTTCATTGGTCGGCCACAGTGCCATGGTACTAGGTTTCTTGTAAGTTTACTTAAAATTATATATGATAATATATAATCCATAGCAATAAAACGTCTTTTGCAATTTCAATTAATTGAAGAAAATAATTATTTATACCAATAAAATACTTATAAAAATATAAATAATATATTTATAAAAAAGTATAATATTTTTTCGATTTTTTTAAACGTCAACTGTGCATAAAAATGTTATTACGAGAATTGTTTTATTTTCACATATATATGTTCAACAAGGAATTAGGCTGGGATATAAACTTTAGATTATGTTAAGTAATATTGAACTCTGCTTGTAGTTTAAATAGCAGAAATAAAATATTTAAATGTTTTACCAATAAACTTGACAAGATAACAAAAAGGATAACGTTTCCATAGATATTTACTACTTTCTGCTACTCATTTCAAAAACTCATTACAGTCACTTTATATATTTTTAGGTGACGCCTAGTGTAGTGTTTAGTTCTATATTCGGCTTACTACAGTGCATATTGACGTCCTATTTTCAAACTATCAGCTGCGACCTAAGTGCATTATATTGCATACTAAATAACAATAATAGAATAGTTGCAATATATACAAGAAAGCTTTTTTTAGGTTTCCTACGGTCAAATGTAAACGAGCTGTGGCTTAGTCGTGTTTTACGATTGTCACAAGTTCGTTGCTCCGGCGCACCTTCCGCAGTTATAAATACGCGTGTCGAAGTTTTGACACGAGTAAACAAACACTGGTTCGGATGTGTAACACACCTTTTATGAGTTTTACGCATCATTACGCCATTTTAGCGGTAGGTTTAAATATGTAATACTCTGATATTTTAACGCTGACCTAATTATTGTAGATGTGTATACAAATGAAAGCACAGTAATAAAAAATATAATTAATGTATGTAGTTAACATATTTACTGACGTATAAACTTAATACTATAACTATGAAGAAAGTCCAGATTATATCGACATTGTAGGAATTTGAAAACCAGTGACACTAGCGTTGACTGCTTAAGATGGCTCAGCGGAGTTCAAAGAGGTGCTAGAAACGCGTCCTCTTTGCTCTTCCTTTGACGGTTTTCTTTTTATAGAGACCATTTTCAACCAGTAACTCTATACAACACACCGTGAACAGTGTATAAATAAAAGACGGAGGTTTCTTTCATTTTGTTAGTTTTTATGCAGTAGATATTTTTGTTTTTGTTATTTAGTATGTAGAAATTTTATTATATGGATAATGGATGCCTAAATTTGTCAAAAAAATAAATTTTAACTGTAAATATATAAGAATCATATGAAATTTGAAACAGAGAACTCAGTATGAATCAAAACGATAAACGTAATCGATAATACTTCACCAACTATAATAAAATCGGATAAACTCGTAAAGTTTTAAGACGAACTATTGCTTCACACAATAATCTTATTTATTGTGGGAATATTCATTACATTAAAGATTCAAAATTACTTGATACCCCACGCAGCTTTCATAATTACTTACTATAGGTACAAGCTTTAATATCACACTGGTTTCGTAAGAGAAGTCAAAATATGGTTAAGATTATTCAAAAAATTTGTTATCTTATGTAATCGATAGTTTATTGTTAATTATTTCATTTTATTGTAAATAATAACAAATAAATATGATGGATAAAGTCCTAATATTTTTTTATGCAAAAATCATTTAACACAAAAACAAAGCGGGGACGGAGAAAGCAGGGACTAAGCAACGGAGTGTCTTAACACTAGTTTCATATGATTCCTGCAGTTCTCTCTATCTACCCTACAATATGCAGGATAAAGCTATAAAAAAAATTAACACAATTTCCTTTTAAAGCACACTTTCCCAAGCCTAAGTTTAATCTAGTATTTTAGTTTGCTATTTGTTATATTAATAATACGTACTAAAAATACTTATCTTATCAATTGTTGTTTCATTGCACTTAGCAAAGTCACAGTCATAAACAAGTGTACAAAGAACTTTAATGTCGATGTTAACACGCCTAACCTCGTGAGTTAGAACTAATAAACATAAAATTATTTTCCCTCCCACTAAACGGTACTCAGTCATTGTTTTAAGCATATCCGCTATTTCATTTCAATATAATCGTGACTACGGCGCCTACACGAAAATTATGCATATGTAATTGTAGGCACAATAGGTGTTTTGCTATTACACTGAGATAAAGTGTTTGATTACCTTTTGTTTAAAACTAGTTTATGCCTTTGACTATACTCGAAGTATAATTAAAAAAAAAACTAAAGAAAAAGTGAATAAATTACCTGTTATTTTTATTTTTTATTACATAAGCTACACAGTATATGGTAAATGAAATAGTTCTACGTCTTCACGCAAATGCTATTAAATCCCCATGCTTTCTCTGGGAGGTCTATTCCGACGTTTCATATAGCACGACTCATGACGCAGTCTCTCGTCTCTCGTGGGCGTAGGCGCCGATTGCTAGAGTAAATATTCCGAGAAGACTTTATCGTACAAACGTTCCCATTCATTCATGGACCATGACGCACGTTTACTATATACCTGTGTGACGGATTCCTCTCAGACACTTAAGGCACAGACAGATCAGCTAACGCTGGTCGTTGTTTATCGAATAGTGTATAAATACGCTTTACACTAAGCTTACTGAAATAAGCAGATTAGTGTCAGTAATTGACCAGGAAAATAATGTATTACTAATAAATATATTTATATTAAATTTAATGTTGCTCAGCAGTCGCTATATAAAAGGCATCGTTTTAGTGTCTCTTAATATTAATTATTTCTTAAGGAAAATAGTGATAAAGATGTGGTCGTGACAAAATGATACCGACTTGCATCAGAGCCCCGCGTTCCATACAGGGCTCAACTGATGACGTCACGCGACAAACACGGTCCATTGTCCAGGTACAGTAAAATATGGGTTTACCTTACCATACCATATTGTAAATTATCTCATGTACATATTATGTTTTAAATAAGTTTTGTATTAACATTTTTAGTATAAAAAAATAAAATACCACTATCTTGTTTTGTACAAATATAATAAGTAACTTGTGATAACTTGAACTTGAAGTTTTAAGTTCACGTTATCAGAAAACATGTCATTAAATTATAAACATATGTGGATGACAATAAAGTGTCAGTATATAGAAATAGTTGAAACATAGTGTTTAAAACATAAATTATTACAAAATCGTCCCTTAAAGGGACAGCAGCTAATTGAATCGAAATCAAAATTAAAAGTTTTTAAAAGTGTTCTTCTAAGTCTGTGAAATTATTATTTCTTTTATTTAGCTTCACGCTTTATCTCGCACGTTGCAGGGTAGGCAGAGGGAACTGCAGAGACCTTGGAAACCTAGTGTTAAGACACTCCGTTGCTTAATTCCCTGCGTCCCCGCTTTCCGCCTTTTTCGAGGCATTGTGTATTGAGTGGCGGAACTCAATGCCGCGCTTCTAATTTATAATATGCGATTATCTTTATTTAAAATGAAATTATATTTAAATTTATAATAAAAAAATTCCATAATGTTCCAAATATATGTTAAAGATATAAAGTTATAAATATAAGAAAATATACGTAAGCTTTTTTCGTGAAAAATCTAATTACCTACTTGTCGTATATGGGTTCGAATTACGTTTATTCTCTTTGACCTGAAAACAAGATAAAGTGCGCAGTTGGGTTCCGCTACTCAAAACGCAATACTTCGAAAGGCGTAAAGTGTGGAACGGAGTGTCTGAACACTAGATTGATTACCTCTGCCATGTGGGAAATACAGAGTGAAAAAAAAACGTTTATTTTTAACATTGACCGTATCAACCTTTCAGCGAATTTACTTAGGCAACAAACCATTATTCTAATTGGCAACTCGCCATGGTGACTTCATAACAGGTACCTACTACCAATATATCGAGAATAATTTAACGTGTCAACAAATATTATAAGAAATTAAGCAACGGAGTGTCTTAACACTAGGTTCATATGGTTCCTGCAGTTCCCTCTGCCTACCCTGCAATATGCGGGATAAAAGCGTGAAGCTATAAAAAAAAAAAAAGTTATAATTGCGTGTCAACTGTGGGTGAAGTGATTTAAGGAAAAAATACTATAACATCGTTACTATTATAATACTCACAGATAATGTCTAATGTCTTTTTTATATATAATTTACAATTAATTTCATGTTTTCTTTACCTCGTGTTATGTACATAGTGCGGCGTTGAGTTTTGCCGCTCAACACACATGCAAGATCTGAAGTTCTTATAACAGTCACTCAGTTCACATCAATCAGTTCATTAAGTTTGTATGCGAAGCAAGTGCAAAACTGAAAACGTAAGAAAAATAATTGTTCTTCATTACGCCACATTACAAGATTTTAACGGTGACTAGTGTATTTTCAAATTCAATACGCTGCCGTTAGTAAACCGTCCGCCTAGAGATATTAAAAGCTTGCGACCTCATTTCCATTCCAGATTTGCGTTTAACGTTCGTTCATTTATTTTGTATTTACGTTTAACTTCGGTCCGGTCCGTAAATCCGTTTGTTTCATGTTGTTGGTGTTGGTCAACCATGAAAGATAAATTATTGCCATCCTAATTATGAAGTATACTTCCACTTTTTACCAGAAGCTGTAATCTTTAACATATTACAATAATAGATAGAATATTATATATATAGAATGTAGAGAAAATAGAGATGTTACTAAATTTTAGAGGGAAGTAACTATTTCATTTAAATTAAACATTCCTTTGAGACAGTATCGAATCGTTAACAATCACGACAACCGTCAAGCAAACTAAACTGCGCAACCAAGGCGTCGTATAAGTTTTCAACAAACACTAAACTCTAAATGGTGTACGGAAGGAAGTGAACTATACAACGTGTGAACCGGTTTATAGCGACACTGCTACTACTAGTTAAGCACAAATTAATCGTAAATTACAATTAATGAGGAGTAACTGTTAGAAGCATTAAGAGTTCACATGGTCTCTGCTATTTTCTTAACAGATTAAACTACTTAACCATGAAAAAAAATCTCGTTTAAATCTTATTATATTATTATTAGGTGATTTTATAATCAAATATAATTATAATGCAGTGTTTTATATCAATACAAAATTGTTAGCTTCCTATCAATTAAATTTGATAAGTAAAAAAAATATTATTACTAATACAACTTACGTATATGTAATCGAAATATATATTATGGGTCATAAAATATTTTATTGTGGTGTTACATTATTGAACGTGCCAATGCAAATTTTAATGCTGGTTATTATAAAATATTAAATGGTTGGTATAAAATATTAAAATTTATTTCGTTTATCGTTTATATCATAATATTTTAAAAACATTGTTTTTCTGTTTTGTTATTAAGATCACTTACGTATAACTAAACGTTTGAATAAACTATAAAAATATTCATCATAACATATAACATAACTAATATACTTGCACTAGATTGTGGTTTCACTCATATTGTTAAATGAAAATAAGTTAACTTGATTGAAAGTACAGTGGGTTTCTTCAACATCAATAACGTGAGATAATATTATCTCCCTTGATAAATAGACTTTTTATCGGTAAACTACTTTTACAGCAGTTGGAGTTTAGCGTAATTAATCAAACAAAAGCTTTATAACATTAGTTAACGAGTATAGGTGTTATAAATGTCATACAAAATAGATAAAATTTGTTATTGCATAATGACTAATTCAATACAAAATAAAAAATAGCAAATGCACTTTCAAATTGACACTTTGATATGAATATTTTGTACGCACGGCCGTCCAACTAGTGTCAGTTTATGTATATGTATACTAAAACAAATTACTATGAAAAGTTTGACGCACATTATTTTTGAGTAGATTTTATCTTAATTAAGTCATTTAATAAAAAGAAGATGTCATGTGCGCAGATAACAGCGAAATTTGTCGGAATTCAGAGGTCAAAGACATGCAAACCGCTTTATTGATTACCTACTGTCGTTATGAGTTTAAATTGACCCAAATGTTCATAGACTAATTTTTATAATTGTATTTGAAATTGTCTATTAAGTCCTCTATCATTTTTATTACCAATATTTCTGTCTCAATTCAGATTTATTTTGTTACTATTAAATATCATTATTATATAACTTACGTAAGTATATTTTTTATTTTTTATACTTTATATGTACATATTTTTACTAAAATACCCTATATGTCATTTTTAACTTAGTATTGTTAATTTTAATTAACCATGTGACAAATTTTTGCTTAACTTTTACCATAATACATTAATATTCATCAAAAACATGACCATTTAAGATATAAATGTCAGGTTTAAAACACTGTGTCGTGTAAAATTTTAATGAAAGCAATTGTACAGTAAAAATTTTTTTAAATATAATCCTTATACCTTTTGTATAAGAGCTACATTTTGTAAATTATAATATACAGCGTACAGTTGATTCGCTTGGGAAATAAATGATGCTGCATGTTGGATATTGAGGTCCATTTGTTTATTTTTGGCTTCTGTTTCAGTAGCGATTTTACAATACAATTAGATTGTTAGTAAGAATGAAATATGCATGAATCAAACATATGTGAATATCCACGTTGTTGTCAAACATATTTTAAATTATTTAATACATTTATTGCTTCAACTTTGTGCGCGTCAAACAATTTTTATTATACCACTTCAAATTTAAAAAAATTCAAGTCATGAAGACCTGAAATTTTTCACGATAAAATAAACAAAAGCACAGTGAGGGGGAGTCCCCATTCAGGGATATGATTATATTTAAATTATTTTCATTTCCCCTGATATCTTAGGCTAAGCTAACTTACAAATGAGGAATGAAACTTTCTTTTGCCTGATCTCAGGGAAAATGTTAAAAATATGAGATATATGCATTTATACATACATTTTAATAAATTAATAATTTCTAGCTGTCCCATATGGAAGTAGAGAGATAAGACGACCACGAGCGTTCTTATCTTCGGCACCTTAGAAAATATCATAAAGAAACATGTTTTAAAAAGTTCGATTAAGCGATAAGCTATTCGATTTGTTATGGTAATATACTTCCTCCAGTACTGTGTCCACCGTGATATCCATACAATAATAATTCGGCTGTTATTGTAATTTTGATTCGAAACGGTTAAGCTGTTAAATATTATAATTTATGTCATTCTTATTATAATATTCGATATTGAATTTAAATATTCTAAAATGTGAAATTTGAATGTTACTTCATCAATTATAATTAATCAGTAAATATTTTACGAACTCCACCATTAGATAATTCATCTGCTTACAGGCTTTTGTAGATAAATACTATGTAGTTCAATATTAGTAAAGGGATAATTAGGGATGTTATGAAGTTTTGGCTCGTGTATCGATAGGCCAGAACTCTGTACTTGATCTTTAGAATAAAAGGTGGCAGTACGTTAACGAAACCATCGACATTGAGCGTGTACAAACAAGTTTAAGTTTTGCCTAATGGGAAAATCTCTTTATACGCTTTTGATCTATTACCCTACCATTTTAATATTTTTCGTATAAATCGAAGGATATTTAGCTTATTCCTGTGCGTCTCTTTAAGTTAGACACATTTCTATAAACAATTATCCCCTTAACTACATTAACACATTTGTCTGCTAGACCCGAATCTCGTTCCTATTCCGGCTCTCCGACTGAAACAATACTTCGATTTCACTAAATCACCTCCTCAACATTCTTATTGTAATTACATACCGCTTAAGTTAACAAAAAATATTTTATATTTTTTTTATATATTATTTTATTGTACTATAGAAAGGTGCTAAATAATGAAAATTCTATTACGATATTTCCCTTAGGTGAAAATGATGTGGTTTATGATAACCGCAATACATGTTTAAATAAATGTGAAATTCAATAATATTGAAATTACGATATTTATATTGACTTCTATCTTTTACACACTATAGAAACCATTTATTCGTTCATCTCATCTTTGGTATATTTCGGAATAATAGGCAAAAAATTTCTATTATCATAGGTAATATCTTTTAAGTCTATAAAGCAATACAAATGCTTTGTCACACAATTTAAAACATAAGTTGAATTTCAACCCATAGTTATTTTTCGCAGCAGTTACATATGTATGTCGAAATTGCGTCAGGAAGAATTATATTATAACCACTCTGACTCTAAAGTACTATACTGCACAATTTTATAGGTTTTATTGCACATGGCTGTTGTTAATAGAATATAAATTCGCACGTCACCAAATTTTTGTTTAGGGCTATTGGATGTTATTATGAATATATTAAATTTAAAATTCTGATAGATATTAATTGTATTCATCCTTCAATTAACGATTGCGATGAATGAGTAAATTACTTTACACCGAGGTCTGAGTGGCTCCTGCACCGGCGCGCGGCGTCGAACTGTCGCGACTCTCCACTTGTCCCCATTCTTCTGCAAATTGACGCGAATATGACTTAATCCTTTTAAGAATTCATTTCGGTAGATTACGTTCACTAAGTATGACCTCACGCATAATAAAGTCTTTTAACGCCCGTATATATAACAATATCCCATCAATAACCACATAAGTGACGATAATGGAGTAAGAAAATAAAAATCTGGTACATTTTTCTTTCATGATTCAGTACTTTCAAACAATGGCTTATAAAGAACAAGGAGTTTGCGATTATATTGTATTTGCACTCTTTCTATAAAATTCGCATGAAGATATTTACATGGACCATGTCGTAAAACTTTAAGTACCAATTTCGTATCTTACGAGCATCGTCTTATCTACCGCTCTTTGTGCGTCAGATATCAGAGAAAACGTCAATACCTACGGGTTCACCGCAGCTTAGTCAGGCTTCAGTATTTAGTATTATCTGAGATAGATAATATCTTCAACACAATACCTGTTGGATTCTGTATTTTTACTTCTTACTGTTTCTCATAAGAGTAAAAGGAAATAAAAAAACATTACATTAAAAAAAACTAAATGGATCAAATTACCTACATATATTTTCATTATTTAGTTGTGATGTACTAGTTTGCACTTGTATTTTAAAAATAATTTTTGTAGATATTTTAACAAAAAAAATGTTGTTAATTTACTTAAGGCTTGCAAAATTATTTGAAACATAGTTAATGGATAATTTTAATTAACTTCAGATATACACGGACTGGGCGAATCACTATTTGGAGCGGGCGCGCTCGCGGCGTCGAGCAGGTACTTCCGGCGGAGGCCTGGCTCGCGATTGTGCTGACGGGTTATTGTTAGCCGATGTGCTGGAAGGCGTCACGAGTCAAAAGGTGCCACGAGCTCATCGGAAACCAAGGAATCCTCAACAAATGGTAAGTTTCTAAAAATGTTTTTAAGCAAAAAATGTTGATGGATATTACAATAATATTTACATTAGTTTCACCGTCGTAAAGATAATAATTTACATTTATACTATTTTGAAGTAAGAAGAGAATGTAATTGTGCCCATTTTGTCCTAAGTTAAATAGTTCTGTTTGTAGCACTAAATTAAGGAAGCTAAATATTATTAAGAGGACCATCGTGGCGCAGAGGCGCAACGTCTGCCTGTAACGCGACGGTTACTGGGTCCGATCCCCAGTCGGAGAAGATGGATTTTTCTATTTTCATTTTCTTCGGTCTGGCAAACTAGGCAAAGCGCGGCGTTGAGTTCCGCCACTCACACACGTTGACACACGCAATGCCTCGAAAACGGCGGAAAGTGGGGACGGAGAAAGCAGGGACTAAGCAACGGAGTGTCTTAACACTTTTTTGGTTCCCACGGTCCCTGCAGTTCCCTCTGCCAGCCCTGCCTTGTGCATGATATAGCGTGAAGCTAAAAAAAATATATATTATTCAATATATTCAATATAAACAAACCTTCTCAGCGTTTGACAGTTAACGCGACGGTTCTCGATTCGGTTCCCATTTAGATACGAATTATTTTCGCCTTCCTCACTCTCATAATAAGCCAAGAACCAAGCCGAGCTGTGTTAAGTTTCGTTACTAAGCATGTTGCCATTTACGGGGAACAGTTTGATGTCATAATGAAGCTATAATAACATCTAAAACAATCAATTATTAATTTTATTTATACAAAGCAATTTGCGTGTCACACCATCAGAGCTAATGCGAATACTGTTCCCGACACTATTTTAAAGAAAGCTAATCAGTAAAGTGAAAGTAAATTGTTGTTTAACCTAGACTTTAGATCTATGGAATGTAGTAGGTACATATTTTATAAAATAATTTTATATATGGGCAGTATCGTAAATCTCTAACCCTAATTATATTTCTAAATAACCATTAAATCAATCATAAAACGTCAAACAGAACTCCTCTAAATATCCGTTTTATTTGTTTATTCTTAAATCTAAATCTAATCGAAAATGAAAGCAACACATGAATATTTATTTTGACTTGAAATAGCTATCGGCTCACAAATCATATGGGCAGGTACATCTTTGCCCCGTATATGGACGTACAGTAGACACTACGTTAAATTTGAAATATTCTAATAGCGTTTACATAAAATGAGCTCTATTACTATAAAAAATAAGACTTAAATAAAATAGTGTACTAAAAATAGTTTTCACATGTTGGTTTGGATACATTTATAGGATAGGTAGCCCACAAACCCGAATCCTGTAGTAAACCACGGTGTTTCCGGTATAAGTTTGTGTTCGAGAAAGTGCTGATAAGATTTATTAGTGTATAACATATGTTGATAGATAATGGCCATTGTTATAGATAATTATTCAAAAATATTCTTTCAAAATAGTACCTACTAATATTAGTGCAAATTGAAAATATATTTTCTATGAGATCCTTAAAAACGCAACATGTTAATGTTAAGCATCATTAAGTGTCAAAGTGTAAAAGGTTTGCACTTTGCCGTACGAAGTTTGAAGTTTCCTTTATGTGAAGTCAAGAAGCCGCTACTATAAAACTGCGCAGCATTTTTGTAATTTAATCTACCTGCGGCAAGCCGGGGCACACAATGCGACCACATCCGCAAAGGGCATGGTACCATAGACCCTCTGAAAGGCTTGAATGGTGTGGTAAAAAAGCAATACGCGACAAAGCGAAACGACATATTTTACTTATAACTATATATTGACCTGGTCATCATTTTACTAATTTATAGTTAAATTTGCATTTATGTACAATTTTTTAAGGCACCTTACAAAAGGAACAAACTGAATCCTTAGAGGATCGCTTGGTTGTAGTTTGTCTGTTTCTTTGTACAAATACCATTTTATCTACAAATAGGTGCTATTTAGTTAAAATTAAATTCAAATATGTGTAGTCATTTAGACCTCAGAATAAATCAAACCCGTAAATCAACGCACAATCAAAATGTACTTAAAATTTTATTAGTTACAAATTAATGTATAAGCTGAAGCAAAAAATCTTTTATAGGTATATTATACAAAAAATGCTTAAAAAGTTATGTTTGTACTCTATTCCATATAACTTAATGGATATAAGTAGAAAATTTCAATTGTAGACTTAATTGTATTTCCTTGACAAACAATTATTAAATTGGCACTCGCACTTGACAAATTTTTATATATTGTTGTACAATGTTAACTTCTATTTTTTTTCTGTGAATTTCTCTTCTTTCATATATTGAATGCTAAGAAACTAATCAATCATCAATTTTAATTCAACTGTAAACATTTCACAAATATTGCAAATTGTGCTATAATTTAGACACGTTAACAATAAAGTTATTTAACTTTTTCACAGGCGCACCTTCCATATATCCCCTTAGTTATCCTCTGAATAGTTAAGGTCATAATGGATTGCGATTGTTATAGATCTAGCTGTAAGCCAACAGATTGTCATTGACTCGTAAACCAATTAATCATGACTCAATTCCACACTGAAAACGGTATTGTATGTTATGCGGTTGCGTATATTTGTACATACAGATAAATAATTGACTAGCGCTGATGCTTCAAATGGATTAATCTTAATAGAGACTTATTGAGATTGAATACTACATATTGTACGAGGTATGTGCGAGATAATATAAGAAAGTTATAATTCCAATGACAATGAAATATCATTTTAAAAAATATATGTTTTGGCGTTTACAATGACTAATACAAACTTTGTTAAGGAATATAAAATTATTTCGAAAGTGATTCACCTGTCTGTCTGTGTGTCTAGACATGGTGATAGAAAGTTGAAAGTTTATTGGCTACTCTGTATTAATAAGCCATAAAATAAAATAAAAAACTGAAATTATTTTCATATTATAAAATCATTAAATAACTCACATTTATCATTAATCATATTATTATTTTCGACAAAATTATATTTATATGTGATACTCTTAAATAAAAAAAAATATTCTTAATACATTCACAGTATAGTTAAAAAGAGAAACGAAAATAATGTATTACTATAATAAAAGCAGCTTTTCACTGTATTTGAGTAATGGTCCGTAGGTGCTTACATAAAGTTCAATGTTCTAAGTTTAAACAACATGTCAAGTTATCGCTACTTTAACGACGTATTCTTAAGCTCATTCCATGTTAGCTTATGATGAAGTAATGTAAACTGTGGGAACTAGTCAAAGTCGTTTCGAAAAATTCCACTTACTGTTGTTTTAAATCAATTCACCTTTAACTTGTCGGTTACGATTTATGACGAACATACTAAATTTAAAATATTTAGGTTTTAATTAATTTTGACGACATTACGGAAATATATAGTAAAATAATAGTAAAAGGACAAAACAAATGTTTTTTTTTATAAAGATGCATTTTTCTTAATAAACTCATTTAACACTATTTTTTAATCGCCTCCTTCATTATCGTAACATTCTAATTTAATAAATTTACAAAGATATTATATTCGGCTTCTTATATTAGATTAATTAAATTTTAACTCTCAATGGACAAAAAATCTTACTATTTTACATCTTATAAAAGCCTTCCATAGAAACGATGTTAATTAAAATTTTGACTTCTAATGGTATAGTTAATTACATACTACAATAAAATCGATTTCAATAAATTTCTAATATAATACCTGATAATATACCTACATCTAATTACGAAATAAGATGACTTTTAAAAAGATGATAAAAATTGTAAAAATCAAAAAGTCAATCTAACAAAATTCTTAACACTAAAGTTTTTTTTTATTAAAAAATATCGTAAATAAAGAGATAGATAATTCGTTTAAGATTGGCTTTGGGTATTATTATAGCGTTCGAAACTTTAATAAATAAGTTTTTATTACATTTTAACTTTTCTTGAAATATATCTTAATTAAAAAGTTATTGTTAACTTATAAAAGATGTACAGTTTGATTATTTTTTATTCTACTCAATATATTTAATATTTTGCTTACTATTAGTATAAAGGAATCTTTATCTGGATTATAAATCAGTTATTTGAGAAGATTATTTACTGTCCTAATAGCTTATATTATTAACTGGTTTAGGAGGAAACAAAAGTACAAAAACACTGAGACAATTGACTTTTACTCGTATATTTTGTACAAATGTATATTGATGGTTTATACGCTATAATATGTAACTATAGCGTATAAACGATCAACATACGACCAAATCATGAGCCATGATAGATAGTTCTTATAGTTTAAAAATTGAAATTATAAATTATAATCAGAAACCCATCAATAATAATTTTATGAAATAAAAACTATGATAAGTTGTGTTATAAATAAAATAAAAGAGTTAATCAACGAAAATAAATTGGAAATATGGGTGTAATAAATTAAGTTAGAAGAATAATTTAAGTGCTAATAAATGTATACATTTACATTTTACAGTCTTGTTCATTATTCCATGGTTCTTTCATACAAAGTGGAGATTTGACTTTTGAGTGTATCGTGTGTGTAACTTGTATGTCATTCGAGCGCTTGCCTCGCTCGCTTGCGGTAGTGTTGTGTTAATCAACCGACTATTCGAATAATTATTCGAGATATCGATGTATTTTCGATTTAAGTGTTACGACGTTCGATTTATTTATTTTTTTAAATTTCTTATGACAGTTGAATATGAGTGTGTTTTGTTTATTAAGTGATTTTTTTAATTATAATTATCTAATTTAATGTATATAAGTATATAAAATTGGAAGTGTTGTGGTGGTGATTATTTCGCTAAGTTTTTTGGAAAAATATTAAAAATAACAGGTCAGTATGTATATAAGTACGTATTTACTCACGAAACTAGTAAGTAGGTACCTATGTTTTTGTGTTAGTACCGTTGACTTTAATGAACTAATCTTGTCAATAGACTGGTGCCGTTAATTCTATGAGCATCCATATTTGATTTATGAAAGTGTTGGCGGACTTATCCTTTGATATAATCTAATAGAAATTCACACACTTTGTTAAAGTATTTTATAAATTGCAATGAAATTTCTATCTAAGAGAGACGAATTTAGTAATGTAATAATTATGGTTTAGTGATATTAAAATATTTTGTAACATTTTATAATAATAATAACATAACAAGATTATATAAATGTGTAATTATTATTTTAGTAGAGATATATTTATTTAAATAATGGTGTAACATGAGAATTTTTAAAAACAATACTGTTATTAATATAGGTACGTGATACCGATATTTTTTTAAATCAGTTTAACGTTAACGTTGGTTGAAATCCTTCTACAGCTAGTCTATTTCTTAAATATCTGTATATATTAAGTATAATAAAATGCGAGTGTTGTTTGTGTATGGAAAATATATAAAAATAATATTATTATATATTTGTAAGTTTATGAACGTTAATCTGAGGAACAGCTTAACCGATTCAAATGCAGTTCACTTAATTATAGTCGTTTCATAAATAGAAAAGTTATGTCAATTTAAATTATTTTATACGACAAAACTGTTAATAAACTACTAATTTATTGAATTAGCTTAAAGTTCAAATTTATTTTCCCACGTAGACAAAAGTATGGGCGCAGCTATTGTTTTATAACTTTCTTATATTAAATAATAAGGTTTGTTTAAAAAGTGTTCCTTATATCAGACTCGTTTAAAGTCAGCTGAATAAATATTTAGCCAGCGCATATCGCAACATTAACACACAAATAAACTTAGGAATTCATACTTGTAACATAACTTGGTGCTATCTCATATAAATAAACCATCGTCTAATTTACACGGCGATGTATTTCCAATATCGAGGAACCAAGTGGAATACAAATGAAGAGTAGAAGACCGATTTGCCATGCATCAGATATAAATCGTAAGGCGTGAGTGCAGCTGTAAAAATGATGATACGGTCTCATTTTGTTGTGCTAAGTGACTTTTCACACTTGTCCATTGGGTGGTCGCCTTCTGATTGCAAGCCGACCGGCCGCACGTGATTTCTGAGAAGACGGTTTGTTATATCTTTTAATGTCAACGCGTTTTATTGTAATAATAAGATCAAGCAGATTTTCGGGTATCTTCAGGGCGTGTAAGATCTGATAAAATTATTTTGATTCAAACTATATTTAGATATCAAAAAAAGTTAAATTCAAGCTTAGCACAACAAAATGAGACGGTATCATCATTTTTCAACCAAAACGTATATTATATACAAAGGATATACAAATAAGTTAAATAATATTTTATAATATTGTGAAAGCCTAACGTACATCGTGTGAAAAGGCATTATCACATGAGCAGGCGCCACATGCACGCTTCGTCGCCTTGAACTGTCGCCTCAACTTGAGGAGCAACGGATTTAATGCCGGGAGCTTTACATACATGTTTTCATAATAATCATAATTGCCAAAACCAGACACAATCTGGGTCGCACCGATTAATTCGTCTGCTAAGCTAGACCAAACAGGTCAACCGACTCGACATGATGCTGTTAATTATGTAAATAACTGATTTTGACTTGCCAGTACTAGACCTCTCGTCTTTGTTGACATTACTAGAATGTAAATGGGACAGATGTGGGTTCAAATCCCAATTAGAAAAAAATAAACAATTTCAGATTCCCTCTAATAACAAGACAAATCGCGGTGTTGGGTCCTACCACTCAACATGCAATGTCTCAAAATTAGACAGAATGGAATGGAGTGTCTTAACACTAATACCTTCTGTCTTCCCTGAAATATACGGGTAATATGCGTGAAACTATCGAAAACTATATTGTTTGTCATCCTTCAAGCGTTACTATAAAACAAAGCTGATGAAAAATTTATTCGAAAATGTAAATGCAATTTTATCAACATATTTCTAAATTATTACTTCTCTTTTAATAAAGTTTGTTTTATGTTTATTGTAATTCATTTTTATGGGATACTTGTTGCTTTTAAGATTTAATCAGTGGTGTAGAGTAAGCAGATCGGCTTAATACCATGAAGCATGATTCATGTCTCAAAATCATCTTGCTCAACGAATTGCTCATAGATTTTCATTGTCAATAACTTGTTTTTGTTCAATGCAATTACGTTGGACCATAAGAAACTATTCTACGAAATGTAGGGTAACTAGCAATGTATCTACAACTAAATTATCTCTTTATTCGAAGAACGTGATGTCAGAATTACTAAATATAGATCATAACTATTACCAGGGCTGTCGACAAATTGAAAACAATTATGATTCAATATTTTATTATAAATGAACGGGTTAAGTGTTTAATTAAATATAGGTTTCGTAGAAATCTAACAGTCATAATTGTCATTACTTATTCTATCATATTATTTAAAAGTTTCCTTATTACCACATGCTATGGTTTTGTACACTCTGTTAGATTTTATTTGCATATACCATTGCATGATATATAACATACTGGCATCATAATTTTTCATCCAGACTAAACAATAGTCATGGAAATAAGTCTCTCATGTCTAGACATGACAGTCCCGGCTATTAAAAAGCAATTTATCAACACATAACTTTCACTTAGCAACATCTTTTAATGTCTTATGACATTTTGATTTTTTGTGTGTCCATCTCTGATGGGCTAAAAGAATAGATAATCAAACTATAGATTGATTTTCAAATGATTATTGACGTTAATTCTTACCAATATATAAAAACGTTTTCCTGTAAGAGTAATTTTATATTATAAATTGACGGTTCACACTTTACAACAATATTCAATTAACATCCATTATACGTTTATCGAATAACTTCAATTGATATAGATAACGAACCAATTATAGTTTTAATTAATACAACTTCCTCGATTATACTATTATTGTGAACATTTCATTTTTTATACAAAATAAATACAATTACATGTTTTTACCGATATTATGAATATGGTTTATATAATTTTCATATATATTTGACAAACTGTCGTTAATATTTTTACCACGCTCCTGTAATAATTTCTCAGAATAATATAATGTACCATACCACGAAATATGTAATTGGACACGTATTGGATAGCCTTAAAGAACTAGACCAAGGTTGCAATTCTTATTGTCTTGCAATTTTCCCGTTGGAAATTATTGAGGCTATCAGAAGATGAGTTGCGTATGAGATCAGCGCGTTGGCGGACCGTCGCCACAGCAATTGTCACATCCTTAGAATCTATCCTTACATTTTGTAAATACGTCCGTTTTCTGAGAGACCTACTATTCTACCTTATATTGAATATTTAAAATTTATTTATATAAAAACTACAAAGTGGCATTTATTTCGCTTTTTATTGTAGTTCAAATTAAAAACATACGGTCGGTAAAATAAAATAATAATTACTTATATACAGAATATTTAAAAATACAAGGCTAAGACGTAATATTAAAAATATATCAAATTTCTGTATAAAAATGTTATCTTTTTTGTACTTAAATTTCAAAATATTTTTTTAAATTTTGTCCTGAACACAAGCTTTTTGGCAAAATGTAGTCAAATATGATAGTATATTAAGCATTAGATATTTTTTTGGCATATTATTTATCTGTAACACAAAACAAACATTTATATTTATGTGAAAGGTGGTTCACTGATTTGTCAACGCCCCATGTAAAGGCCTGGAGCGAGTCATGTTATTTGGGGAGCAAAGCTCCGTTAATGAAACCATCCTACGTAAAAGGAAGATTTTTGCGAAATTAAAAATTGAAGTTGCATCTAAATTTGCTTCACGACGATAAAATTTGAATATGAGTTCATATTAAGCAATTACTTCAGTAATTACAGTTCGAGATGTATAATTTTTTGTATGCAATTATCAACGTGCATCTGCTAATGATTTTAACCAAAAAAAGAATATATTTTATCATGTGCTCCAAATTAGTAAAATTTATAAATTTGTATTTAATATTCATACATACACTCTTTAAATCAACTACGGTTCCTAATTTGGTGGTCATTGAAATTCAATATTTGCACTTTATTGCGTTATGTGGTATAAATATTAATAGATTTTAAATCTTTGTTTCATAGACTTTCTGTCATTGGCCAATAATTTATTTGACATAAATATTAATGTATATGGAACGTCATGTTATGATAAATGAATAAAGTTTTTTTTATAAATAAGTTGCCCAACAAGCTCTTGTATATGCGACGTATTCGGTTATGCGTGACCTTGAACTTGTCATCAAATGTCAATTAAGTTAGGCCGTGGATTTTTTAGATACTTGTATAACTAATACATAACTTGTTAATATTTATATTTGCTATTCTTTATAATATTAATAAAATATTCCATAATCCTCCATAAAGTATAATATAAAAATCTGAATAATAAACCTTCCATAAAGTATAATATAAAAATCTGTTTGGAGATTATTAAATATTTGTAAAAACCATTATTTTCATTCTGGCAAGCTAAAAATCAAAACTACTTACATAATTTTAAAGAAACATACTTGAATTTGAATACAACATGGTTCAGATTTTACTATTTACATTTTAACCACATCAAGATCAAAATAATAGTATTAACGAAAATAATGATTATAATGATGTATCTATGTGATGTAATTTACGTTTCCACATCTCTTATATAAAACAAAAACTTATCGCGGATATAGCAATAAGTATGCTATATAATAGTATTCTTTTAATCGTATTTTAAAATTATTGTGTACTGAGCTGGAAAATTATTGCTTTATCTATTAAAACGATTGTTGATTTATTATTTATAAAAAATAATAAAAAAGATACGAACATTTACTATATTTTCTGTTACTTTTAATAGTTTTATGACGTTTCTTTGCCTGGTAGTCAATACACGTTGCAATTACAGTAGCAGTGAATGTGCCGCAAACAAGGCGGTGAAACTATAGAATGGGAACAAACCATTCGCTTTATTGTTTTGGATTTCCGGGGGTCAATTAAAAATTTTCTTTTGTTTATTGTAAGGCAACTTACCGACTTGTTGCGAAATAAGACTTATTGTTACAAATCATATTTTCAAGAAATCAATGTAAATCTGTTAATTTTATACGCATGTAATTTGTATTTTGTTAAGTATTCTGTTATGATATTTGAAAATAAGTAAAAAAAAATTGAATTGATACTTATCTTTTGAAAATGAGTTTTTTAATGTTTTTACTGCAATTTTTTGATCTATTACAAAATGTGTAATGATTACCTCACATATGTACAATTGACACAATTTTAAACATATTAAGAAATTCGCATAAAGTTACACTGACAAACTATTTACCAAAAGCACATTTTTTAATGTTTTTTATGTGGACGAGTTTCTGCAGATATATTCGAATTTACAGTGGACAGTGAAAATGGTGGCACGTCGCCCCATTGATAATATTTGTACTTAATATTATCACAATTACCCTTTCTATAAATAAAATATAATAGCATAATAACAATTTTAAAAGAGCACGACAGATTCTTTTACATTTTGTCAGCCGTAATGACTTTAATGCCTTTAAAAGCTGCATGCCCACTACATTTACCAAAGTACCAGTAAACCGTTACAATTTTAATGTTGCTTTTATAAGTATAGCACTACTACACTTATGAGTAATGTTTGTATACTTCTCACGACACTCAAATCGAATACATTGTAGTATACAAAACAAGTCAGTCATTCTGAGATTTGTTCCGGTCATCGGAACCGCGCCTCGCCCAAAACGTATGTAGGTTAATTTGTATACGACAGATTTATGACTTTCAAAGAAGGGTGTAATTAATGTTGAGTTAATAAGAAAACCAACCTTCGCTTATGTATTATTGACTTATTACATTTTCACTTTACTTAAGAGACATGCACAGACATTTTAAGAGTGATAAATCTTTAAATAAATTTCTGGCATTTATAAAATATTTGATAATTTTAATTATATATTGTTATTTGATTATTATTTTTCTATCGTATAAACTTACAAACATACATGCATCAGTATATTATGTATCTTTTTATCTACAGCTGTTATATATATGTGAGTAATATAAATCGGTCACAAACTAAGAAGAACTGTATATTAAAACGGTTACATCACAAAGTAAAATCTGCACATTTACTTAATGGAAAAAATGTATGCTAAAGGAAAATGAAAAATTACAATTATAGTTTTTCTTTTGTTACCATTATCAAAGGAACTCGTAATAACGGGTTATTATGGTCGTGTGTGATCGCGTGACCGCTTTAAATGTTATTCTGTTAAATTGATATCTTTTCACTTCCCCCATAGAGGGGACTTATCTTGATTTATTACAGGCTTTAATAAGAAACAAAATATTAGCCGTCTACGCGTTTACGTGTAACAGGCAGTAAATCAAGGATTCATCTAGCTATATTTATATTTAAAGTCACGTTCTCTTTTTAAGCATTTTAACCAACATTTGATACATATTTATTAATAATATTACAGATCTCTCCTAGGTTCTGTTGATAAAATACGTACAGAGTTTAATTTTGAGAAAATACAATAAAAAACATGAGAAAACAATTAGAAGTAGGTAGTATGTACATAACTTACGTTGTATTAAGTCAAATGACAATTTAAGCTTCTTTTAATACAAAATTTATCACTTTATTTGAAACATTAACAAAATTATTTAGTGACAGTGTATTTGTATATCTACATTAAAAACATTTTACAAGATAAATAAAGTATTATAAAATCACTTTCATTTAGTAAGATATCACAACCAGTTTACATAATAACATATCTCACTCGCGAAAGTTAAAAATATGGGACTGATAACTTATCTACTACTTGCTTATTAAAATTAACCAATTTTAAAGGTAATAACACCAATATGTCCAAGCTGGGTGTAAAATTGCGCGTACGCAGATAAGAGACTGGTCACAGGGCTGAGTAATTTTTAATATTTCTTATAATTTTTAATATTTCTTCTTTCCATATTTCTCGAAATACATTTATCACACAATAACTTGAAAAGTGGATAATGGAGAACGGTGTGTCTTAACAATATATTTCTTTTGCCTACTTGGTTATAATTGGAAAATCAAAACGTACAAGACAAAAAAATAAGAAAATAAAATAAATTGTTACGAAATATATCGAAATGATATTAAAGATATACCTAGGTATGATATTAAAAAGATACCTCGAACAAGATACTTGTCGGCATTGAAAAAGATTCAATAATCATTAAGTTGATATGTAGTGATATGTAGTGTAATTTACTAACATTTAACGAAAAACAAAAATTAACAGTTTGTTCAAAACATTTGGCACAGTATATTTAATCTGTGATTAACATTTGTCCAGCGCTTTATAGCTACCATTTACATAAATTTAATTTTTATTGCGATTGCATTTAACAAGGCGAGAAATAGTGTGTAGTTTGGTTGAATTTTATTGATAAAATTAAATGCAACCCTGATTGATGTAGTTGGAGGCCTCGACACACATTGCCTCGTACACCGTGACCTAAGCCTGAATAACGGGATGCACTTGACTTTCAGTGTGTATTATCCGAATTATAATATTTTTGACATTATCAAGCTTACCTTTGCTTGTAATTACTATTTTTATACTATACTTAGCTTTGTGAAATCAGTATTAAGATGATGATATTGACTATGATATGATCTTAACCCACGTATATTTTACGTATAAATAATATATTAAATTGCTTAGACCACCCTCAACAATCTATACCCACAAAAGCTTTTATAAACGCAAAAAATTAGTCCCAAGTATGTAAAATTTTGTTTAAAACCATCTTACCTGCACTGTAAAACTTTTTAAATATCATTATTGATCTATCTAAAAATAATTTAATAAAGGCCTTCCAACCAGCAGTGGCGCAGCCGATTTAGTACATTGTCTAACTGAAATTGTGGTTCAACTTCCACACGGAAATCATTGACGCTCTGTTGTATGTGAAATATAGTATTAAATAAAGATTGATTTATAACATTATAGTTACTTCATTTTGTGACAACATTTAAATATTTAATATGACATCATTATGAAAAGTTACTTATTTTTAATAAAAGTTTTGCAAAAAGCTTCATATTTCAATTCTATAATCATGGCAAAGAAAACTGGAGCCACAGGTTACTTTATCATCGGCACGTGCCTACTCTCCGATATGCTACGTTTAGTACCTATTTATGCCCCTTTCAACAATGGAAAGCATAAATAAAAATTCACCTGTAAAATATAGGTAGATTCTATTTTTGATTTTTTTATTTCAAATTGAACTACTTTGTACAATGTTTTATAATACTTATTATAAATTAACATACGAAATAATAACTCATTTAGTAGATATTTCAAACGTATTTCCTTACACATGGACTAAAAACGCCAAGCAATTAAAATTAATTGTTTTGTCGAGAGCTAAATTAACAAGTGTCCGCAAATGTTAGCGAAGTTTCAGATTTAAACGTCTACATGAATCTGACATTGCCGGATGATTTGGTCAATCTAACAATTGAATTTGTCCTGGTACTAGTTAGTACGTAATTGTGCCTTTGTTAAACTAATGTACCGTGTCCCGTTCTATACAGGTCTGTTGGTTTGTTGAGGATACAAACTTGCAAAGCCTGTATTGCACTATTCATATAACTACCTAGCTACTGCAGCAAAAATTGATGCTAAAACATCTAAAAAATAAAATTTCTACTGTATATTTTATATATGTTGTTTATACGCATGTATTCGTAGACATATAGGTAAGTATCCTTTAGGGAGCGTAAGTAATACGTAATTATACTTTTATCAGCTGATATAAGCAATTGAGTAAACTTTTATTATATATAGTTTATATGCTTTAGTTTTTTGTGTAAATATATATTTTTAAGAAAGCTAAGATCTGATCTTATCTCGTTAAGTTACGTTGGGGCCACACTATTGTCATGTCACAACGTCAGCTGTCAGACTATACATAAAAGACAAGTAAAGTGCGATCCTAACTATAGATATTGATGTCAGCCATGACAATAGTTAGTGAACATTAAAAAAATGACCTTCCATTAAGAATTATGTAATTACTATATACTCAAGATAATGTCATAAACATAAAATATATCTCCAAAGAAATATATTTGTTATTTAAATTGCAAAATACCTAAATAAACATCCTATCTTTAGTGTGAATTAACACTTTGAAAATCATGAAAATATATTACATATATAAAAAAATCTCTTTAGTTATAAAAATTTATGTCACAAAGATTAACAAATTAAAATATTATGAATATTTTTAGTAATGTATCTCTGTATCAGAGATACATTACTAAGGCGAAGGGCGTTCACCGATGAGGAAAACATATGGTCGTATTTACATTAAGCGTTACAGGCTATATTGTTAACATCTTGCCTCAAAAGCGGTCGAGTCAAGCCTGAGTTGTGCCGGTGACCTATGAGATCTGTAGACAAGCCTTTTAAGGGCCGACGCCGACCCTTCTGTCGCAACAAACTGAACTAAATACTGCAGTATAGTATCACCTCTGCGTCCATTTGGCATTGTAAGGATGTAACCCTTTATTAGAAGTCCAGTCACGCGTTATATGTACTTATTTTAAATTAAGACCTAATATATTTTGATATACCTATATATTGACAATCTTAAATTAATATTTGTACATATGAATGGAAAATGTTCACTTAAAATCACTTTAATTTGACAAACCTTTCTTTTTCATAAAAAGCTTGACTTAGACATTGACATTTATGCGAGAATAGAGACATTTCATATTTTAATTTGGAACGCAATGTCTCACTAAACTATATTGAGTTCGTGATTCATAAATAATATAAAGAAAACAGACACAACATTTTATTTTTCTTATCAAATCAAGGTAATATGACACCAGTAGTATATTTTTTTTATTTATATTTACTTCGCTATTTTTATAAGTTATATAAATATGTATGTTATGTTGTCTTACCAATCCATAGTCCATAAACTCTACTGAGGCAAAAATTTTGTCGTATTATCTACTGCAAACCCAAAGCAAACGATATTCGTAATGGAATCTTGTTGAATATCTTGGATTGTTTCGTTTAGAAAACATTTACGTTAATTATTAGAATAACGCTGAAGTTTAAAAATCAAGTCCATAATACTTTTACGTCTGATTCACACTATTTTGTTTTATATAGCTTTAAAACATTTTAAACTGCGAAACATATGTTTAACAAAATTATATCTTTACGCTTCTTTATAAAATGCTATATCACACGCCACACAATATTCTTAACTTTCAAATATTATTACCCCTTTAGTATGAATATATTATAACATTATACCTTAACGCCACTTGAATGATGTTAATGAAATTTTATGTACCTATACAACCGTTCCTTAGTAAGGAACATGCACAAAAAATGTAAAAGAAAAGGACCTCAATTACTGCCACATTCAAACTGAATACAAAAGAAACTTATAAGAAACGTATGTTTTTGAAATATGAACTTTGTGTTTTACTTATTTAGTTGAATGATAAACTTTAGTAGAATTTTAACATTAACTAAGTAGTACTTAGAGCGTTTAACACATGCGCAGAAGAAACAGATGATTTATGAGTTTAATTATCATAAATGTAATGCCTTTTAAGCAACAAGTGACCCAGATCTACTTTTATAAACTATCCTCTTAAAATTCTTTGAATATTTTCATTCGTATGTATACTTAAATATAATTTTAATAATGAAATCATAATTCATATAAAACGATATAACATACCAACTATCATTAGATTTTGTTTACTTTTGAAAAAATATACAAACACAGAAATAAACAAATTACTTTTAATTGCAAAACAAATAGGTAGGAAGTTGACCGAAAGGTGAAAAGGATAAGTTAAATTTTAGCAATTTTATCAAAGAGTCAATTTAATTATACTAATTCATCGAGGATCGTTTACGTGATAAGCTCATTGTGCAGGCTTCGCACAGGTACAACGGCTGATACCCATATGGCACACACGCATACACGTATGCTCCCGTCCTGTCAATATGCGGTGCGCGTACGATGCACGTCAAACGATTTTATACTGAATTACTTTCCATTTTAGAATTTGCGAACCTAAAAACAATTTATAGGAACTTTAAATTATTACGTTAGTTGTATATTTTTAATGCAGTAGACTTAAAATATAGAGGAATTTAAATAATTATGATTTAAGAGCATAATGTTATATTATTATGATAATGATTATAATTAAATCGATGTTAGCTTCTATTCACGTATTTGTGCAAAAATTTTACCGTTTTGATAACACGAATTTGGTAAAAATATATAAACAATGTTTCTCTTTAATTCGAAGCTTAAAGTTGTTAAACTATACATATCCTACAATCCTATAATATTATTTATACTTTACATTTTACATCTTCGCTTCGCTCATTATCGCCCGTTCACTGTTACGGTAAACAGTTATGAAAAAAAAAACAATGTACATAGTTTTTATTTCAACACAAACAACAGTGATTCTTATAACAATATTTTTGTTATAAAATAGAAAAATATAAGTAATTTAGATTGTATAAATTACAGTCAAAATGTTTCATATGTACTACTGAAAGTATAATGTTAAATAAGAGAGCTAAAAATACTTAAATAAATAAAATTGTTTGTAAATAGTTCTTGGAAATCATTACTTTATTTTTAAGCTAATATTATAACATTTGAACGTGATTTAAATGTGATTTCTTCAGCCGTTTTGAATAAAGCATGAAATAATTGCACATTATATCACATACTTGAATACGTGACCCAGTACTATTTATTGTATTAATGAAGTGTACTGAAATTTTACTTTTTTATTACATAATTTATTTGTTTCTAAACTATTTAATTTATTTGTGTACTAAGTTGCTTACGCTTCACTATTTTTTACTTCGCAAAGTGAGTGGTGAAAATAATGTAAAATAAAATAACATAAAATATGTTTATAGTATGTATTAGTTTTTATGTCTTCACGCTTTATTCCACACATGGCAGGGTAGGCAGAGGAAACTGCAGGAAACGTAGAAACCTTGTGTTAAAACACGTTGCTTAGTCCCTGCTTTCTCTGTCTCTGCTTTTCGCCTTTTTCGAGGCATTGCGTGTTGAGTTGCGGCAGTTTATAGTTTGATATTTTTAAATTTAATATAATTCTTTGCAGTATAATGATAAAATATATAATTAATATTATAATTTTCTATTTCTTTCAGTTGGAAAACGTCCAGTGCTGCTTAGACTTCTTACACGCTCAAAAAGTCCAGGGATTGGAACAAGTGACGGCTGTTGATATAAGGGACGCAAAATTGAAAGCTGTTTTAGCTTTATTTTTCGCATTAAGCAGACATAAACAAGCGACAAAACAAAGGGTGCCATCTAGCGGTAGTACTACGAACGCTGGCAAGAGTTCTAGTGAAGATGTGTCTTTGAGTTCCGTCCAACGAATAACAGGTGGCAGCAGTTGCGATGAAATATTGACGGCGTGTGGAAACAACGTCGAAATGACGACGTTAACAGCCAACAGGTATGTTAATTTAACTTGTATATATTATGTTAAAATTAATTTAAGTAAGGGCGAAAATATTAAATAAAATATTAAGTGTTCTGACCGCCATCTATTAGGAAGAAACACAATTTATTATGCATAGGATTCAATCGGTTACAAATAGATGGCGCTATTTATCGTTTATTTTATTTATCGTCAACTTTTTATAATAAAAGTCATTTTTATTTTGTACGTACGTAAGTTATTTTAAAATTCTTACTTGTATAACAATTTAATATAGGTTTGGTTTAGGTAAATACCTATAAAGTTTGACTTCTCTGTAGTAAAGTTTAACTTCTCTGTAAATCATTTCTTTGAAGAATAAATAACATTTGCTGTTTATTATAGATAAGTTTAAAAATATAACTATAAATTAAAACTAAACATAGAAGGGAATTAAAAATATATCTTTGATGCTGTTAATATAAATTATTTCTAACCGATTGGTGTTCACGGTGATTTCTCAACGAGGCATAACTCGTTGCGTTCGTGTAATTAGTTAAGCAAGGGTTGACAACTAATTTATAAGCTGGAGTGTCCAAAATAAATTTGTTATAAGAATTATTTATAGCTGTTTGATTTAAAATAATATATTTTTAACTTAATAATATGAGCTATATGACGAAACAGCGTTAATGTCTACTATTTTAGCGTACTATTTAATACACAAGACCCATATAATTATAAATATATTTTATGTTTATAATTTTATATTTTAATATTGTTGATACATATTTGACATTTCGGAGTTGTAAATTTTGGGTTTGAAATCGTAGCTGAGTAAGAAATAAATTACCAAGAATGTATACATTAAAAAAAAATACATTTTTCTATTAATAACCATAAAAAGACAACCCTAAAAAAGCACGATAAATTCTGATCTATAAATACTCTCGTTCTCAAAGCTTATTTTGCTTGGAACACGACTAAAATAAAAATAAAGCTACGTTATATCTGTCATAAACCATTTAGTTCAGTATTTTATATTTAAACATTTTATCTGTATAATATAATTTTATGAAACTTGGTAACTATTTCCTTTACAAGAGTATAAAGTGCTTATTTCTTTTTATCATTAATAAATACATATACATATATTAATTATTATATTAGAGAAAGTAGTTTTTGTTTACGCACTCACTCTCTTGGTCAAATGTTAATAGGTATCTAGGAGTAGTATACGTGATATACCGAGGAAAAGTAGACAGTATCGATTCTCACACGTTAAGTAATTTATCTTATAGCCTTTTTTGAAAAAGCGACAATCTAATAAAAAGAAATGTTCAAATCGAACCACCATTTTATGAGATTAGCGCGCTCAACTAAACAAACTGTTCAACTTGAAAATACCAAAAAATACGTTATTTTTAGGTTATATAAGTATCCACCTTAAAAATAAGTGTCTGATTTATTTAGTCTTAAAACTGGTAATTATAACTAAATAAAACTAATAAAGTTTATCTGTAATAAATGATATATATATCTGTAATAAATGTATGTTCAAATAGCAATTTATCGATAAAGTTTTAATTATACGTTACTTACTATTTGTCCGAGCGAGATTAAATGATATGGGCACAACAGCTTGTAACTCTTGTAAACTCCACTTCGACGTTCAGAACGACATTCTATTTTGGTCTAGCGCCCTCTATTGGCGAGTTGCCGAGCTATTATTGCTGCCGCGGCTTTACTCACGATCTATGTTTGTAAACAAAGAGGTCTAAAGTGCAATACGGAGTATTTCTCGTTTAACTATACGCCTTATTCTTCAGGAACTTAAAGTATACATTTATAATGCGGTTATTATAATATTTTAGCGAATGGAAGCCTGTCACAACTGGCGAGTTAACGCATCTCTTCACGTAAGCTTTTTATCAGAATTGCTTAACCCATTTTAAGCTAATGAGAATTTCTCATAAATTATTTTAAATAAAAAATATATATGGGTTCGTCGCCTTCAGTCGATCGCAATGACAGATTTTGTGATATAACAAATGTGTTTTTTTTATAATGAAAGTATTTCCAATAAGTACGAGTCCGAGTCACTCTTTACTAAAATTTTGTTTTTTACTATTTTTCCTTTCGTGTGACTCAAAAAACATATATTTTATTGAACCAAAATTAAAGTAAACAACTATGAGAGCAATTTTTTAATAAAAATAAGTTCAAAATTAAAAAAAATACTTTTTTCAACTTAAGTAGCTTACAACGATAATTTATTGTAATAAATTCTTGGCTTGCAGTTGATAACAGCACTTTTGTCTAAGGAATAAAAATAAATATACATGGTATACTACGACCCTGTTTTTTGGACCTTATTCATTTTTACTGTTGTACTTCTGTTATATTTGTTTGCATTAATATGATATGTACTTGCTTGTCTACCAACGGGCCCCTATGCCCGGTCAATGTTTTTGATTACGCACAGACAGACGGATGTCATGCCCGCCCAAACCTCACGACAAAAGGCTTAACAAGCTATTGTTTGTCATTTTCTTCGCTTCAATGAACGGTTGTCTCACGACCTTTGTACTTAAAAAGAAATATAAACAATTTTTGTATACTTTTATACCTGCTATATGCCAACGTGGCGTAATATCACAGCGTCTGACGAAAAACGCGATGGTTGTTGGTTCGATTCTTACTTGGGGGAAAGACTTATTTTAATTCTTTTCTTTAAATGTGGGGTCGAGCAGGTTTCCTAATAAAATATAATCAAATTTTACTTATTAACGTACATTTTTGCGTTAATAACAAATTAAACTTATATTGCCCAATACTAATTAACACAATAAGAAACAGAAACCATAAACGCTTAAAAAGTCTTTCAAACTGTATCTTAATAAAGAAGGGTCTCGTGTTTTGTATGTTTGTTTTGTACTAAGATAACATTATTTTGGTTTTTATCCAAACATGTTTTGGTCGTTGTGTTTTTTTAAGTAATTTGGAGCATAAATATACACTTTTAATTTGGCAAATGTAATTATCTTAATATTAAGAATTGTTAGTTCTTAATTTAGAAATTAGGTATAATATTTATTAGATACATAGTAATTTACCACTATTATTGTTGACATGTTAAAATTTAATATAATTTTTTAATATTATTTAAAGAATAACAGAGTAGCCAAAACGGCGCGGCAGTAAAAATGGTATAATTACGATTTGCCCATATTCAGTCAGGATACGCTTAAAACTCCCCTCAGCCGTGATGCAATTTAAAATTTGCCGCAACGAGTTTCATACTTAAAACAAGTTGACTAAGTATTGTCAAGCAACGCGGTGTTAACGCTTCTCAAAACTAAACGCTTTTTTAATTTCCACGCAAAAGTAAAAGCATTCCTTAATGTCTGGACCAGTTTCGATTTAGAATTCAGTTGGTTCTTATAGGTGAACAACCGTCTACACAATGGGTACCTTCCTTACAAGGATATGCCTTCTATGGAAGTTGCGCCGACTGAGACTGACATACCATACGTGAACTTTTAAGTGGTCTTATAATTAAATGTCATGTTGCATATATCGCTCAAACGCATCTGAACGAGAGAAGTGAAGGGGAAATATGGAGCGGTTAAGTTCATCGTGACTTATAGTAATTTTCATATAAACACAATAGAACATAAAATCATTTTATTGGCTTCATACATTTTTGAAAATAAAATATTTACAATGCAATATTATCAGCTGTTATCTCAAGCAATTTATTGTGTGTGCTAAAATACAAATGTTATTTTTGTGTAGGCACTGCATAATACTTTATCTTGATTATATTGACGCGTATCGCCGTTATAAAAATGCGGCTACCTAACGGTACAATCGTGTTTGGAACATCCCTTATTGTATACATTTAGGTATATCCAAATTATGCGAAAGATTTTAATAATATTATTCGTTTCAAATCATTTTTTTAAATTAATCTTTAAAGTTTCTGAATGCTATATACAAGATACTGTATCTCTTCATGCAAGCGAAAAATCGAGACAGGTTTCAAGTTACGTAGGGTGTTTTGAAAAACCAATTATCAAGTAGGGTCGAGATTAGACTCGTTGAGAGCAGCTGATTTGTAAAGGAGCTAATGGGGTGTTAACGTAGAACGGCGGAGTTTTCTGACGGAAGATCAATTTTGTTATATATTTGTTTTTATATTTGCTTCGGATGTATTTGTTGTAAAGAAACGTGACAGTTGTGTAAATAAGATATATGAACATAGTACCGTCATAGTAAATCTTCTATTTTAACTATTAAATGAAATCGTTGACGACAATTATTTTACGTCGGATTATGTTCTTTGCTAATATTATACGATATCTATTTAAGTAGTCAAATTTCTCACACCTCACTTATAAAGAAAGTCATATTTTGTGTGATATTTTCATTAATTAGTATTGTTTTTTTATATATAAAAAATTGTTTATAGTAAACGCACAGTAGTACTAAGTTAGTCTTTTGAAATCTTGTTTTAAGTCGTTTCCGAGGTCTGTTTTAGAACACCTCATCGTTTTTCTCTTCAGAAGACAAGTCAACAATGATTTTTCTTGGCTGCTTGAATGTAATATCAGAAATGGGAAATAAATCTTTTGGGTCAAAAAAATATTAGTGTATAGATTAACAAAATGAAATATGAAGTTAAAAGTAAATGTTTGCTCGAGGGTCGTGTGCCACATATGTTTGAGCTTTATGGTGACCGCTTACCATCGATGGATTCAGTAAACAAACTAGTTACATACGAAGCTAGAACGCTCGTATTATGCAAACAATTTGATATTATGCCAATAGTTTACTAGAATCACTTATTTGTATCCGAAGCACTCTACAGTGTACTAATAATTTTGTGTGAAAATTCACTATACTCGTATTATGAGTACTTGTTAGCTAAGGAAGACTTTCCTATTAAAAGTTAACATTTCCATTCGTCTATATTTGTATTGGTATTTTTATTGATGACGATAAAATTGACTAAAATTCTCAACAAAGAGTATATGGAATGGAATTTTATGTCTTTCTTTTATATTTATATACCTTGAATATATGTTATTATTTATTTGTATACAAGCCATTATTAATTATCTATATATGATATGACCACTTTTTAAATATTTTATATATAATAATAAATATGTTGCTCAAGTATATGTAAACAGTTGTGAAATATATTTTCTTTACTATATTAATAATTTAAAGACACTCGTCCTTCGCTCCAAACTATAGTCTCTTTTGTATACGACGCACCCATTTAGTTCTGTGTGCATTTCTTTTGCTTTGCGGTAGGTCTTTGTGAGCTTCCGTGTTACATAAAGAAGCTTTATTATGACAATATTTTCAACGAGCTCATATTTGTTTAAGGCAGTGTATATCTTCTGTTCTTAGACAGGATATTTATACAGCGATACTGATATCACAATAATAATTTATATACCTTTAGTTGATATTAAATTTTAATTGCGGCCGTCGTATCACAGTGGCATAGTCAAAGATTTTAATCGCGATGGCTGCAGGTTCGAAACTTACTCAAGGCAGAGTGATTTATAATTCCCTGTTCAGAATAAAACGTACACCATTATATACATTGATAACATTATCTACATTGAGCTTAATCATTCAACCTGTAATGTCTCGAATTTATACGCAAAACGTAGATACGAGGATCTTGACACTGCATTCTTTTTGCATACAGAGCTCTATTATGCAGTAAAAAATTAAAATTATAAAATAGAATTATTGCGTATTTTTGCTAACTTAAGATAGTTAGTAGGTAATTAAAAAACAAACTATAATCTTCGATCATATTCTTTTCAAAAAAAATGTCAATTGGAACGATAGAAATTCGTTTACGACCTCCTTGGCCTCGGCTCCACAAACCCCCACTTATTATTCTCCCCTTTATGTCCTCATAAATAACTGGTTATGGGTTCAATGCCTCGTTTAGATGTACTGTAATTCGGTTTATTTATTATTAAAAAACACAATTAATTAGCAAGCTGGGCTTGAATATTTAAGCTTGCGTCAAGAATATTATTTACTTGAGCTTGATTTTTTATAAATCTTTCTATTGCTTGTGGAATATTCTGCTAAACATTCTGTCACCGTCTTCGAGGTGTTGTCGTTATACAGTTATAAATTAACAAAAAATAAAAGTTAATTCATATTATATTCACGATAAATATCAGTTGGTCAAGAATAATGTCTCGCTTTACTTAACCATTAATATCTTATATCAAACGTTATCACATATACTTAAGATATTTAAGTTACGTAAAACATACTATTTCCTCACAAAAATATTGTATTTCCGTAGTAGGTATACAAGTAAATCAAAAATTAGCATAAACCAGCTATTGTATGCAGTACATATGGGCATATCGAAAGACCACTATATTTATAGCTTCCGTTTTGCAAAGCAATAGATTTTACTACCCCAATAGCAATTTTGTACGCATTTCATATACCTTTAGATGTTCCTATGATAGAAATTATACCTTTAAATTTTTTTTTTTAGCTTCACGCTTTTATCCCGCACATGGCAGAGTAGGCAGAGGGAACAGCAGGGACCATAGGAACCTAGTGTTAAGGCACTCCGTTGCTTAGTCCCTGCTTTCTCCGTCTCCGCGGGGACGGAGATACCTTTACCTTTAAATGTGACAAGATATTTTTTTTTAATTTTCAATATAGAAAAAATGCCAAAATCAAAGAAAGAGTTCGAGTAATATTACCTCGTTTATTTAGTATTTCTAGCCAGGCATTCTAGTTACGATAAAATTGTATTGCCTCCGGATTTGAACAGATGTGCAAATTCATTGTAACGTACATTAAAATAAATAAATATAAATACATATATGTTCTGTCTCATTTTTAGGTATTTGGTTGCTCAACATATAAAAACATATTTTATTATATAATAGTTATAATTTTAAAAAATAATTATACATAAACTACATTATATGTATGCATATTTTACATAAATATATTGACGTTGATGGGTGAAGCATGAGGACGAGGAATCATGACAGTTTAAGTGAAGCAGATCCATAGGAACGTCTCTTTGGTCGTATTTCTTCCTCGCATCAATACATAAACGAAACGCACATTGGAAAGTTTTCATAATAAATCACCGTTTACTTTTAGACGTACTACAAATTGTTTAATCTTGCTTAGCAAGCGAATAGCGTATAAGACGATGCTTTACACTTTCGGTCCGTTTCCGCGTTTACTCTTGTTTTATAAATATTTGAAACGATTAAGTCACTGAGCTTAAAAGAAGTACATATAAATTATTTAACTATGCTGTATTTAAATTTTAAAACGTAATGTAAGTAATGTAATTTGATATAAAATTAATTTCGTTTTTACTACAATTAGTTTTCATTAATAAGAATCTTGAATATTACTCTGCCTTAGCTATTAAAATTGTCTAATAATTTAGAAATTATATAAACGCTTGACATTACTTATCTTATATTAGTTCTTAAACCAATCTTAACAAATATACCCCGATTTTAAGAAAATTTATTTTTTCTCTTAAACGAATAACATTCACATTAGACTCAATAGATTTATTATAGGCCAATGCATAAATTTAAAACCATTAGTTTAAAAAAAAACTATACGTTGGCAAGTGGCATTGCTTGAGCAAGAACAAGCACTTTAGATCTGCAATTCCTATCTGCACTGCAGCAAATACTAGTCTCTAACAAAGTTCCTTTGTTTACGTTTAGCTTTTGTTTTTAGTTACCAACGTATCTAATAAGCCTTTTCAATGAATTCTCTTTCTAGTCGTGATAGTTAGGTAGTCGCGAGGATCTATAATTACTTGCAAATACTTTACAGGGCTACCACGCATATGGGAGCTTTTTGTATATTAGTGGTCATTTTGGTTTTGAAATACGAATACGTATATTCCTGTATTTTAGAAATATTTTGCATGTCCTCCATCAATTTAGATATTAATTAAATAACAAATGAAATTTTGGTTCATTGTTGGTGAATTTTGTTATATCACACTAGGAAAATATAATAAAGCGTCTAATTCAGTAAGAACTTTACAGTTAGGTTACGTTTAATTTATTTATTTCAGTTGCTTAACACAATATCAATTATTCTAATAATTTAGAATTGACAATGAGTGGAAAAAATTAAGTGATAAAATAAAGAGCAAAAAAGATAGAATATATAAAATTAACTTAATTACTTGTTTTAACATCAGCTTACATATTAAATGGTGATTAATTTCACTAGAATGTTGAGCTAAACTTTCGAATTCGATTATTTTTCTCTTATCAGGTTACCCTATGTAAATTTTTTAATGTAAATAACAATTACTTATTAATTACCAATAACCCCAATAAAATTATTTCATATAAACGTATAAATTAAAAACTAAATAATTTACATTTGTAAGATAATTTAAATTTTTCTCTATTCTGATTGAACTTACTTGTATGGAATTTTCTCTTTTCACCACTGTTGAGTGCAGTATAGTACATGTTTCCCGTATGTTTGTAAAATAAATTTATATATAGTATAGAATTTCATCGTACTATCATGAACAGTTCGCCCAAAATAATAGCCGTCATTATCAATAATATGAATAGTGGCGCAAGGATAGGGAGGACGTACCCTCTTATACAATACACAATTATATTTTAATGCGAGATAGAACCACGAACGATTATTATAAATAATTAAATTAATAAAGTAAGCTATCTCAATAGGATACTCGTTAAACAGTGTTTTTTAATAAAAATTGTGAAATTTAATGATCATTAAAAATCGTAAATATAAAGCTCGATTTAAAATGTTATATCAAAGGTAAATAAAAAGTACTCCGCGGTTAAAGGTACAGGCCGTTTCCCGCATGATCGAAAAGAATCAGCAGGAGGTTGTTTACTGAAGCCCTTAGTGTAAATTATTTCACAGAGGCCTGGCGGAGGGACTGATTTAACGAGATAAGCCGCGAACCCTTCTAAAGGTAGTGCATAATGTCATCCTACTAATGCAAGGGCTCCCCATCGCAGATGCCACCAGTTTTTGTTATACAGGCTGCTGAAACTGCTCTTTTGACGTTTGCAACTTTATTTACGACAAAATTAATTACTGCCTAATGAAGCAAAATACATATTTAACTTATTTCAAAAAACAATTTACAATTCAAATATTATTCAGTAACAATTAAAAACCTCGTTCTGTAACGAGGCAAAATGTTCGTGCCAAAATAATATACGCCAGCATTGATTGTGTAATTACTATAAAGATTTTTTTTAATAAACGTTATTCCGCTCCCTCCAGCTAATTGTTTGAAATCTATAAGTGTTTCCTGCTTCTTTTTAATACTTCGATTAGTACTTAAACTCGCATTTGTTTAAATAATAGCAGCGCACAGTTCAATTGATGTTGAAAGGTTCCACGTCTTTTGTTTACACCCTGTGCACACTCGAATATGGCATTAGCATTCGCTGCATCCCGCGCGATCACTCGGAAGGGGAGAAGGCCCTTTCCGTCGAATTCCCGTCTTTCATGCAGACGCAATGCCCGTGCGTGCACGCCGTGTGACTGTGCGCTGAGCGCGCTCTGTGAGCTGACGATACTCGCCGGTCGGTGCATGTGACAAATCGTGTTACATTTTTGTGTATAGTGTGCGAAGCCCTATTTATATCAGTGAAACGTGCCTAGTCTTCGAGTTTAAGTGGTCGCAATGAGAGATGGTTTGATGTTTATTTTAATACAGTTCAAGTTAATTCCAGTGCCGGGTCATTTTGTTTACATTACGGCGTGATTCACGTCAAGTTTACTTGCTTCGTTTGACGTTAACCTCAACAAATTTAAGTTTATTTTCACTTTAAATGCTCTACGTGTTCCTTATGATAATTATAATAGTTCTAAACTTTAGATCTTGACAAAAAATATATTTGTTATTTTTTTATCTTTGTTACTACAAATTTCTTAAATGATATATTTATACTTCATTATATGATTCTAAAATCTGATTGATTGGTGTTCGATTACAAAATTTGTCATGAAATACCCAGTGCAGTTTTGCTGTTATAAGACAGGCCAAGGTACTCAACTCAAGTAATAAATCGTATAAAAATAAAAAATAAAACTATCGCTTGGAGTTTTTAATAAGATTTATTAGTCTATTTGTTGGGCGAACTTCGAACAAGGACCAAAGCGTGTTTTGCAATAAATAAAACCGTAGGTGTAAGGTACTCGTAGGTGTAAAGTGCACAGTACAAAACCTCAGGATCTACTTCTTGTTTTTCAATGAGGCTCTCCATTTAGCTAAGTAAATATTGTTTGTTTAAATTAATGAAGACATTGTTAGTAGAAACAGCTCTATATTTACATCGTCAGTAACATCATAATAATTTATACTATGTACATAAATAAAGACTATTGATTTCAACGATATGGTTATATATAAATTAAACAAAATATGATATATTACTTTAACCTGTAAGTATGTAGTACTATATTAAGGTGTCATTTTAACAAAGCCGTAAGCCGTAAGCATATTATTTTCGAAAATATTAAAATGAGTAAATTATTGAAACTAAAAAATACCTATTTAAATTTCTTATCGACAATTTGCATATTGACTTTTTATCATTTTTCGTAACGGTACACACTGCCAAATACACAAAGTTTAGTATTAATCATTAAGCATTTATAATTTTTATTTCTATATACATATTTAAATGTATAAACATTTTTGAAGACTATCGTCAACTTAAAGTTATAAGAAAATATAAATAAAATATTTGGAAGTTATAAAACAGCTCGGCTTATCAGCTCCTTGCAAGTTTATACGATTCATTTGAAATTGAAAATTTAGCTTATTCACAAAGTTACTCGCAAGTTCAGACCACCTGTGGCACCGTTACATTCGCTATCGAATTAAATGTCTGCGATTAAGAAATATTGCACGTGTACATATTCTATATATATTTTATATTCATGAATTACTTGTAAGTTATAGTTTCTTGTAAACAACTTACAAATACAATTTCAACACTATAAGAGCTTTTCTAATAACATATAGCGCCATATCATAGGTAAACCGATCTTGCTACAGGTAATGTAAATTTAAAGTTAATTTTAATTTAATCTCATATAACGATTCAAATAATATTATACAGATAGATAAAGAATGTTAGTCGTTATTTATGCCTTTCGAGTCGACCATGTATAATGAGCTTTTACCTGATTACGATCGAATCTATGTGATTTATAGATCAGTACGAGTGGCCCATTTGCTTGATGTTTTCAATAAATCGAAATTTGTCCTAGTGATAAATGGCTGTGCATATAATTGTTTTAACTGACATAACATTTTATAAAAAAAGTTACTTATCAAACTACTTACTACTTAAACCTTTCATATGTACAATATACATATAGGTACTGTTTATTTTGTTTATTTATAATAAAATGAAAAATCTACTATAAATTGTTTTTGTGACATTTATGATGCGTTCTTGATGCGATTTTTATAATATATTCATCATCTTGTTAGAAATAATACGATATTAACTTCGCCTTCCGAGAAATGCGTAAAATTATTATAGTCCATTAAAATAACAGAAAAAATATTATAAACATAATTACACAGTAATATAATTTAAGTATAAGATTATATATCTTTAAATATTTATCTACCGAAGAAATGTTCTTACCATCTACAAATATCTGTTCATATTTCTATAGTATTCAGGATAAACAAAATTACATAATCTGTATCAGCTAATCTGTATTCAGATTTTACATTCATAATAATCGAGGATTACACTTGAATTTGTTAATAATAAAGAACGTTATATCAAAGAACATATATATGAAATTCCTTAAACTAATATGATGTCCCATAAAATTAATGCATAATTTTATTTGTGTATTTATATTACATTCTATATTATAATTAAACGATATACATTTAATATTGTGGTAAATGAAATTCATAAACAGCAGGTAATCTTAATAATACGGCAACACGACGTCGCTTTCACAATGCTTTATCAAGCAGCATGCCAGATCTTATTTAAATTCTGTGTTTTAATTAAATTTATGCGTAACATATATATGTATTTGTTTATGTATATGTGAACTCTCAGTATGTTATTTAAATGTTATCAGCGTTTGTAAGTCAATCTTATTATCTTTTTTATTCTTAATGAGGCTCTTAATTACATTAGTGAGGCCGTCGTGCCGCTGTAGAACAACGTATTACTATAATCGGGATGATTGTGTACGAGTCTCTATGTTATAAATAAGTAACATTGCTCTGACTTAGTAAAATAGAGTGCAGCTTGCATCTTGCCCCTTAACTTACAATATCGCAATTTAGGCCAAAAATTAGGTTCTTTATGGTTATATATATTTGCGGGATAACAGCTAGAATACAAAAAAAATAATTTAAAAACATACACTACTAAAATAAAATTAAAAAAATATTTTATAAGTGTATTAGAATCTTGCTTTAATAAGTTCAGAAGAAAGCATATGTCTGAATATACCTCTTTACTTACTACTTTACTATTAACATTTTCGAAATATGTACATATGTAATCTAATACTCTGACAATCATATTAAAACACTTATTCTAGTTAACAGAGCACTCTAAAATTGAGAAAAAAAATATAGAGAACGGGGTACCTTAGCTCTACATTTCCTCTGCCTACCCTGCTATGTAGAGACACTTGCATTTTCTTATAGGAGTATATTTTAATCTCTACCTAAAAGCGTTAAAAAGTGAGCTTGCCAAGTTTTCAGTTTTGCAAAAGATTTTTCATATGAGATGTGAAAGCTTATACTTGAATGAAATACTTTTGAGCTTAAAAGACGAAGCGACGATTACTATTATAGAAGAAAAAAACTCTTCTGTATACTTCTTGCTCTATACACACATGTGAAAGGAAAAATAATCTTGAGTAAAACATTACACTATATTAAATCGCATGCTATATCAGTCATATGTGTGTTTGTTCTTTTCTTAAATAGAATCGTAAATATCTTTATACATACTTTTAGCTTCACGCTTTATTCCGCGTATTGCAGGGTAGGCAGAGGGAACTGCAGGGGCCATATGAACCTAGTGTTAAGACACTCCGTTGCTTAGTTCCTACTTTATCCGTCCCCGCTTTCTGTATTTTATCGAGGCATTGCGTGTTGAGTAGCAGAACTCAACGCCGGGCTTTGCCTAGTTTCCAGAGCGAAGAAAATGGAAATAGAAAAATCCATCTTCCCCGAGTGGGAATCGAACCCTCCAACCGTCGCGTTTACAGGCAGACGCTTACGCCTCTGCGCTACGACGGTCACAACACACACATTATTAACAATAATATTAAGAATTTGAATAATAAAATCTCGGTGAAATTGAAGTAGTAAATTGCAATGTCTCGTTTCCTTCTAACCTATAATAGCTAAGACCTTTTCAAAGTTGCTCAACTTATTTATGAAACCTTAAAACATAACAGCTGTTAGGAAACTTCCAACACGAAATTCACGACTAAGTACATACATATATACAGCGAGATAATTGTTAAACCTAAGAAAAGGTGGTTTTTTAGTAGAATTAGAATAAATATATAATATCCAAATATACCCTTCCTTTGCTTTGCTATATAAAAACTAATAAAATTAACTTGGATGGTTTGCCTGATTGGAATTTGCGATTTCGAGAATTGTTACTATGTTAAACAGTTGGTTGGCACTAGCAGCTAAACCAGTTTGTACAAACAGGGAACGTGGGTGCAACTGCGGAGTAAGTCTGCTGTATCATAGTCGTGCTTAGTCGTTTCGACTCTATCGCACATGAATAATGACTGGTCTGCTTGTAATTGATACTTTATTACATATACGTTTAATTATTTTAAGACACGATTTATATAATAATAGTAAATTATTATTTAAATGATCAATTAAATTATTGTTTTACGATAACTCAAAAATAAGAAAATTTGTAAATTTTAAGTAGAAAAATAAGATCTTAATCAAGTAACCGCTTAATATTTTCAAGATTAGTTTGAGCACACAAATAGAAAAGCAATAGTCAGATTTCATTTACTGTTTTTTTATTTGTACAAACATAGGTTCAATATATTGAAGTCACGCAAAACTTTGTCCACAAGGAACCGAGCAAGTGTAGCGTGCCACTTTATTGTTTCATAACATTTCTTTAGTAAACCACACTCTTATTTTTACAGTCAAGAATGAAATGTTTATGACAGTTTTAAAGTATGGCATACCAAAAAAAGTTAAATGTATACTTTTGGTTTTTCATTTACTGTTTTTTTATTTGTACAAACATAGGTTCAATATATTGAAGTCACGCAAAACTTTGTCCACAAGGAACCGAGCAAGTGTAGCGTGCCACTTTATTGTTTCATAACATTTCTTTAGTAAACCACACTCTTATTTTTACAGTCAAGAATGAAATGTTTATGACAGTTTTAAAGTATGGCATACCAAAAAAAGTTAAATGTATACTTTTGGTTTTTCATTTACTGTTTTTTTATTTGTACAAACATAGGTTCAATATATTGAAGTCACGCAAAACTTTGTCCACAAGGAACCGAGCAAGTGTAGCGTGCCACTTTATTGTTTCATAACATTTCTTTAGTAAACCACACTCTTATTTTTACAGTCAAGAATGAAATGTTTATGACAGTTTTAAAGTATGGCATACCAAAAAAAGTTAAATGTATAATTTTGAGGGGAGGGCGTGGGGGCCGCCACCCTAAGGATTCTGTACCCTCGTCGCACAGAACAATAGTTCACACGAAATAATCGATAAATACCATACTCCTAAAAACTAGCAAACGCTTTAGGGACAGCACACACAGTCTAAAATTATATATGAATTGTCTTTTACATGAAATTATAATAATTATTACATAAGTAACAGTATTATTACTATTTGATAAAAAGTATTATAGGTTGGTACTATATTATATTAGTTGAACAAACACGAGTAGGTAAATCTTAAACAATGTAATTATTGAGCTTGGGTTTGCTATTTACGTAAATAGAAATGCATCAATGTCAATTATATGTAATTGATATAAATGTGGTGAACGCGTTTTAATCTAATATACGACCCACACAACTGCAGTATCTGACATAATGTGCGAAAGCCCTGATATATGAATGATTTGTTCATCGGAGAGCTTCTTTGTTCCTTATACATATGTGTTATTTTGTTGTTTATATTCATAGTTATAATAATTATATCCATTTTAATGTAAGTAGATAAAGTTTTATGCTTTTATAAATGGCAAGTTTTTAAGTGCAAGAAAATTACTGAAGACGACTAACGTGGAATATATTTCAGTATTTTTTTGTTTTCTTAGCGTTTTATCTCTCTACTTTGGGCAGAGGTGCCACGCAGTGTAGTCAGAGAACAGTTATAGTTTTTGAGTAACGTAATTAAACACTGTGCTTTATCTTACTTAAAGCAGTCGCACACGACCGGCCATGTAGCCTCAAAGATTCTATTACATTCATTTCTTCTCACATTTTAAAAAATAACATAATTTTTCATACTTAATTCAAGCTGTTGGGTCATTTGTCTTGAGACTTGAGATGTAATATGGGGGTTTGAATAAATTAATGTGGCTTGCATAGCAAAAATCGAGAAGGGGGAAGTGTGTGATAAATCTGAATCAACGTCGCAAATCGCCCATTCTTGCAGTAGTCAGGTAGCAGACCGGCGTAATGAATATATATTGATTTTCTATTCCTTGAGTATTTTTTTTATAAAATACTTTTCTTTATTCGATAAAAATTAAATAAAATATATTGTCGCTTTGGTATAGATATAGGTCTAATTACACACGATGGCTGCAGTTTCATATTGCATTATTAGATATTTTTTGTCTATTTTGCAAAATACGTGTAATGCGTATAAGATATTAGCAACAACAATTTTATCAAGAAAATATGTAAAAAAATATTAAATAATTAGATACAAGCAATTTCTAACATATAACAGGATAGACATAGGGAACCTAGTGTTAAGACGCTCTGTTCCCCACTTTTCGCCCCATTTCGAGATATTGCGAGTTAAGTGACAGAACTCAACGCCACCGGAACACAACTCTTGTTACCAGAACGCGGAAACGTAATAATTCGTCCTCCTCGAGTTAGAATCAAATTTACAATCGTTTCGTTACTAATGCCAGACGCAATGCTGCTGCGCCAAGACGATCTATTATATCTATACTTCTATCACCACACCGAAAAATTCCACTTGTTTTTCTGCAATTAACAAACATATTGACGTACATAAAAATTGCAATGATATTTTATTTCGCTGTTGTAAAAATATAAAAAGTTGTAAAAATATCAAATTTTGTATTTTTATTAAAAAGGCTATATATTATAATTAAAATACATAAATTAATTGTTATAAAGCTAATTGCTATAAGTAAATAAATTGTTTATTTCAAGTGAACAATATAAAAATCAATTAAACAGTATACAATAGATATTTTTCACAGTTGGAATTCCACACAAAAGACTTTACAACATTAACAGACTCGTATAATGAAAGGAGATTTCGCGACATTATGTTACGGTACAAGTTACAAGCAGTTACAACATTCTTTATTTTTTTTATTTCACACTTTATCTCACATATGGCAAAGGGGAACCGCAGGATCCATGAGAACTTAGTGTTAAGACACTCCGTTCCCTGCTTTCCGCTTTCTTCGAGGCATTGTGTGTTGAGCGGCGGAACTCAACGACGCGCTTTGCCTAGTTACCAGAGCAAGAAATGGGAAAATCCATTTTCCCCTAGTTTTACACTAGAATACTAGAACCTTTAAACCGTCGCATTTACAGGCACACGCTGCGCCTCTCCGTCATGGCGGTCCTTACAGTCTTTAAAAGTTTCAATTGCACCAAATAGTTGTATTATGTAACTATACTAGGTATTACTTGTGGCTTTGACCATGTCATGGTCATGGAAACATCTTTGCATGAAACATAACCCATTTTAAGTGGCCGAGGCAACTCTGACTGCTTGTATAATGGTATAATGTATGTGTTTATACCAAAGATATTAACGTCATTTAATTTATTGTCTATCTTTAATTTTGACTTTACGGTTCAAAAACAATTCGAACTAAGGTGATTTCTTTATGAGAATAGAGTAGATAGATTACTTATTATACTACAAGTAAAGTAAGTAACAAAAAAAGTTTATATTAATTATATTATAATTTATGCGTGTATAATAATTAAACATAATGTTATAAGTAAGTATTTTTCAAATCTAGTAAGAAATAAGATATCCTATTTTGGCTCAGGGGTGTAAATAGTAGTAAGCATCTTATCTCTTTGTCCCTGCATTCCTCTTTCGCCTCGTCTCTTCATACATGCTCTGGCGCTATGAAAAACGATATTTTACTATTTTATCCCTGTCTTTTTCTCTTTAGTTGTCTCCTAAAAGATTGTTGCTTAGCACTTTCTATACAAAAATAGTTACTCTTGTAATTTACACCACATTACACTAACAATCCCCTGAATGTACCCTCACCAACCCTCTTCGTTTTCAGTCGGCCATTGTATGAGCTTAATTAATTTGCTTCCATGGGAACAATCTTTACAAAATTTGTTGAATCATCCGTTGAAATAATAGACGTACGATAAATTTAACTCATTATATAAAAGTAGCAATAAATCAAGTATAAAAGACTATTTCTTTCAGCTGTAAACAAACCACCGTTATTTTTTTTCTTTGAATATTTAATTGCTATTAAATTTATCTCGATCAAAATGTTGAATATTAAAAACATAACATATTATACCTCTACTTAAAGTTTCTATGTATTTTATGTTATTTTATTATGTATATAATATAAGTATAGTTAGTGCGAGTTTTAACCAATAACCAATTAATATAACTATATAATAATTTGTACTAGACCAAATAAAATCATAAATGTTCACATATCTTGTTCACGAATATCTTAATAAACTTAGTATTGATGCCATTTACATACAATACTCAATTCGTTGTATAATATCGATGTTATATTGAATACAAATACCGATAGCAGTGTTGTACAGGATGCGTGTAGAATTGATTTATGCTAAGATAAAATATCTGAGGAACATTTGACTTTATGGATAGTACTTGATCACAATACGAGTAATGAAGTACCTCTCGAAGCTCGACGACTCGTTACTCTACAAGTACATACTCGCATATTTACCTAAGAGTCCTAAGATAACTATTATTTTTTTTACTTTACGTCGTCTCCACGATACCCTGTCCAATTTTGAATATTAAGTAGTAGAACTTATTTTGCTTTTTTATTTTTGATACGGCTAGATAATAGATATAGTTAATTTCGACAAGCGGCAGTGAAACCTACAACAATCGTGTTTACAGTAAAACAAAATCAATATTTTTTATAAACTTGTACTTATTAATTCTTGTAATCTATATATGTTAGTAAAGAAATATTACATTGTCTTAGTATCTTAAAAGTTCTTATACGCATAATTTATAAAAATATAACATATTTCGTACAAAATTATATATTTCACGAAATATTAACTAACATTTCATTAAATATCAAGACAACATCCTTTATTTGCCCTAAGGTCGAGGAAATACTTGCAAATAGATAAGTACTCTGCATTTGAAAGTTAACTTTACATTTGTAGCTATTTCTGTACTTGGTATCGTAGTTTCAATGGGAATATGTTCATGACATTTATTTATGATCCAAGCGGACCAGTGAATTATTCCGTGATAGCGACTAGATAAGGCCTGTCACACACGGACACGCCCATCTAATAATTTAGACAAATTATAATTGTTATTATCTTTTTTTAATATATTGGATCACCTATTTTCGTTACTCTCTCTCTCTCTCTCTCTCTCTCTCTCTCTATATATATATATATATATATATATATATATATATATATATATATATATATATATATATATATATATATATATATATATATATATATATATATATATATATATATATATATATATATATATATATATATATATATATATATATATATATATATATATATAGAGAGAGAGAGAGAGAGAGAGAGAGAGAGATTATGTTATATGAAACTTGTATTCCTAATTGATAATATTAGAGTTTATGTGTTCGTTTATACCTCATACTCATAATTTATTCATAAAAATATATTATTAAATACAAAAAAGTATATGTATGAAGTCGTAAATGTGAAATCATGTTTATAAAAACGTTTTCTATGATAAATGTTATATTTTTATATAAAATAAATTTTTAATTTTATTTTTATGTCAAAGTAAGACATATAGCAAGTTTCATCGCATTAAACACTCCTATCACTCCGGTGCACAACCTTGAGAGCAAAAACGACTCGGTCGCACTAAATCTGTCATCCGATCATTTACCTTTGGTCTTATTGGTTTCTGCGAGAACACTGGCTATTGTCGGTACTAATGGCGCAATAAATATGAATTACACATCGTAGGTATTTCCACTCTCACCCGTAAATTAAACGTCGTAAAGAAAAAATAAATAGTTTAAAAGTTAAAGTAATTTTTTCATCTCCAGTTAAGCTTGTACAGCGTGGTAAATTAACTAAATTTATGAACAATATATGAATATATCATAACTTATATATGTATATTCTTACGGTATGCTACTAATGAATTGGTATAGGAATATTAATACTGTTTTTGTATAGTAGTGTCAGAGATAAACTGAATTCCCATAATACTTTGTTCGGCTAAACTAAATATTAGCATATAGTGTGCATTGACTCTAACGCCAAACTACCGCTTACTTACAGCTAATTTTATTTATCTTAAGTGCTAGATATAAAGATCATAATAGACTGTATCTATTGCGAACGTGAAGTGAAGTATTATTCTTTGGCAATGAGCCTTGTCAGCATGTGGTTCGCCGAAAAGTAATTCTCTGTCGAACACAGGCGGGTAAGTTGTTTGAGAACGCTTACAACGCATTCAACGCAAGTAAATCTTAAAAGGTACCTTTGCTTTGCATTTTAAATATATCGAAAATAATAAAATTTTATAAATAAGACGGCAGATATTTACTTTTATGTTTTTTGTCTGTGTATTATACACGAAATTATTAATTATTTGAAAGCGGAGTGTCTCCACACGGTTCTCTCTGTTTACTGCTACTGCTATCAATGTCGAATACAGCTTCAAAAATTCTGAATTTTTTTTTCTCTATTATTTTCTCTACTTTAAAAAACATAACGAAATTTATTCTAAAAATATATACGTTACATTTACACTTACTGTTACCGCAAACATATTTTTGAATTCCCTTTGCGTACCTGCAAGTAATAACATCATCAAGCAAAATTATTCAAATAGTTCGTAAATCGCTTGAATCTAGATTTTGTCCCCTTTAGCATTTCATGAGCGTTTGTGTCCCCGTAGGATTTATCAGTTGTCATTTCGAGTAAGTGTACCGACATAATACTGGGTAAATCTGAGTGTTAGTGAGGTTTATGAATTATTTAAGTTTGAAATATATAAGGTATCATCTCAATGTTAATATGTGAAATCTTTTTTCAGACTTCTTTTAAAACTATTATTATCATAACAGTTTTAGAAGATTTAATCATATTTGAGCCTGTCAGTTTGTGGTGCAAGAAATTATCATTTTATAAAATGACAAGAATAAGTAATTTCGGTGCCACCATCTTCTTACTTGTGTCTCATACTAAACGTCACTTATAAACTTGGAACTTAGTGTTTAGCAACACTATTTTTCCCTTTTTCCATATTTTAGAATTTAATTGTTACTTCCAAATTATTTAACAGTGATTGACAATCTAGGGTATCACTATATAATTTATCTTGATAATTTTCAATCAATACTTTTGATAACTATGAAATATGTAAATTTTCTCTTAGTTCAATGAGTGACTTAATATAATTCTAACTGCAATTTCACTTGAACTTGAAGAAACCTAAAGTATTTCAATATCAATTTAATAAATTATTACTAAAACTATATGGTAAAAAGTGCTTTGAAAATTTTATCGAAATATTACTCAGCAGTTTCCATAAACGTCAAATGTCGTAGACAGAAGAAGAGAGAGGGAGACAATCTTATAGTTAATATTTATATAGTTTATTCATTTTTTTCTATCTTGTCTAAATATTGATATGAGCTTAAAGCCTTTCACTTTATTTGAAAATTTATATAAATATATGAAATCCCATTGTTACCCGTTCCTGACTATACTGTTTTATTGTATCATTCCAAATATCACATTTCTTCGTTAGTAATTTAATAAAAGAAGTGTTTTATATATGTAGATAATTGTGGGGAACTGTCGGACTCGTTGTTACTAGAGCGCAACGGTGATAAAATAAAAATAAATTGATTCTTCTGACGTTTTATTTTTCCAAAGAGTCGAGTGTTTACTGGTTTGAGTAAATTGAATTCATTACTTTTTGTTCTGAATAAAAAAGGTTTATACTACACATTTCTACTTTAGATATATAATTGGCAAATAAATAGAAATTATTGTTTTGTTACTTAGACTTTTTATTGGTTATAAAATAAAAATAGTATATTATTAAATATCAATGTGTAATCTAGAAGAAAACAAATAAAACACTAAAATAGGCTATATTGGGAAGTTTACCTTAGATTGGCCTAAATACAGTTGACTGAGCAGTGCTGGAGTGCGCCGTCGTGATAATTTCGAAAATGCTCTTTACTGTTTCACTGTTCACTTCCAATAGGATGGCTTGTTTACACAATTAACGTGTAATGGTAGCTATAATCAAATTATGTTTATTTGGAATATGCATTTTAGCTTACAGTATCGCATTAGTCCGTAAATATGAGTAAGTTTTTCGGAAAAGGCAGTATACATATACAGAAATTTCATACAATAACCTTACAAAGAAAGATATAAATGTTATAAGTGATATATATATACCGGCTTTTATTTAAACGTTTTAAGAGAAAAAAAACCTCCTATGTAATTTTTGCATTACACAGTGCATCAATGTAAACTTAAGTAAAAGTAATAAAATTTTCCATATTTACAACTTTTTTCATAGATAGTCTGCTCCTATTGATTTAACGCTTATGACGAGTTTTCGTATTAGTGGGTTTTCAGATAATTTGTTTAAGAAATTTCAAACGTAAATAAAAATTTAAATTAATAAAGTTAGTTACAATATTAGTATAAATATAAAATGTTTAATTAGATAGAGTGAACAAAATAAACTAGTATCTTATCGTCAAGTTATGTTATTTCCTAGGTAGATGTCGCAGCTATATCGTAAATGGAAGATTTCCTTAAATCATTAGTCAGATCCTGAAACACGTTGATCAGATCAATATTAATATGTTATTTCACGATCACCGATAGTGAAACTCTAGCCTTTAAATAACAATTTTCAAGGATAAACAAACGAAGAAATAAAGCTTATTATTCTTCATCTTTAATTTACAGGTGACTAAATAAATAGTTTTAAAATATTCCATGTATTTAGTATTACAGCTTGTAGAATAGGCTCGTCAACATTCTATGGATATCATAAGATATGTTTACAATATGACGAAACGTCAATGACGAAAAAGGTCTTAAACTTTGGCGATTTCATTTTATGGCCTAATTCAGTGTGTCATTCCATTTAGACCGCCCAGTTCATGAAATGCTCGACAAGAACATAAAATCGTCAATTCTACTATACGACGATGACACATTCGTATATGTACATATAATGTATAAATTAGCTTTTAAATTGTGAAATTAAGCTATTTAATTAGAAGATACAATGTAACGTATGGAACACAGATCAATGAACTATTAGCTCAGTGTGTTATCGTTATTATACCTTTCCTTACGCCTTTAATTCTCAGAATGGAGACAATGTATGTAATTGTTGGTTCCCCTTCACCGACTATTAGCTGAATTGTTGATTGTTATAGAACAATTTTGTGTTACATTTAGAAATTTATGTTCTTTTAATATATAATGATTGATAAAATGTTGCGTTTATGTATAATGCGAAGCTTAATTTAGACTATATTATAGATACATAATGAAAAATTCTGGTACATATAGTATAAAAACTATAGTAGACAAAAATATTGAGATGAAAAAAGGAAATTGAATAGACTTTAGTACCTGATTCTAATTGGGCGGTGCTTAAAAATGAAAAAGGTATCTATTATAAAAGCTTGATATATTGGGCAGGTTCTTTCATAAGTTGCTCCTATAGTACTCCAAATATGTCTAGACATTCACTATAGATTGATGCCTCCTAGGTATTTCACGTCTTGTTCGATCTGACCTTTGAAATTCCTACGAGGTTCAGTTGACGGCAAGCAATGGCATTTTTAGGGTAAAGCTACGTTCTTTCTTTATAGTGAATAAGTAATAAAATATTAATGTATATGTGTTTAAATTGGGTAATTTTTTACTTCATTAATAGCAAATCAGTTTTTTTATATGATTTTGTAACTATTGATTGAGTTTTTATTAAAAAAAATAAGATGTATTATACAAATATATATATGACATTCAAATCATCTCTTTAGTGACCATTTGTAAAACAAAAACTAAAAAAATACTTACGTGACACAATGACATATAGTCAATTATAATTAAGTGATCAAACTAAACCCGTCATGGGCAATACGAACTCGGGTCAGGGACACTCTCGTCAGAACAGCAAGAGTAGGAAATGTAGAAGTTTGCCGACCTCGCCAGAAGTGAGAAGGTAAGTGGTTGGAGTTTAGAACTAATCGTTAATAAAAGAATTTTTAACACTATTTTTTTAACTGTTGTCGTATGTATGTGTGTGTATCTATATAACGGATACATTTAACCTAACCTTAAACTTTTGACTGACTTTGAAATATTGAATTAATTTGAATTTTTGCATACATTTGCATATAAAGACTGACAACAATAAAATTATATGGAAAGATATTAGTAAGAACAAAGCCATCGTGAGGACCCTTCGGCGCAACGGCTAAGGCCAAGGCGTCGTATATGCGATGGTTCGAATCGAACCCACCTTCGATTCTTAGTCAGTACGGACTACTTCATTTTTATTTTCTTCGCTCTGGCAACTATGCAAGCTCGGCGTTGAGTTCCATCACTCAACACGCAATATCTCGAAAAGTGAAAGGCGGGAACTCTAAAAGCGGAGAATTGAGTGTTTAAACACTAGTTTACCACGGTTCCTGCATTTCCTCCTCTCTTTCCTCTGCCTTCCCTGCTATGTGCAGGATAAAAATAAAACCCTTCAAAAACGAAGTTTATTTAAATCGTTTCTTATATTAAACGAAGTTTAGTTTAAGAAATATATATAATTTTCTGTTAATATGTTACATAATATTTGTATAGACGTATTATAATATGTGTATATAGGTATGCGCGTTTGTGCATGTTCTTACATACAAATTTTATGTATCCCTATATAATATCTAATATAATAATAAATAAACAAAATGTTACTAATAACAGAAACTCTCACTAAGTTGCATAGCATAATATTATCAAGTGAAAATAAGTTCTTATTTCACTTAGTCCGCGTTCTAAAATTGGCTAAACCTGATCCAAGTAACAGTTCGTCGATCTTTTACGATCATCTGTATCATAAATATCGTAAAAGAGAAATATCTTTGATCTTATACTCGGAAGATGTATCCTAAAAAGGATCTGCCCTTTGTTATGTAACGCGTTATTTTCTTACTACAAAAATTGTGATAAAAAGAAGATAATTATTGTTGTTTCATGTAAGTAAAAATTGTAGTTCAATAGAAATCTACGTCTTAAATTCAGACAGAATGTGGAATACGGATTGTACTAACATTAAAATAATCCTGCTAAATGTTAATTAATGACGCTGGTTGTTTATATGTAGATACGAATACATACTCAGATATTTCCAAGCTTCAATTATTACGTATATGTATTATTACTCAGTTATATCATTTTCACATATTATATATGTACTTATGTATCTATAATATTTTGAATGGTTAATAGTATTTTAAACGGACACTGCAAGCACGACAGGTTTCATTTCCAAACCGGCCGCCCCGGAAGTTACCGTCACGCGCTTTACCCTTGTTGACGCCGATAATAATTATTTATTAAGAGAAAAATATGAGTAAGTCAAAAGGTTGTTGTAGGAATAATTGAATTTTGTCTATCGCATATACTATACCAGCCGTCAATGGCGTATTTAGATTTTAGAAAATGTACTATGATTATAATCTTATGAGGACTCATAACGGCTTTCAGAAAAACATCTCTTTATTAAAAAATATTAACGCCAACGATATATTCCGCCACTCAACACGCAATGCCTCGAAAAATGCGGAAAACGGGGACGGAGAAAGCAGGGACTAAGCAAACGCAGTGTCTTAACATTGGGTTCCCACGGTCCCTGCAGTTCCCTCTGCCTACTCTGCCATGAGCGGGATAAAGCATGAAGCTAAAAAAAATTTAAAAAAAAAACACGTAAATATTTTTATTCTCATACAATGGGAACCTTACTCGGCGTTGAGTTCCACCTCTCAACGCAACGGTAAGTCTAGGTTCCCGCTATGCATGCGTGGTGCGAGGCAAGAAAATGAGTGAATATTTACAAATGTACAATCGATAGCAATTTTTTTTATCTACCTGTTCTTTAAAGAAGTGCTAGATCGTATTAAAATTATATTAAGAAAAATATACTGGTATTGATTGTAAAGTAGATGTACATAAATTTATTTCTAAAGAAAATAAAATATTTTAACTATAACCATAAAACGTTTTCGGCATCTTTTATTTACGTTTTACCAATTTTAAAGAGATAAATATACTTATTCAAATATCCTTCTACCCTTGTGGTTCCCGTATCACACGCGTGTCAAGTATCTATTACGCAAACTTGTCAAATGACACATTGCGCCCGCGCCAGATGTTCATTGTTTAGATTTGCCCTTCTTGTAGATACAAAGCTTTTAATCACAAAGGAGCTTGTTTAATTTAAGTTCAGAAAATATAGAATCCCTCACTTGTCGTTATTATGAATATCTCTGGTAAAAGTATAGCTTATATATAATATCACTAAAATTAATTATTATTTCTAGGTGATAATTAGTAGGTGTAATTATTGTTGATGAAAAAAGAAAACCAGTTATAATTTTAAAAATTAAAAAAGTGTATATATAGCTTCACGCTTTTATCCCGCATATAGCAGGGTAGGCAGAGGGAACTGCAGGAACCATACGAACCTAGTGTTAAGACACTCCGTTGCTTAGTTCCTGCTTTCTCCGTCTCCGCTTTCCGCCTTACTCGAGGCAGAACACGCAATGTGCTGAGTGGAGGAACTCAACGCCGCGCTTTGCCTAGTTTCCAGAGCGAAGAAAATGGAAATAGAAAAATCCACCTTCTTCGAGTGAGAATCGAACCCTCAAACCGCTACGACGGTCCTCAATATATATATATATATATATATATATATATATATATATATATATATATATATATATATATATATATATATATATATATATATATATATATATATATATATATATATATATATATATATATATATATATATATATATATATATATATATATATATATATATATATATATATATATATATATATATATATATATATATATATATATATATATATATAATATTTTTATTAAAAACTAAAAAAAGTAAATACGTTTACAATAACGAATTTCATTAATATGTCTTAAATTCTATTATGGTTATTGGTTTAGTATAGCATGTAGTTCCATCTCGTGAGGAGAGGAAGTACTACGTTGGTACAAATGTTTACAGCGTTTGCGCATTGTTCGCATTTTGATACTTTTAATTGAATACTCAGAATTAAAGCTTATGATTAACCATTTTATTATATTCAGTTTCCTTAAGATTTAAGATACAATATGATCAATGTAAAGTAACAACAGCAGATACAAATTTTACACTAAAAAAAAGTTCACTTTGTGAAATTATAAGATAAAAAAGCTTTTACTATTGTTAACATTAAGGGAAAATTAAAATAATATTAAATGGAAAGAAAATTCCTAATGAAGTTTGAATATTCGTATACCAATTTGCTAAGTAAATCTGTCTGCATATTTCGGCACCTCCTATTTCAAAGTACCTAATTAGCTTATTGATAGTCAGCGTACAGAGCTTTTAGGATGATTGAAGTTTATTTTAAATTCCTAGTTAGTAGTTTTTCTTACAAATGCAGTATCAAAGAATTCGCAAAACATTGAGACTCTTTTGTTTGTTTGCAACTAAGTAGTAACGGTATCATAATAAACCAAATTGAATAGAAAAATACAATTTCAATTTATCTTGTCCAGATAAAGTATGGATGCCATATACCTATAGTTTGACGTAAACAACTTCATATAATATTTATTTATAGTATAATTCGTTGATTATACATTGTGCACAACGTAACAAAGAAATTAATCTTTCCATTTATTAGCCTTTATTCATTTATATGAACTAAGCTAGACCTTTTAAAGGCATAGATTACATTTCCGTATTCATCGGTGTAATTATATCTATGAAGATAAAAGCTCTTGACGCATTAATAGCTTAAACAATATATAATAAAAGTGTCATAAATATTTTTACGTTCATGTTATATATATATATATATATATATATATATATATATATATATATATATATATATATATATATATATATATATATATATATATATATATATATATATATATATATATATATATATATATATATATATATATATATATATATATACATATATATATACATATATATATATATATATATATATATATATATATATATATATATATATATATATATATATATATATATATATATATATATATATATATATATATATATATATATATATATATATATATATATATATATATATATATATATATATATATATATATATATATATATATATATATATATATATATATATATATATATATATATATATATATATATATATATATATATATATATATATATATATATATATATATATATATATATATATATATATATATATATATATATAGTTATAGTTCAACTGAATATTACAATAATTACAAGTAACATAATATGCGGGATAAAGCGTGAAGCTAAAATAATAATAATAAAAAAAACACATACACTACAGTCTATAGAGTAGGTGTGTTTACGCTCGTAATTATACGCTTTTAATTACTTGAACTTAAATTTGACTAAAAACACGATATTATTGTCTTTTCTTCTCTGGTAAAAAGAAAAAGGCTGAAAGTAGCGAATGGAATGTCTTAACACCAGGTTTCCTTTGCTTACTCTGCTATGCGCAGGATATTGCGTAAATCTAATAAAATTAACATAAAACACAACAAATTTAAGATTTTTTTCAAGTATATTAATAATAACTATAATATTCCGTATTTATGTAGTTTCTTTGTCCGCAGACAAGTATCGGTGTTGCAGACGTCGATACCGCTGCCGGCGTCGGCGGCGGCGGTCCGACGCGCTCCACCGGACAAACGACCCCTGCCAGCTACCCCGATTCATGGTAAGAATTTATTAAGATAATATAATTTACTGAAACTATCGTGGCGGAAAGCTTATAACTTTAAAGAACTTTAGTTCGATTACCATAAAAAAAGATTTTGAGTAATTTTTCTTTATATCTTTCTCCTATAGACTAAGGTAAATCATAAGTGTAATATTACTTACTTTGTTGTAAGAAATGAATAATAGTTCACTAGGATCTTGCTGCTGAGGTAAATATAACCGAAACAAATAATACCTTCATCGCCTTATTGTTAGCTTTCTCTCACAGATGAAAATAAATCTAAGTCAAGATAGCGAAAATAAATTTTCTACTTCAATCGGATAAGGTTATTAATCGCCTCCACTGAGTGTGGGGTAAATATTATAGAAAATAGGATAAGTTAACAAAAACGCAACGTTTATTAGGCACCTACCCATACTTTTAAATCTTGATGACTTTTTTTAATAGAAAGTTGCATTAATTGTAAAATAAGTAATAGTCTATCATTCATTTTTCTCTTATTTTATGAAAAAAATATATGTAATATATAGGTAAACAATTTAATTTGCCCCTTCACATTGTGTAAACCGTCCTTGAAAATTCACACAGTCCAACAAAAGTTAGTTTAAGATATGATTCACAAAGCTGGATTTGCACAGTGACAAATACAGAAACTACAAACAGACTCGCAAATAGTGTTGCACTGCACGTGTGCTTTGATATTATCACAAACCGGCTGTATTATTGTATTATGAACTTTGCCTTTATGAAACTGTACCTAGTCATATATTTTATAAAGTAATAGAAATTTTAATCAAATATTATTATTAAATAAGGTATGTGAGATTAATAACTATGTAAGTTCATTCTATATAAGATTTTGGAGCGGTTGGCATAATTAAAAACGAACATTATTAAGATTAAAACGATTTTGTACTAAAATATTAGTCAAAAATGGTAGAACATAACCTTTTTTTACGTGTTACTTGTAACATAGATAATGTGTTAAGATTTAAAACGATTAGATGAAGAATAATCATATATGTATGTAAGTTTACCAATACATTTATTGATTAACAATTAACGATGACTAAAATAATCTAATTTTTAATTATATTATTATAAAGCTTATAATTTTAATAATTTTAAAAATTACTTATATATTACAGCGGCAAAGCATCAGCACGTAAACGCGAAGGTTGTGGGTTCGACTCTCACTTGAATGAACAAATTACACTTGAGGAAATATATTTTCAGATACACATCCAATTAGTTATAATATATTTAAGTGAAGAAGCATTTTATTATATTACTTAGATAAAAGTAAAGTGTTGCCTAAGAAAATCCACTATATTTCATCGGTCGTAAGAGCTTCAGAGCACTTAGTGATGAGACGTACAATTGAGTGAAATCGAGAGAAATAAAATACCTAAACTTTTATTCATTTAATCGAGATCTGTAACCATTAGGATAAAATATATAATAAAACAAATTATTATCAGTTTTTCCCTTAAGCTTTGGAAAAAATATCATAAATCTTATATAATAACTTTACTTTTAAAAGTTTTATTTGGTTATATAAATATTTAAATAATTTTTAATATCTTTATAATTTTTCTTTTTGTATGCGTGTTCGTTTAAATATTAGTTTTAGGTAAACTTTATACATAACAAAAATATATAAGAAAAAAAATTAAAATAAAAGCATAACAAAGTGAGAATGGTTTCTTCTACTTCCTAAAATTAGTTAACTAATATTAATGATTGATATTATCCATGCCTCTGATATCTTCATTCAGCTAACGTCCTTATAATCGTTTACTTACGCAGTAGGCGGATGCATTGTCAGTTAATGTGCACTTCTCGCCGAGCGCGCTCTTGTAAGGCGACCGATAAAATTAATATAAGAATTAATAAACAGTTCATAAAAATGGTGTAATTGTGATTTATGTGACAGCTGTTATATATATAAAATATAAAATTTTAAATAAAATAAGTTTGAGATGTGCTTATAATGAATAGGTGTCTTCTTGATGGAACAGATAAGCTTATTGTAAGTTTATTTTTAGATAACATGTGTATATAATTATCGTATAGTATTGAGTTATATCAATATTAAGTAACTTTATTTATTTTATTAAATGATACGTCAAAGACTTGATTTTTCGAATTAATGTTGTAATTGCTATGTGAACTATTCTATTAATTTGTGGGTAGATTTGTAAATATTTTTTGACAGCTTTAATTATTATATTGAAATTAATTTTTACGTGAATTTATGTATGAAGTTCATAAGCTTCAAGTATGAACTGATTTCCTGCTTACACTGTCCATTAGGTTAAGATGGTTAGCGATGATTCGCTGCTTTCTCCAGACGAATTCCTTAGTCATTAACAATCGCAACCAATTATGTATGGTCAAACATAAAAGTGCTTCATTTGTCTATTTCCATTTTGTTTAAAAAAGATTCTTATTGTCTTTTACATTAGTAATTATTATTAAGAAAATATAAATACATATTTCATTGATGTTATTATGTTTCTCAAACAAGGTTATTGTAACATTTTACATATTATTTGTTTTCAAGAAAAAAAAACGTTTTATTGATACGAAATATATACAAATAATTCTGTCTTAATTATTACACTTTAATATTTTTACTTTTATAATACTTACGTAAATATATACATACATATGCGAATAGGAATAGCTTCTCCTGAATAGGTATGTATATATGTAAATATATACCTACATACATATTTAGGAGTAGCTATTCCTATTCGATGTTGTAGGATAAGAAACATCTATTCTAGTATCCTTTCATTAGATGATCTAGGTTACAAGTGGATGCTGTTGTTAAAGTGATGGATCGGTGAATAAACGGATGTAGTGCGCTCTTGATTGAGATTATTCGCTCTGATGACGTAGGGCTTCCTTTATGCTGGCATACACTTGTTCAACATTATCTTATACAACTGAAGTGGATATAAATAAAAATTGAGTGAAAATTAGAGCTAAAAGCATAAACGCTTAAAGAGGAGATTCCTATAGGAGATAGCTTAAGACTTAATATGTTACGCGGGAAACATGAAAATAAATTAAATACAAAATCATGTACAGCAAAACATTTGATGTGTGTGTACTGCTAAGTTTAACTCAAGTTTATTGACTGAGATTGAAAGCATATTGATACAAATTTACCAATACGTATATAACTATTTAGTATATATAAACTAGCTTCCCGTTGCCTACAAGTACATATATATGCTTAGACCTTTTAAACTTTTACGACTGATTTTGATGTGGTGTTTTTAATGTATAACACTTTCACTATATAAAAGAGGAATACTGCTAAATTTTAAATTTTCTAATGTGTTGTCTTTGAAACAGTCAAATGGTAAAGAAAATATGTTCGTATTGTGTAGTGACAAAAAAGCTTTCAACGTTTTATATATAAAAAATATAAAGTATAAAGTACTCTTTTAGTATATTTAGTATGAGTATTGCACTCGTGAGAAGCCAGGGCAGTTCGCTAGTCGCTACTGAGCGTAACGACCTTCGTAGTTATCGCATTTGGGGTCGTAGATTTAAAGGTAACTTAAGGTTATGTAAATCTATTAATTTTTTAATGCTTATGTTATTTACATAATAATATTATTTTTATATTGTTTTCAATAATAGCATTCATAGGTCATAGGAGTATATCAAAATTACTAATTAGTTTACTATTATTAAATTAATATTAAAATAAACATTCCTATATTTAAAATATATACAGTTAAAAGTACAAAAAATCCAATATTTATTTAATTTAATTGACTTTTAATATCATCGTATTTGTTCAATACAGAAGCGCAATCAGCTAGTAATGTGTAATTATATTGTAATAACATTACTTTACGTTATACTTTTGTAATATGAAAAATATTATCGTTAAATTTTGCATTGACTGTAATCACCTTTTTATATAGTCTCTGATAAAATTTCAAATTCATGAGCTTTCCTAAAATAAACATTGTATTATTTCCAGTTAAGGAAATCAATAATCAAACTGTTTATGGGTCGTACCCCTATTGTCTCTCACATGTGCCATACTGGGGTCTTGCTTATAAGTATGACGTCAATTTATTATTATTTTTTAGACATTGCACCGATCGATAAGGACAGCCAACGTTGTTTGGCCCCATATGGTCAGCTGTCTATGCACAAAATTAGTAACTTTTGAAAGGGTCGCAAAGGGTATTATGGGTCAAAATAAGATTGTTTAGTATACAACAATATACTGTTTGTACGACCTAGCAATCAGTATGTTGTGATAGTTGTGAGTGCCACCCGTGTTACAAACACGCTATTCATCTTATCATTCAAGTTGACAGGGTACAGATAAAAATATTTAAGAAGCGATAACCTTTAAGCTTATGTTAATGATTTAGTAATCATTTTATTTTATTTGCAGGAGGCAAAAGTGGGTTTTCAGCGAGCTCTAGTCGTTCAACTAGTCCTCTTGGTCAAGGTGCAGTCAGTTTTATACCACGCGCACCAACATCTTCGTCGGGGTTTGTATTATTATTTATTATAAGTTTCTATGAAGTTTATAAATAAATAATACTTTTAAAAAAAAATGGTTACAGGTAAAGTGGGTTTTACGGGCGAAAATTTTACGTGACAACGTCTTTTTCTCGGTAGAATATTTATTGATATGAATAATAATTATAATATAAATTGCACAAATTTTAACTATAGAAAATATATTTTGTTTACTAAAACATTGTACATGTGTCAAGTGATACGCGCGGCGGACCGATCATAGTTCGGTGACAGTTGACACATCGTTACGTTACTTTTTCATATGTGACTCCGAGTCGCAACCTAATTTAAGACGTTGTCACGTCAATATAAAGTTTATAATTATAAGTGTTAATGGTAACGTAACGAGCACAATTTAACATTTTATGTACGTAAGTTTTTTTTAATATTGAATTTTTTTTTCAGATCAAGACCCAATTCATCGTTATTAGCTCCCGGGAGTAAAATACCATCCACGTTAAGTCAATCACAACAACATGCACAAAATACAAATAGTCAAAATGGTACACCTACAAAACAGTCTATGCTTGATAAATTAAAACTTTTCAACAAAGACAAAATAAGTAGTGAAAAGCAAAGTAGTAAAAGTACTGCGGTTTCAAAGCGTACTAGTTCTTCCAGTGGGTTTTCATCTGCAAAGAGTGAAAGATCCGATTCTAGTTTAAGTCTTAATGAATCCGCCAACGCAACAAACACACATATCAAATCATCTAATTTAGTAGGCCCTAAAAGTGTGAGACAGCAGAATGATACATTATCAAAAGATAAATCAGGGAAACACGTTAAGTCAAAGTTAGCTAGTACAAAGATATCAAAAGAATCGTCTGCAATAAGTAAATCGAATATAAAATCAAGTAACGAAAAGACCAGAAACAGTCCAAAATTACCATCAAGAGACAAGGAGTCTAAATTGGCCACACCTAAATCACTTAGTAACACTAAGTTAAATCAAATAGATGATCATTCCAGAAGTTCTAAATCTAAGTTAGAACCAAAAATGGTGAAACTTTCAGGAAGTCAAATAAAACTGACTGATCAACGCATGGACCCTAATGTAGAAAATAAAGCGCATGAAAATACAAAACATCAATCTAACCAAGCACAATCTCCGTCAATGTCAAACGGCCCACAAAGTCCTCTGCAAAATACAGGGATCCCAAAACCTACGGCTGCTGTAAAAGGAACATCAAAAATTTCAAAAGACGAGAGACTTATTCTAAATAAAAGTACAAATAGTCAACTAAGCCCTATACAAAGCAACTCCAGTTTAAATTCCGCGAATAATATCAATGCTCTTCCGTTTTCTCGAGAACAATCTAATGTGAGTAAGGAAGTGTCCCAAAAACAAACATTGGCTGTTTCTCCAATGCCAGTTGTCAATTCTGGTCCAAATTTGAACTCGCTAATGTCAGAAAGCTCCCATTCGAATTCAACTCACAGCACTACCGGTCAACAGTCGAATTCTAGTGACGGTAGTGTTATTTACCGTCCATCCAGCGAATCGGGATCTGAGGCATCAAAAGTGAATAACTTAACTACAAATAAGAGACTAGACATGAATGCGGCTTATATTAATGACGTGATCAATGAAGCTGAAATATCAGAGAAAGAGGCGGCACAAAAAAGACCAGTCGACAGGTCAGCTCCAAAACCTATGTTTGATCCTAATAAAACGTTAACAGAATACGAAAAAAATGATAGCCGCTCAAGTACTCCATCACATTGTAGAGATAACTCGCTAGGGGATGACGAGAATCCTTTAATGAACGTCTTGCCCATGCGACCTTTGCTTCGTGGTTACAATAGTCACCTGACTTTGCCGATGAGAACATCGGGCTTATCGCAGAAAAATGTACCAGGCTATCCACATCACGCGAACACGGTTAAAGCTAATTTCGGAAGGGAAAATATGAGTTTACGTGAGCGTATGAATTATGGGGCGGGGTTCTCTAACCCTGACTATTGTGACCTTGAAATTGCCTCCGGATACATGTCCGATGGGGATTGCTTAAGAAGAATAAACATAAGCGAAGCGGATTGTGGCCGAAACAATGATGTGATGGATGGATATATGTCGGAAGGAGGAGCCTCTTTGTATGGTCGTAGGATGAATTACCAGCAGCCCTCGCAATTTCAACAGCTCGACGAAAGGTATGTATTACCAAAATTACTATCTATTATAGTTTTCTTACATACAGAAGGCAGCACTTACACTTGCACTTATAATCTTTTCTAGTAAGCAATTTTCAACTGCACTTGCGATATATTTAAATGTTTAAAAGCAACAATAGGAAGAAAACGATAGCTAAGTTCGTTAAGCGTAGGACTCGCTTATAATTGAAATTAAAACGGTCCCTGCAGGCATGAGATTCATTGCCGTAATGGGAACACAAGAGTAATGTTCTGCGCTTTCTTGTTTTATGACCTAGGAATTTTTAAATTTTCAAGCTAGAATTAATTCATAAAGATGTATGGCAAATATCTCGCTTCATTACAAATTATGTTAACAGAACATATGTATTACGTTTTAAAGCATTGTATGCAATCCACAAGTGGTTGAACCCGCCTCCCTTATTTGCAAATATATTATGTAATAGCGTCTGTAAGTTAATGAAATTTAATTAAGATTAAATGATCTGACATAAAAGTATTTTTGAATGTAGTAAAATATCGAACATTTCATGAAATCTGAAAGGTAGTCGGTTAAATGTACTTTTATCTTCGCTGTAAATTAGATAATTCCTTATTTTGATAAATATTGTATATATTAGTGGTAGCAAATACATTATGATTATATATTTAACTTATTGTTAGATCAGAATTTTAACTTGACGTAAGAGATAATAATTTTAAATAACGGTAAAAAATTAAAACCAATGTTTTTTAAAGTATTTCATTAAACAGGATGGAAAACCAAATGTAATTTAGTGAGTGTGGCTATTGCGTTGACAGATTGTTAGTATTGAAACACTCGTGGTGTACCGATGGTCTCTTCGTGAGGACTCATATGGCGCACTCACACTGTCGCATCGCTAGGGGAGAGGGTGAGGTGGCTAAAATCGATACTCCTACGTCTCACCCCCCGCTCACTATTTACCACGCCTCGACCCTAACCACCCCTAACATCAACACACAATTCAGAACCTTATCCGTTATAAAATAAAACGCACTTCCTCAGTGAGATAATTACGTTATAACATTTTTCTTTGTGAAATATTTATAATCGTTACTGTAAGTTACATTTGTTGGTATAAAATATTAAGCGAATTTCATTTATTTCTCGAATCGAATAACTACTGCTACTGATATATTATAAAACGTTAAATAGGGCACCAATAAAAGTAGGAAGTTATCTATTAAAAGCAAAAAATGAAGATTGAAAGGTTTAAGTGATTATGTAAATGAGTAGTGGAGCTGTTTTGCGGCGCACGGTACCCTGCTTGCCGTACTCGGCGCGGTGGCCGCGGCAGCGCGGGCAGGGCGGGCGGCATTCGGCGCCGCGCACTACGGGTGTGCGGGCGCGCCGTGTCACCCGCGCTTAGACACACGTGACAAACTTTCCCGATTTTCTGTACGGAAAATGTAAATCTGTTAACGGCATCGATCGTTCGGTCGCTAGACGCACGCTCGAGCTCCGGTCACAGCTGGCGCCGCTCATCTGGACCGCGCGTAACAAAGACTTCACGAGAAAAGATCGCGACTCCTGTGAACTGTGAATCGAGGGATTGTGCTCGTTGCGCGTATTGTAGGTGTCATGCTGGACCATAGTGTGCGCTGTGCCTTGTCTATCTAATACGCGCTTGACGCTCTGAGCGGGAATTTTAACGGAAACTATTAATTTGCTAAAATATTTTACCTATGCTATGATAATAATTTTGCAATTAGTGTAAGAATAAGTGTTGCCTTGCTATGTGTCTTCGCTTCGCTTTAGACGTGTTATTATATACATTGGTGCTTATACCTTTAGATTCGAAATCGTTTTGTATTATAACGAAAACATTGATCTAAATTTAGGAACTTTTATACCTACTGTTTTAAGGAAATATGTGGAGTAATTGGTAAGATATAGCTTAAGACATTATTATTAATTATTATTATAAGCGTAAGGCAATAACCCTGTGAACATCTGGACAATTGCGAAGCCGATGCTCAGTGACATGTGGTAGCCAGTCCTAGTAAATTACTGTTATAATAGACTTAATTATGTCGAATATTGACTAACACGTTTAGCACTAACTAAGCGCAAACGCTTTTTAAGCATGATAATTTTCTATCGATATATTTCAACGAATCAAAATCGATTCATCCAATGGTTATTGCTTCGGTATTAGCAGGGCTGGGGCGGAAATCTCTAACCTCGACTAGGAAACTATTCAACTTCAGACTTAATTATTTTAAAGGAATCGATTCCTGGTAAAAGTTGATCATTATATTGTACAAAAGTTTAATGTTCATGCATGCCTTAAAAATAATACTGTTAAACAAGCCGGGTGTAACGATTTAATAAAATGCTTCTCGGGCTTGGCTATTAAATTTTTGTTTGTGTTAGTGTGTAAGTGCATTGTGTTAACGTTATGTGTGGGGTTAGCCGTTAGTGAATCATTGTTTGTTGGAGTTCTCTGCCCGCCTTGTGCGCTCACAATCGATCTTCAATATTATATAAATTTCATGGGACTTTTATATCATATTTACTATATTTAAACATTTATAGTTTTATTAGCGGTCCATTCATAACATATAGGTGTGTTAGAACATTTAGGGCCGTTTTCACCACTTGCTGATAAAGTTCCAGATAGGAAATACTTTTCTTGTTTCAGATAGAAATATCTAGCAGACCTGTTTAAACTATCAACTTTTATCTACTAGACAATATGGTGAAATTGACCCTTAAAATTTTTGTATTAAGTTAAACCACAAAAAGAATATGTGTATACATATTATATATTAATGTTTGCTGTTACCGAGCAATTTATAAAATATACTCGTGTTTATTGTGGTGGTTATTAAAAGTTTCAGCTTCGTAAATACAGTAACATTATGTTTACCTTTTTAATTAGCGAAAGCGTTCCGATTAATGATATTATAGACTTAACTAAGATAAATTGACAAGTTCAGTACTTGCCAACTTCCTTTTTATTAATATATAATGTATAGTACAATGTTACATACATAATGTACAGTATTAATACTTTTATAAGTATTTTATTTCATAGTTTGCTAAATATTTAGTGAAATAATCATTATAAGAGCGCATTTATTAAAGAACAGATTACGGAGTAGAGTATACTCAAGGCTTTACACAGAATAGGTACTTTAATTCCGGAAGCTTTTCGTTCTGGTGGAACTACGGCGAAAATTTTACACTAAAGCCCACTGAGAGAATGGAATCATATTTTTAATAAAAAGTTGAAATTGTAGAGGACAAATAAAAATCCGGCGTCGGATATTACAGAGGCTGCTTGTTCGTCTGAAATATTAATGAAAAACTAGACTTTGAAATAAACTGAACGAGAAAATTGCGAATCCTCTCATCGTATTATTTTGAATTATTACTTAAACACTAAATTCTGCATTTATATAACATAACTGTTAAATTGTTTGCGTTGAAAATGTAACCATGTGTTTTTACTCATAAACGAACAATAAGATGTTCCTTTGGCATCGCAGACTGTAATCATCTCTTCATTACGAGAAGATCTTCTCGTCTCTTTGTGATCTTGAGTATAAGTGAAATACAATTAAAGTAAATGCAGAATAGTCTTTTTATTTTATTTAATATTACTAGTTTAAACAGTTTTTGCAAATATGAAAAAGAGCCAATCCCCCACAGGCATAAATATCAATAGGTATATATTCCCCTATGACTTTTGGATTTCCATTTGTGTATATTGTAACAAGGCTGATTGTATATAGATAGATAAGACGCCAAAAAAGTTATTATTTTATATATTTGATAGTAAATAATTATTTTTTTAATCATTATACAACTAGTTGGACTATAATTATATTTTTATAAAAATTGGAAAAATAATGAATCTGAGCTTTCACTATAATTAACAGATCATTGCATCTACAGCTTAATTATTTAAATTGACCACGTTGGGGATTTATTTCATTAATTATATATAATGCCAGAGAATTGTAGCTACGTGTGCACAACAGTTCGCGTATCTTTACTCTTTACCTGCAAAGTGATAGAGAAAATATGTTATTATATTGATATATATTTTGGTAGAATACTAACACAATTGCAATTGCGTACATATTCTTTTCCTTATGAATATATACTAATGATTTAAGACGTGAGTGCACACAGCCCTGTCACTGATATGCTCTTTTAAATAGCTCTTCATCTATTTTAATTGGTACACGCCGATAGTAATATGCAGTTCTGCTATGATCTCTTAATTGTTGTTTAATATTTCTGTCCATTTTTCCACACTGTTGCTATTGTACATATGTTTTGTCTTGTTTCAGTTATAATTTTTTACTGATTAGAATGTGATGGAGTCAGATATTTTCAAAAGAATTTTGAAATAATATGTCCTAAAGTTTCCATCGTTTTATCAAACCAATTACAAATTAAATATATGACTTACTTTGACTTAAGGTCCTAAGTCCCCTAGATGGGGCAGAGGGCATCCACAGTGCGTCGCCATCCCGTCCGGTCTTGAGCATCGCGCTTCACTTCGCTCCAGGTCCTCCCTATGTTTGCCACCTCTGCAGCGACCGTCCGACGCCAGCTCAGTTTAGGGCGGCCACGTTTTCGCTTGCCTTGGAGATTCCAGTCTAGGGCTTGCCTAGGGATGTGATCTGGATCTCTTCGGAGCGTGTGGCCAATCCATCCCCACTTGCGACGCTTGATTTGCTGGTCGATCGGAGTTTCGCCGCAGCGTTCCCAGAGTTGTATGTTGGAAATTTTCTCGGGCCAGTAAATACCGAGAATGCGGCGAAGACAACGGTTAACGAAGACTTGGAGTTGGCGCGAGATGTCTTTTGTGACCTTCCAGGTCTCACACCCGTATAGCAAAACGGTTTTAACATTGGACCGGAATATTTTGAGCTTAACTCTCCTAGTCAATTTCCGGGATTGCCATACGGGGCGCAACTGTGCGAAGGTTGCTCTTCCCTTGGCGATTCTCGAGGCGATGTCCTCCTCGGTCCCTCCAGCTTCAGTCACGATACTTCCGAGGTAGGTAAACTTGTGGACTCGTTCCACAACCTCTGTGCAGATGAGCAGCGGTAGAAAGCTAGTTGCTCTGCACCTCATCTCCTGGGTCTTCCGGGTGTTAATTTTTAACCCCATCTCCGTTGCTTCTCCACGTAGGTCGTCCAGTTTGGCTTGCATATCGGCGCGTGTGTGACTTAGCAGACATAGGTCATCGGCATAATCCAGATCTTCTAAGGTGCCGGAAAGTCCCCATTCTATGCCGCGGCGCTTATTGCTGGTACATTTACGCATAATGCCATCGAGAACGACAAGGAAGAGGAGAGGAGAGAGAAGACACCCTTGCCTTACACCCGCTCGTACTTGAATGTCCTCCGAGACGAGGCCGTCATATGTCACTCTACAAGAGTAATTCTTGTAGATGGCCTGTATTAGGTTAGTGAGTTTCTCGGGGACTCCAATTTCCCGCAGACGGGCCCAGATACTGCTCCACCTCAGCGTGTTGAAGGCTTTTTCGAAATCAACGAAGGTTATGTATATTTCCCTCTGCCATTCTGATGCCTGTTCGAGGATGATACGTAGAGTATTGATCTGGTCCGTGCACGATCGGTTGGGTCGGAAGCCAGCCTGTTCTTTACGAAGGAGGGGTTCAACGGCATTCGACAACCTATCCAGGATAATCCTGCAGAGCACTTTGGATGGGGTCGAGAGCAATGTAATGCCTCTCCAGTTGCCATACTCACTAAGGTCTCCCTTCTTGGGCACGGTGATGAGAAGGCCTTTGTTCCAGTCATCGGGCAATTCTTCGGCTGACCAGATATTGCGTATGAGAGGTGTAAGCGCGTTTACGGCGGTAGGGATATCGGCTTTAAGCATTTCCGCCGTAATGAGGTCAGCTCCTGGAGCTTTGCCACTCTTAAGTGACAAGATGGCCTCCTTTACTTCCTCTCCAGTAGGCGGAGACACGTCAATGTCGAGGCATTGTGCAGGTTGGCTGATAGCGGGTGGCAACTTATTATTGGGATCGTTGGGGACTCGGAAGGTTTCCTCAAAATGTTCCCGCCAGCGTTGAAGCTGTTCCTCCGATGTCACGAGTAGCTGGCCTCTCTTGTTTTTTAAGGGCTTCTTGTTCCTCTGACTTCGGTTTCCGGCTAAGGCTTTTGTTGCCTTATACATCTCCCTGAGATTACCGGAGTCAGCAGCGCGTTGGGCACAATCCGCTACACTTTCCGCCCATATTCGTCGATCTCGACGTGTACTGCGGTATATGCGTCTGCGTATCAGGCGGTATTGGAGCCTCAGGTTTTCACGCACCACAGCGTCGTCCGTTGCTAGGAGTTGGAGGTGAAGTTCACGCCTTTGGTTGATGAGGTCCCAGGTATTTTGTGACATCCAGTCTTCGCGAGTGAATATTTTATGTCCAAGAACGACAGAGCTGGTCTCTGTGTAGGCCATTTTTATGTAGTTCCACTCCGCGTTGACAGAAGTGGAATCCCTTGCGAGGGTGGAGAAGCGATTTTGGAGTTCTAGTCTGAAGGCTTCACCTATTTTAGGATCTCGAAGCTTGCTCACCTCAAACTGTTTGCCCATCCTGGTGGTCACGTTGCCCTTTCGCGCCACAGCTACTTTGAGCCGTATTTCTGCTACGAGTAGGATGTGGTCGCTGTCAATATCTGCACCACGGCGGTTGCGTACATCAAGTAGAGATGAGCGCCATTTTGAACTTATGGCCACATGGTCTATTTGGTTTTTGGTGACTCCATCGGGTGAATTCCATGTATATTTATGGTGTTCTCCGTGGATAAATAGAGTACCTCCGATGGTGAGATCGTTGTCTTGACAGAACTCCAGGAATCTCTCCCCGTTCTCGTTCCGGACTCTCAGCCCGTTTCTACCCATGTGTCTTTGACATCCGTCGTTGTCCGTACCAACCTTTGCATTCAGGTCGCCCATGACGATAACTATGTCCTGTTTGCGGATCTTCTCCAGTGTCAGGTTGAGTGCACTGTAGAAATCGTCCTTGTCTTCCTCAGGTGCTAAATTAGTGGGTGCGTAGCACTGAACGACGGTTATCTTGCGGGCTTTGCTGTTAAATCGAGCTGTGATGATTCGTTCTGAGATCGGTTTCCAGTTCAGAAGGCTCTTCATTGCATCACCAGAGAGGAGGAATCCGACACCGTTTTCACGGGCACCCTCTACATCTTCCTTCCCGGAGTAAAGTAATGTAAGGCCTCTGGACGTTCTCAGCTCTCCGAATCCGTTTCTGCGCACTTCACTAAGACCGAGTATTTGCAGTTTGTAACGTTGCATTTCTACTTCTGCTTGGGCTAGTCGGCTATCCTCACTCAGCGTTCGCACATTCCAGCAAGCAATTCGTGTCCGTATTTTCATGCCAAAGGTCGTCGTTGTTTGATCGGTCCGGTTTTGCACTGTTTCTGTTTCTTTAATCATTGTGTGGGTTTTTGGGTAAGCGGATGATTAGCCCACTATACCCTAGCTCATTGGTGGGGCTGCCACCTTTGAGCCCATGGGCGTGCTCGGTTTTATCTCGGGTTTCCTCCCTAGTGATCGAGTTCTGTTTTAAGGCGCAGAAGATTCGCCTTTCGCCCTGCATCCTCTGCTCAGCTACAACTCGAGATGGCGGTCACGCGGTAGCGCGGTTGTAGCAGTTCCCGGGGGAGACGGCGGGGACGTGGATGACTCGGACTTATTAGGGCTCTGCTTAACTAGGTGTTCCGCCACTAACACAGCAGATGGTTCCTTGGCATTTTGTAGGTAATGCTGTTCTCACTTACAGCGATTCCCACCAAGACCAAAACCCTAACTTCCCCCCCCTTAATTAAATATATACGTTAAGTATAAGGGCACAGTCCCAACACTTTCAGGTAATATATATTTGGGCAAAACATGAAGGCGATGATACTTATAGAAGAGATCTAAATTTAGTATTTATTCCTTAGACGAGTTATTTAGAATAGGAACATACTTAGATTTCATGCTTGCAAATGGGTTATTGTTACAACTATGCTTCACTATATTAAATATAGGGGTGAAATGTTGGCAGATTGTGCTCATATAAAAAATATCTATCATGTGCAAATAATATACGCGTACTCACGGGTTCCGTATCCGCCCGCTGAGGAAATATTAGTTATAAAAATTGATATACCCAAATTTTACTAATTCTAGCTCTATATTTCAAAATTCTTGGTCAACCGGAAGTATCTTGAAAGTTTTGATTACTCTGTGATTTTTATAAAAATGATTATAAGCGTAAACGCTCGCATTCTTTGATTAATTTGACTTAAAAGCTTGATTTTTACGGTGCTTAGAACCTTAGATTTTCATAAAGTTGTTGATTTTAATATTTGATATTAATTTCAGCGTCATTTTTCCATGATTGCCGATTTTGAGAAAATAGTCTTTACAGATGGACAACAATTTGAACTAACTCATAGTAGAACTTTGTTGGTTTCCCTTTCAAGAATTCAGAAAAGAAAGTCTAAAAATGAGTATATAACAAAATTTAATAACAGGGTCGTCCGTGTAAAACAATTTTTATGATAAAATATCAATAGAGAGTGTAAAATATTGCTGAAAACATATTTAATATACTGCCTTACACTAAAAACTATATAGTAGTTCTGTAAAATTTTAATAAACAAATTCCGGTTATTTTAGGTTGCTAGTCAGTTATTTCTACAAAAAAAAACTTTAATAACTGGAAAATCATCCTGAAGGCGTGACTTTAAACTCTAGTATGCTTAAATTAAAAAAAATATTATTTTATTCTTAGCCAGAGTAACAGCTTAAAAATAATTAAAATATAAGTACTATTTAATGACATTCTTGGGAAAACTCACGTTAAGCCACATACGTCACATAGACGACATCGACATTACATAAGATGACGTCGATGGGTCTTAATAATACTACCTATAAAACAATTAGATTATAAACGCACATGTAGCTAATTCAATGAACCATTAAACAATATGCTTAAAGTACGTTGAAATATACACATTGATAAAACGATAAAAATATTTCAGACGTCTCTCAGGAAAAATGGGGGTGCTACGAGAATAATGAGATGCTCAGTTCATATAATGAGAGGCTTGAAGGAAACTACCAGTTCCTTTCAGATCTGTCATCATTAGTAAAGGCTCGAGGCGCACCATTTTCATTAAGACGCCAATGTTTCGTGGTACAAAGGTGTAGGGTGGGATGTTTGGATTGACGACACATCTTGTATATTACACCATGCATCGTGCATGCTCACCCATTATTGTTAACAGATATAATAGAAATTCTGCCTTTTGTAATTTTACGTCACTTTAAACGATAAAAAGTTTATATATTCATTTGAAATTGATTTACATGGTTATTCAATTAAATACAATTTTTTTATACATTTTGTTTCTGTTAACTTCAAGTATTTTACAAATTACTTTCAAATACTTTCTATTGTTATTTTTACAAAAATAGTTTGAAAGGCATTGCAGTATCTTGCGTTTTATTTTTAGCCTTATATAGGTCAAATCTCCATCTTTAGAATGTCGTTTAAGGTTTTCACTCGGTCGATTCAGGTACACTGTCCGCATCAGTAGAAATAAAAGCTTCTTTACTCCTGTTATATAACATTCCCTTAGGAAAAGGAAGCTTTTTGTAACCAAAACGCTAAGGATGGATTTTTTAATTTCAGTGTAATGGATGCCTTCAGTGCCATTGATTAAGATTACTTTTCTTTCACTTTGAAATGTAAAATAATGTAAAATAATTCTGAAACAATATATACTTACATTTATTTTTATTTTTATACATTAACAATTCGAATAGAAAATTCAGAAATTAGAATTCGCGAGAATTCGCGACCTGGCTCTGAAAGGGGAGCCAGATCTCTTCCATCGTATCTATCACTCAATGACGACGAGATATTCTATACTTTTCTTTACATCAGGTTAAACTTATGAAACCAGGATATATTTATAAGTTATTACTATGTTTAAAACTACTGCTTGTAATCAGGCACATTGGTATTATTATAATTACGAAAAATATTTAAAACAAACATAAAATTTTACTGAACTACCATTGACCTCTTTACAGTAAAAATAATGAGCTTCGTTCTTCACATAAAAGCTTCATTGATCTTAAATGATGTGCAATAAGGAGTGATTGATGATCGTTCTGAATACGCACATTATATGTTTTAATTGATTATTATTAATGAAAATTCTTTAAAGCAATATTTTTAATTGAATTTCATTTGTAAATTAATAAAATGAAGAAATTAATACTTTTCGCATTAAAAAAAATCACGTACATACATAGATTAGAACATAACTTTCGTCTTATGAACTGATTTCCGTTTAGTTTCACACAGAGATGTGTTTATTGATCAAAGAATTTGCTGAAATTCAAAAAAATAGACTTAGAAGATCTCGACCGTGAGATTAGCACTCGCTAAAAACTAGGCCACAACGTGTTGCATGTAGGATGAACACCCCTCTATCAGCCGTATCAATTGCCTTTGTTTTACCACCCCAGGCATAAAGAACCCTGTCGAAAGAACACTTTCATCTCAAACAAAACACACTTTTTAAAACTGAAAATAAACGAGGAAAATATTTTACAGCGATATAGACTCTATGTCAGATTAGAATGCAGGCTAAAGACTTTTTTATTTAAAGTTTTAAATAGGAATAAGACGCAAAAAGAGCACCTCTAAAATGAGTGAATGGTACTGATCTTTTTGACAGGACTATTTCTATGGCACCATAAAAACATTTTTTTTTAACTTCACGCTTTATCCCGGACATGGCAGGGTAGGCAGAGGGAACTGCAGGAACCATAAGAACCTAGTGTTAAGACACTCCGTTACTTAGTCCCTGCTTACTCCGTCCCCACTTTCCGCCGTTTTCGAGGCATTGCGTGTTGAGTGGCGGAACTCAACGCCGCGCTTTGCCTTAGATGCCAGAGCGAAGAAAATGGAAATAGAAAAATCCATCTTCTCCGACTGGGGATCGAACCCAGTAACCGTCGCGTTACAGGCAGACGTTGCGCCTCTGCGCCACGACGGTAAAAACATTATTTATAATAAGAAAATGTGCACAGAAAATAACATATAAAATAAAATCATATCAACTACAGCAGAAGCACAATAGTTATTTGCATGATTAAAATCGCTGCTGTGCTAAGAAAAAAAACCCTATCGTCTATTGATCATACCTTGGTAAGGGAAATGGAAAGATATTCTATACTTATTTATATTTATGAATTTGTTCTGTTTTAAACAAGAATTAAACTGCACATTGGAAAATATCTTTATGTGCATTTGATTTTTTTCAACAGTATGAGTCATTTGCAGGGGCTTAACATCCGCAGCCCTTTTCGTTAGGGTTACTCATCGACTTTTCTTTAAAAAATGATTCACAAATACAAAATGTTGTTATTTGGGGTATATACGTATTAAATATTTATATAATAATAGTTGCATCGTGTAATCAGTGAAGTAGTGTATTTTTTAATTTTACCAAACATGCTATATAGGTATAAACATGTATTTGCAGTTCTCTAAATTGGTTGCCTCTTGTTATATTATTTTAACTAAATTACAAATGACTATATATATATATATATATATATATATATATATATATATATATATATATATATATATATATATATATATATATATATATATATATATATATATATATATATATATATATATATATATATATATATATATATATATATATATATATATATATATATATATATATATATATATATATATATATATATATATATATATATATATATATATATATATATATATATATATATATATATATATATATATATATATCTGTGAATTCATCCTATAGACGCAGAAAAAAATTACTAAATCAAGTGGAAGATTCATTTGTTCAGACAATAAGATTCAGTGAATGTTTGGACTACATAGTTATAGTTGGTTTCTACAAAATTACCGGATTGGTCAATTATGTAATGATTTTTTAATAAGAATTAATAACAATATAGATAATTATCTTTGATCAGCGGAAAACAATTGTTATGGAAAAAAATTGTAATGAGTGCAATATTATTAAAATGTTATTTTGTTTATTTACAATCAATATTTTGATTATAAAACACGTGTCTGTATTATAGAATATTTTCCTTTGAAATGTATTCGGTTGATAGTTTTAATAACAAAAACAAATTACAGTGATTATTTAAAAGTAGTGTCTAACAATGGACAGCATGTTTCTACCTTCGCTTATCTAATTTAAACAATTTCAGACGTGGTGGTATACGCAGAGGTATGGAAGGTGGCAGCGGTGTGGTGTACCGAGTGGTAGGCCGTACACGCAGTAAGGCTGACTGCGGACAGCAAACTGAAAGGCAACCGCCTACACCTAGACCAGATACTACTTGGAAGAAATATACAGATTCTCCTGGAGTTGGAGCTCCACCGGTAATTTGGTTTAAATTAAAAAATAAATTATATTAAAGAACATTTATCACAAACCTCAGTTAGCCCTAAGTAAATAAATGTTGCGAGTCTTATTAATAAAATATTTATCTATTTTGTTGTTACGAATAAGAAAGAGAGTGCAAAGATATTTATATTTACTATTAAGGATAAATTAAATATATACTTTATGTTATCGATTTATTGATGTTTACAGAATCAACCGGCGCCGGCCCCGCCTAGTCCATCGCACGGTAGAAAAGGCGAACGTCGTACTGGTCATCACTCCCCACAGCATCATAAAAGAGAGAAATTGACCGCTGCTCAGCAACTTGGTATTGCTCCACATCCTCAGGTATTATTAATATCTCATTTTCATGTATTACTGTTATTTCATAGCTAAAATAGAATATTAATAGAATATTAAATTACTGCATCATTTATGGCGTACTAAAATTGTTATGTACCTCACATAACTACTATAGCAGTAATGTGACTATTCTATGCTACTCCGAATGGCCATAATTAGTCCTTTAGAACTTATTTCTTAAAGAGTTTTGCCCTACTAACGTATTTTACTATCCCTAAAAAATTTGGATAAAAATAAATTTTAAACAGCTCAAAACACTTTAATATAATCTGTATTTTAATTTTAACACAGTGAAGCTGCTATGAATAATTTTAAACTTGCTCTTCACTGTTCCAGTACCCTGCTCCAAATCCATCCAGTCAGCATGCTTCACGAAGTGGCGGCTCTCAGGTACACGAAAGCGTTTGCAAGTCATTATTTTAAATAAGATTTTATTTTTAAATTGGCTTTTTATATTTTTCACCATGGTGGACTTTACTTAAATATATATTATGTTAAAATGCTACATACTGCATTAATACGTATAGTAATATTGTACAGTATAGAGGTCCGTCGTGGCACAGAGGCGTAGCGTCTACCTGTAAACGCGACTGTTTGTGGGTTCGACTCCCACTCGGGGAAGATGGATTTTTCTATTTCCACTTTCTTCGCTCTGGAAACTAGACAAAGCGCGGCGTTGAGTTCCGCCACTCAACTCAATGCATGGAAAAAGGCGGAAAGCAGGGACTAAGCAACGAAGTGTCTTGGACTTAACGGAGTGTTACTAGGTTTCTATGGTTCCTGCAGTTCTCTCTGCCTAAATGCGGGATAAAGCGTGAAGACAAAAAAAATGTAATATTGTGTTTATTTTATCTTTCTGGCTTAGTTTTACTTTAAGAATATTAATTATGATTAAAATATTTTATTTGTACTGTTAATTAAACAATTTAAAATATTATTACCAGCAGTTACAATCACCTAGCGGCCCGTCTTCACGCCCGTCAAGTGTGTCAAGCGGTGGGAACGGCAGCACGTGTTCTAGTAAAGCTAAAGTGCCACAAAGCTTTGGTTATGTAAAGAGACAAAATGGCGGACAGCCACCACCACCACCACCAGCCAATGGTCCTCCGCAACATGGTGGACATGGTGAGTATTAAAAGTTTTAAAATGTGCTTTTGAGTATTAAATGTTTCAAAATGTGCTTTTCTTACGATTAAATATTGTTATTAGTCGCTGATTTGTCGTTTACAAGTCGAGTTGAATGTTAATGCGTCGAATTTCATCCATTTACACGAATTGTTCTTTATATAGTTTTACATTTTTTTTAATAATTGAGAGAGCAAGGTTTAACAATAAAATTTTCTATAGTGACTCAACGTCATATTTTATTTTATAGTATTTATGGATATAGTTATAATACTATTATCTAAAATATTAAATTTGGTTAAGTATGGAGAGATACTCTGAGAGTGGGAAAGAGCGTTATTGTGAATTTCAAAAAAAAATTGAATCCACTAAATGATAATTCTTAATTAATTTTAATCTAGTTTAAAATATTGCTTCCTATTATAAGCTCATAAATATCCACTAAAATATATAAAATATACACTGTATTAGTAAATCTAGATTTTCCCGTGTAAATTCTAACGCGGGAAATTCAGGATCAAAAGTAATCTATATGTTGTTACTATCACATTAGAATGAAAGTCTCATAAAAATTGGTTCTGTTTTTGTGTCTGTTTAACTTTAGTAACCATGCACTTAAGCATAAATAATTTATTTCGTAATACACATAACGAATGCGATGACATCAATCGATATCATCTCTATATATTAGTAGACAGTAAATATATATTTTTAATTCAACCGCTTTCAGCATTGTAGACTTTCCAAAGTACATATATTTTACTTATAATAATAATTATATTGTTGCAGCAGGAAGAACCGCTCAAGTATCTGCAGTGCCAAGAACTAAAGTTAAAGTGTCTGGTGGAACACAGACTTGTACACAAGATTTACAAATTCACAGTAAGTATGAATGATATAAAGTCTATTCCGTAAAATATAAACCAAAAACAAAATTTTGTAAGTAATGATTTAAGATTTAATTTGTAGAATATATATCATGAAATACTAATGAGTCTAGCAGAAAATCGTTCATTTCGTTTATGGTATTTATTCGCTTATTATGGTGAATTGTATAACAAAATGTAAATAAATACTTAATTAAATTTAATAAATGAAAAATAAATCTAAATATAACAATTGAACTTAAAACAAGACTAAAATAAAGCATTTCATTTCAAGCATTTAAAAAATTAATATATACCTATATGTTTACTTAACACTGAGATTACTTCCAATTTCCAGAGAACGGTATCGGCCCAAAATCATATTCCCTGGGTGGCACAGCCGCTGCTCAGCTGTCAGCATCAGTACGGGAAAGGTTACTGGGCTCGCAATCACTTCCTAAGCCTGGCACGCACGAATTTGCCGCTTTGTTTCATCATCATAGGTTCGCTGGTTTATATTATCTGTATTGTAGTAATCTCATACTTTCACGTAGGTACTTAAATTGTCGCTTAGACTTTACATTATGGATATTAAAAGAATAAGTAGTTTTTTAGCGTTCATTTATATTAAAAAAATGTTTATCGGTAACTAAACTATCTTCAAATAAGAAAAAAAATAATTTGACTAGAATTCAATTATTGATATATTTATAAATTTAAATACAAAAATATTTTGGTTACTACATATCTGCTAAAAAATACAGAATACATAAAAACATAAAAATGAAAATATAAAATGAGACTTTCCCTTTTTACTTTGCTCCCATAATATTCATTACTTAACATTCATTGCATGCTGATCGAATGATGTGTAAAACTTTGCCTGGCTTAAACGGTAAAATATCTAGAAACGATATAGATATAAGAAAGTTATTGGCAATTGTATATATATTCATTATATATAAGAAAATATATATCAAAATTTCTTTTCTTTTATATAAATACATAATATATGTTATTTCAAATGAGACTAAATAACAATTAATTATTTGTTTCTACATCTTTTGTGACATCATCACATCGGGATAGATATCGCGCAGCTTAAGAGTCGCAAGTAATTAATGATCGTGTCAAACTCATTTTAGTATAGAAGCATATAAACTACATAGACATTTATTATGTTGTGTAAACAGAGATGTACTCTGGATTAAAATAAAGTCAATGAAAAAATTTAATGTCTAATTTGAAAGAATATTGTATTTATGATTATTATGCAATAATATTTTTCAAAAATACCTATATTACAGGAACAGTAGAAAATTTATTAACTTGTCTAAGCATACGGATAATAATATAATATGGTTATATATGAAAAAAACATTATTAAAAATAATTTTTAGGAATTATTTACGTTTATTTGTAAATAGAAATATATACAAAGGTATACAAGTGTCATAAAAAATTTATATATATATATATATATATATATATATATATATATATATATATATATATATATATATATATATATATATATATATATATATATATATATATATATATATATATATATATATATATATATATATATATATATATATATATATATATATATATATATATATATATATATATATATATATATATATATATATATATATATATATATATATATATATATATATATATATATATATATATATATATATAATGTATATCTTATAAACTTTTTAATGTGGTCTGCCTATATGCTTATGACATATGTTAAAACGTTTCGAATGCAAAATATAACCTTTGCATGATGTATTGCTTTTATATTTCATTAATAAAATGGATTGACCAGTATGTATCTGTTGCCTGTTAAAATTAAGCGGCATCTTGTCATTTCCAGTATACATTCAATGTAGTGTAGTGTCAATACAATTGCAAAATATTACTGTTTCATTTTAAATGATGTCATTTCGAAATATGTAATTTTATTTATAATTTAATTTTGAATTTGCATGTTTCATTTCTTATCTATTGAAGTGTATCAAAAGTTGTTGACACGAACACAAACAGTGTTATCATTCCTATGTTTACTTAGATATAAGATTTATGGGAAAATCGGGATCAGTTCATATTTGGTTATCGTAGCGATAGTTTCAAGCTAATTCTTTGCAGGGCAACTCCAAGAGGAGGTATGAAGATTAGTGACGGAAGCCTTTCTGATACTCAAACGTATTCCGAAGTCAAATCTGACTATGGGATACCTTATGCACCATGGCTGAGACACAGGTAAATACTTGTACAAAAATAAGAATGCGAGTTGATTGAATAACCCCTATTTATATTATGTAAACGTATTGTCTGTAGCATCTCAATCATTCATCCCCTCAAGTGTGCATTTTGTGTGCATATTATTTAACGTAACACAAAGTGTTTCACTGTCATGCTTTCGCAGTCCTTTCCAGCCAGTTGTGGTAGATGTAGCTAAAGGGGTACTAAAAGTAAAGGGTATGATATTTTTGAAAATAAATAACGTTAGTAATTTTAGTCTTGAAATTATTTTAGATCTAGTTAGTTCTTTGAATCCTTATCACATATATATGTGTCGAATTAACAGAAATTTATAGAACCGAATATAGTATACCATTCATAAGCGAGAAATAACACAATAAAGTTTCCAAATAACTTTCCACGCGTACCCTCGAATCAGTCAACAAAATACTCTTAGCTACTCTAGCTAAACAGTATATACTGGTACACTAGCTACAACTGGCCGCATGAGATGTCTCGCGTTTCAGCAACACATATTCAGCGAGCGGGCGCCTCTCGGAGGGCGAGTCGATGGAGTCACTAACGTCGCTCCACTCGGCGCAACACACCTCCCCTAACTCCCACCGCAGCTCACTTACACACAATAAGCTCATCCTGCACCGCGACGCACAGACCTCCAGACTGAATCGAAGCAACAGTATTAGGTAGGTGTAGTGTAGTGGCGTAGCTTACAGTGGAATAGGTGACACTAATAGATATACACTCAGTGATAACAAGGAATTAATAGGAAATTCTAAAAAGCCATATAATATAATGGTTATTTGTAATTAGGGGAAGCGTCTTAAGTAATTCTTAAAGAGTATTTTGGTTATATGATAAATGAATGGGAATATATGTCATTAGGGAATTATAAATAAATGACTTCACAGTGTGAGCTACGCCACGTTTCATGCCATACATCATCAGTACAACTTCCTTATTACTTATATGTACAGTACTGTCACTATGCTTCAAAGCTCTTCCTCCCTATCATGCATTATATGTGAGTAACCTGTAACCTTTATTATGTAAATACTTGATATAATACTTCTTCTTGAATTATTTTTAGCTATCTGAGAGATAGGACGTTTCCAAGGTATGCCACAAGGATGAGACAATATGTGTTTGGCTTTAATGTGGCACGCTTCACTTACATTAACGGTTGCATGTACGAAAGTGGCACGGCTTGTATAAAATGTATCAATCATCCATAAATATAAACAAAATGTATAATCGCAATTGATTAATTGATTATTTTACAGTTATAAAAATATACTCATTAAAATAATTATGGTTGTTTACCGTGATTATTGGTATTTATCATAAAATAAGTTATTATTTGCAATAGTAATAATTACTTAAAGCTACTTTCAGTTGTGTATATTATTTGCTTGTGTCATGATTATACAGTGTACGCTAAGTGTTGATTATACCATAACACAAATTTTGCTGTCGTCTATTTTTTGAGTTAGGCTTCTTAGGAAATATCATCGTGTACTTATGATAATGTGATATATGTATATGTTTGTTGTTATATGATATTTTTGTTTTATTACTAAGTAGACACTGATTCCAGGTCGACAAAATCTGAAAAGCTGTATCCGTCGATGCTTCAAAGATCTTCAGAGAGTGACTATGAACCGTATTATTGCTTACCAGTGCAGTACGGACCATCAGGACAAGGTAGTAACGATTTAATAATAATAGCTATATATGTAAGACACACTCATAATTTTTATTTATTTCCATGACCATTATTTTCGTAGACAAATAAAGTCATATTTATTTCTTGTATAAAAGTGACATCGGCTTTGAAATTAAAATATCACAAATAAGTTAAACTTAATATGTTTCTTCTATTCGTCATAGCTCTAAATTCTTCCTAAATCATAACCGTTTTATTTTAAATTCAATAATTTTTTAAATCAGGTCTGAACTATGGTGTATCGGAGCCACCGTCCCCGTCTCCACGGTCAGCGTTGAGCCCAACGCACCAGCCCGGCAACGTGATGCACACGCCACGTCACTCACATCATTATCCTAAGAAAAATGATGAAGGTAATTAGCATTATAGTTATAAAGATATTAAAAATTGTAGTTCTTGATGACAAAAGTCCCTAAAAAATGGGAAAAGAATCCACAATAGTTTACAGTTAGACGATGTATCGCTGCGCCACGACGGCCTCTTATTTTGTATTTAAAATAGTTTTCACCTTCATTTTTTTACTTGTAAGTTAATTTACTTTGATATTGTTATAATTAATTTTTATTAAAATATATAATTCATTAAAACTTTTCACTAATCTTGTAAAAAGTAAATAAAAGTTTGCTAGATCATCTTCACTAATTCATTTATATATTGTTACTAAAGAATGAGGTTGCGCCTTATAAGGAAAGCGGAAATGCCAGTCTAAATAACAACCTTTCAGATTTTTTACGTTTATCTTGATAGTTATGTACTGAAATATAATTTTCTTTAATAATATATATTCAATAGCATACACTACACATAATAGCTACTATAACTTTCAGTTTTTATTTTAATATATATTGGTCTATCATCATGTAGGTCTTAGGTCGAATTATAAAAAAATGCTCTACGGAGCTGCTTTTTTAAGCTTCATGCTTTATTCCGTACATGGCAGGGTAGGCACAGCGAACTGCAGAAACCACAGGGACCTAGTGTCAAGTCACTCAGTTCTGTGCTTTCCGTCTTTTTCGAGGCGTTGGGTTTTGAGTTACGATACTCAACGCCGCGCTTTGCCTACTAAACAGAGGAAAATGGAAATAGAAAAATCTATCTTCCTCGAGTAGTGAATTGAACCTACAAACTGTCGCGTAGGCTGACGCTACGCCGCTGCGCCACGAAATTAAAATGAGCATTAGTATATATACAGAACTCCCTTGCAAGAAATCAGTACTTACCTATCTACTAAAACGTCCATAAATATTTATAAAATAATAAAAACAGGTGTCTGACACGGTTATTATATTAATCAAAGATTCTATAGCTCATCAACACTATGTAGGTTAGACACTAATTTCTTTCTTTTTTCTAGTTCACGGTTCAACTGCGTCTTTGGTATCGACAGCGTCGTCGTTAGCAGCTGGCGCCGGATCCGATGAAAGACATGCACACGAGGCAAGATTATTATTAATGATTTCTAAATTGTTTACATATACATACTATTATTAGTATTCACACATTTTGTTACGATAAAAAAATTAAGAATTTTACTTAGTAATTTTTAAGAAAAATATGTGTAAGTCTAGGTACCTATTAAATTTTATTAGTATTCTTTCATTCTGAAAATTCTTTGATATTATAGATCAAATAAATCAAGGCGCTTATTCAATTATAAGCATTAGTGATATTTAAATGTCTTATTTTTTCAAAAATTAACCATATGAGCGCCATATACATTAATTTCTATTATTTAAAAATTAATATCTATTTCCTTAAGTTTCTATAAATATATCTAAAAATAATATTAAAAAAAAAAAAACTAAATTAACGTTACGCTTTAGGTGCGAAAGCTCAGACGAGAATTGGCGGATGCAAAGGAAAAGGTGCACACACTGACAACCCAACTGACCACTAACGTGAGTACTTTCTACTCATAATTTACAACGTTTCTACTATCACTGTCTGTTTGTATTATTTGAATGTAATAGGACTCAGATTTTATAGATATTTTACAGGTCACTAAAATATATATATATATATATATATATATATATATATATATATATATATATATATATATATATATATATATATATATATATATATATATATATATATATATATATATATATATATATATATATATATATATACATATATATATATATATATATATATATATATATATATATATATATATATATATATATATATATATATATATACATATATATATATACATATATATATATATATACATATATATATATATATATATATATATATATATATATATATATATATATATATATATATATATATATATATATATATATATATATATATATATATATATATATATATATATATATATATATATATATATATATATATATATATATATATATATATATATATATATATATATATATATATATATATATATATATATATATATGTTCCAGTTAGTTAAGAACAAAATAAACAAATTGATAAATTGAATAGTAATATGATTATTAAAATATTAAAACAATAACACAGCATTCAACTAGAAATATTGTTTTTCACACAAATTAAAATTATATAATAAAGATTTTTCAGTTTCACTTAAAAACATTATATAATAATAATTAATAATAGTCATAATGTTTAAAAAATATAATTTGCACTAAGCCTAGCCTCGTAGCCTCGAACTCCTGCATCTTGGAAACCGTCCAAGCGCTAGTCGCTAATTAGACTAATAATCAGTAAACAAATTACGACGAAACTTATAAGAATTTCGTATAAACGTATGGTACAACTTCTTTCCATTGTTTATTTATAATTGTTGTTTTAAGCCTTAAGATAAAATGAACTTTGTTTTTATGAAATTAAATATAGCCTATTTTGATATTCGCTTATGTGCTCGCTTAATAAGTTATCTTTTTCTGAAATATATATTTAAAAATTTAAATAACGACCGCCGTGGCGCAGAGGCGTAGCGTCTCCCTGTAAACGCGACGGCGGTTCGATTCCCACTCGGGGAAGATGGATTTTTCTAGTTTCCATTTTCCTCGCTTTTGAAACTAGGCAAAGCGCGGCGTCGAGTTCCGCCAGTCAACACGCAATGCCTCAAAAAAGGCGGAAAATGGGGACGGAGAAAGAAGGAACTAAGCAACGGAGTGTCTTAACACTAGGTTCATATGGTTCCTGCAGTTCTCTCTGCCTACCCTGCCATGTGCGAAGCTAAAGAAAATTTTAAATTAAGCATACATCTTTAAACGTGCTAAGATATATATTTGCTCATATTTGCTAGTACAACTGGGCCATAATATTATACATAAATTTTGATATATTTGACGAAAACAGTGTCAAGTAAGATTAAGCACACTACCGTGCCACTGATATATTATGTATGAGTAGCTCATAAGTAATATTTAGTCTTCGGCTAATTTATATATCTCTCTTTAAATTATTACGAATCTAAGTATTCTTTACTAAATTATACCAAAACGATGCGTTTTGAAACAACTATACCTAAGGTTCATATTTAACATTTTCTATTTTTTTAACTCTATTAACCTTAGACTGTTATTTACTTAAATTTTTAACCCTACTTTATTTGAACAAGAGCATATGTAACGTACCATCAGGTGCATTTCTTAATTTCACCTATTTTATCGTAAAAATTAATAATATGATGTACACCTTTTTTATAATTTACTTAATATAATTCTAATGAATTCAACGAAACAGTGACCTATAAAAATCTAATAAAAGTACATAAAAACCCGTTGACTTAGATCATATTACTAATTATAATAGGGACGCGATAAACACCGGTGCTTTAATAAACAACGCAACATTATACGCCTTCGATAACAAATTAGTAGTAGCCATGTTTACAAAGTGTAATGGACAGATGTTTTACGTGTCAACTTATAATATTTCTGATAAAGTTGCAGCTTTTTAGTACAAATTAAAATGTCGTATGCATAAAATGTAACAGGTATACTCAATACTAAGAGAATAAAAACATAACATCCGTTTGTTTTACAATGTAAGTTATTTTTACATAAAATATAATTATCTAGTAAATGTCGTATAGGTTTACTTTGTTTTAAATAATTATTGTTTAAGCATACGTTTATGCATACGTTCAGAAGGCTCGAACCTTAATTACCATCTTACATTGAAATTATCGTTATTTTGGATTTTCATAACATACAGGGCTTATTACAGGGCTAGAACAAGAAAAAAAATACGTAAAATAAGAGAATCAGATAATTGTGAAATAAGGGAAAATTAAAGAGATTGTTGGTACTGAAATTTAATGCTTGCATTTAAAGTAGTAACTTAAAAATATATGCGTATAAGTAGCTGATTTTGTCATTTTCATATCAACTCGTATTCGATCTAAAAATACAAGTTCCCATACACTATGCCATTGTTATAGTTCAGCACGAAAATCCAATTACATATAAAAGAGATGAATTGTCACAAGATCAGATATAGCATGGATAGGTTCGAGTCACACGGCCGAGTGCGGTCGCGCCATATCGGGTGTTAGGAATGTGTGCCGAACAGTTGCTAGCACTGTCTTTAACCTAACTGAAAATGAATTATGGGGAATGTACAAGCGATAAAATATATATATTTTATTAATCCAATAATGACAAAGTTTTAATTGTAACTTTTAAATACTCATTTTGTGTATATTTTTGTTATGTAAATAGATGTTTCAAGTGTTTTAATGACGCAAAACGCGCAAAAGATTGACGTAGTATTAGCCTAATATGTGTGAAACAGTGTGAATTATTATAATTTTTCAATATTCTTACAAACAAATAGCGTTAATTTAAATTGTTCAGCTTAAGAGCTAACAAATAACGCATTTTTTTGGTAAAAACATTACGGTTTCTTAGAGAATTTCTAAAAAGTTTGCCAGTTTTTTTAAAAATACGAAGATAAAGCTTACAAATAGTACTATAAATTTCTGCTAGTAAGCCAAACTTTATATAAACAAAATTTATCTTGTGTAAGGATTTAGTGTAAAAATACATATGAATAATTCTCTGTGATAGCAAAGTGTAAAAGCCGCTTCGCATCAGCGGTGTGATAAAACAAAATGCTTTTCCTTATTCAGACATAATTCGCGCCTGCAGCGGCGGTCCCATTCCGGTGCTTTACTGAATTCCGCCATTAATAATTTTAATCTGGCACTTTCAAGATTTTTTTATAAAACTTTAACTACGAGGCCATTTTGAATTTTAAATCATCACCATTTATATAAAGCCACAAAACAAGGTGTTATTTAACTTGCATATTAAACTATTTACATATATTTTTGAGCCATTACTAGAAAAACTGGTTATCTATATTTACATTTAATTTTAATTTATGTATTCGCTATATCCATTAAGACATCCAATATTTGACTATTCATTATATATAAATAGTAATGTTTAATACAAATATATATATATATATATATATATATATATATATATATATATATATATATATATATATATATATATATATATATATATATATATATATATAATATATATATATATATATATATATATATATATATATATATATATATATATATATATATATATATATATATATATATATATATATATATATATATATATATATATATATATATATATATATATATATATATATATATATATATATATATATATATTGAAATTTTCAATATTGTACAAACTTAATAAGTAATGGTAATAAAATGAAACAACGTAAAAGTGAAAAAGTTTTATAAATCAATGTCCCAATCTTTAACAAGGGGACCGTAAAAACTCATGTCGAATGCGAACCCTTGAGCTCGTAGTTTTTATCGTTTAGACCTAATAACGCTTTACTTTGAACTTTGTATAAAGGGAGATTGCACTAAATACTTTTATTATTGATTTTATGTTAACTTTTTTTTAAAGATTTTTTAAAAACTTATTCATAATTATTCATATGCTTTTAAATGTATATACATTTTTTAAACTTCGATGACCTAAATATCTATTAAAATAACATATATATTATTGTAAATATTCTAAGAAGGAAATATTTATAAATACTTGTACTTACTTAAACAATTCTATTTATGTGTCACGGAAAAGCAAATGACGTTCGATAAAACCTTGATTTTACTATTATATCGTCATATTACTTTACTAGGAGACTAATAAAGTCTTTAAGCAGATTTAGTACGTATAAGGTAAAATGATTACAACTTTGTATTACATATTGACGCGTGTTGTTGAGTTCTGTCACTAAATGTCTCTAAAAATATAGAAATAAAGGGATCAAAGTGTCTAAACATTGCTTACATTTTATGTACCTTAGTGTACACGGGGAAAAATATTGTTATATAATAAGGAAAATATATATAAAAATAATTTAGCAAAAAATCTACCCAGTGCAAATGTTCTTTTAAGCTGTATCTTTAATTTTAAATTAATAATATGTATTGATTACATTATTGTGGCCATCCCTTTGTCCTCTGTCTAAACAAAAGACAAAGAAGTGCACTTTTCAATAAGAGTCGCTCGTGTCGTTTTTGTACGTCTAATTTACTGTAAAAGCAATGCCGCCATAAATAATTCAACACCAGAACTAAGCGCGGACATCCATCGTTGTTCTTACGATGCCATTCAATATCTTAGGACGCTATAAGGGCAATTTCGATACATTGTTTTCTTCTTTACTTCATTGTAGACATCAATAAGAGTTTTTATTTGTGTAAGTATTGTGTTGTGTTTGTATATATTTTGCGTATATGATTAATAATACATACGTATGTCAATATGTTGACATCCTTTCCCGTATGTACCATGTAAGGAGACAGAGAAAACCTAGTGTTGAGACACTACGTTTTTCACGTTGTTCCTAAGTTACACTACGTTTCTCTCTTTTTGTTGACTGCCACAAGTGTTGAGAGTTGAGATGCGGAAGGATTAAAATAAGGACCTCCACTTATTCATTCTTTATCATAATCGATAAGTCAACAAACTGCAATAGTTAATGAGCATAATTTCTGTTACTTTCATTTAATAAACAAATTTTTATTTCAAAATACAATCACTTATCCTTTGCTTTACGATATTTAATTAAAAGTTAATTTTATTTTTTTTCTTTTAAATTAGTTATAAATTAGCGTCGCCACACAACACACAAGACTCAATTTAAATATCCTTCCGCTACTATTGAGGTTTGATCACTTACTTACTCGTATGTCTATGAATTAATTTATATAAACCGTCGTATGTTTTATTACAGCAATCATATAAGAGGTTTCCATCAATTAGGTTCAATGGCAATATAATTTATGTTTCGATTTCTAGTAAGAAGAAGTAGCAGTCGTTGACGTTAAATATTGAACACTATGTTTATTAAATATACAACTTAGCTATTTGAATATAGAACTAAGAGGGTTAAGCATAATAAATTACTTACTACAGTACTAAATACTAAAATGATGCTTACAGCCTACACGTAGTGTGGGGTTGTGAGAACTTAAAGGAATATGTATTAAAAATATTATTTGTTTCACCTATGGTAAGGCGGAATCGCTGATGGAACTTACTGTGTGTAAAGATCAAATATCAGTACATAAATAAGTGTAAATTAAGGAAATCTCGAGGCCCTTAGTAATATCCGAAATTGAGTGGTGTAATTTATATACCAATTCGGTCTTCGGCATTTAATATTAATTAGATCTAAATATGACTATATAATGATTTAATTGGTTCTGACAAAATGTTATTCTCATCACAAGAATGGCTGTATGTACGTAATTCGTAAGCAGTTCCTACAACCGCAGATGGAGCGTGCGTTGGTAATAATCCAATGCTAACAAAGGATATACTGTTAACACTTGTACTGAGTTTAGTTTTACGAGCTGTAGTAATTCGCAGTCTCGGCACTCAAAAGTTAATTGTATCAACTGGAAATTTAACATCACATTTAATTTTATTTGTTAAATTTATTTGCACTTGACTATTTAATAGTAAGTAACTTGGTGTACAACCAAGGCTTTTAATTTTGTATAAACTTATCGAATAGACAATCTTTTTTGTGTCTAAAACTTTTTTATTAGAACCTATTTGCTAATTTTATTTGGTTATTTGCATTCAAATTGTCAAAACATTGTTCAAGGTTTTGTTACTGTTGCAATCACAAAAGAAATATTTACTCAGTAATATTTTTTAAACTTGTTTTTTTCTTATATTATAATATTGAAAAAAGAACCGTAGTGGCGCAGATGCGTCCTGTAAACGCGATGGTTTGTGGGTTCGCTTCCCATTTTGGAAGGCTAGATTATTTCAATTATTAAATAAAAAATACATATTAAATAAACTAACATAAGTAAAAAAAAACATACGTCTTTATAGTTTATGTACGCCGCGTGCGCACTAAGAGACGTTATCAAGTGTAGCTCGAACTCGTGGCCCATAAATCCTCAAAAGTAGACTTACTTACGCAACAAGAATGATGCGGGGCACATTTTTTTATTACGCTGAACTTTATTTCTTATTATTTACATGTGATATGTATTAATCTACGCATATTCCATGTGATCAAAGTATGATGACTTTGATATATAATAGTAAATTGTAAGACGTTGTAAGCAATATAACCACATGTTATATTATTTAACTTTATTTTTAGATTAGAACAGGTTATTAATAATGTATACGTGGCTCTATATATTTTTTTATTTCCGATTTTACGCTTTATTTTGCATATTGCAAGGAAGTCAGAGGCAAGCAAACAGTATAACGTAAAATGAGTGATTTGCAATTGAATTCTCTCTCCGTTCTTGCTCAGTGAAAGAACTCTATGAAAAATGGAAATATATTTATTGTCCAATTAGAAAACCCCTATATTAGATACACCGAATTTGTTGTTTCGTATATATTTATATTTTTTTGTACCCTAAATTTATTAGTATTTAAAAATGTTAAAACGTAAAACATCATTATTTTTATATACTTTTATTATAAACTTTGACTTATAAATTATAGCGGAATTTATAAGTCAAAATTTATAATAATGAGAATTGTGTTAAAATTTACAAGTAATACCAATTCAATTCTATAAATCAATGGATGTAAATCTTTCATTAATTCAAATACAGTCTATAATAAACCAGAGTTATGAAAGGTCCTGTCCCCCTCATATGGGCCCTATAGACCGTAACTTATGCTTTTGATTAGCGATCAGTCCGGGTTGCTCAGGGTTCCGTGACTCAGTTTTATTTAGTAGTTCACTTCACTATCGTCGCACCAACCAGTTTGTTTTGAATCTCGTCGACAGACGGACGCACGCGCGCCGCTCTTTACATCGTATACGTTATTTCGAATTATATAAATATTCGTAAAACTTTTACCGTGAATTTCATTGTGATAAGTGATAGTTCTGTGATTCCAAAGAGGTCAGCAGTGTCATCTCGTTTAACGTTTATTTGGTACTTATAAAACACGAAGGGCCTTATTCTCCTGTTACAAGTTATAGAAGCATAACATGTTTGATTACAGTTTGTTTTGTTGCTAAGACATCCGTGTCATGGCTTATTATTTGGAATATTGATTTTACGATGATATTATTTAAGTAACTATTTTCCTAGCAGTATTATGTATTAAGGAGAAACGTTCAATATAACAATATACCTTTGTTATCGAACTAACACTACTTACTTATCACAGCATTGTTTAAATATTATCAGTATATAATAAACTGATTTTATATCAGACAAAATATGATCTATATATTATAAAAATAAAAAATGTCGTAGGGTTATCCACTAGCCGTGTATTTCGAATGTTAAGGGCAGGTATTGGCATCCCCTTTTTTCTGATGTTTGTGGGACCTCTTTAGTCCTTTCTTTACTGGTACGATTTATTCTCCTGCGCCTTGTTATTTAACGTTCATTGTTGTACTTACCGATCTTTGTATTGTTACAAAACTAGTTCCATTATTATTTGTATTTGAGATTTTACATATGCAAAAATACTCGATTTCGCATCGATATACGCACATAAATAAATTTAAATATATTTTAATTTTAGTACATTCTTACTACGTAATAGTACTTTGTATAACTTTACTTGCTAAACTAATTGACATCTACTCCACTTTCACATATGTTGATATATCTACGTCTATCCATACAACCTTCCCCGTACCTAATAACTATGAGGGTGTCAAACAAATTAACGCAAGCATATTAGAATCCAACGATGGAAGCCAAGAAACTTGCTAATTTACTAGAAACGAAAGACAAACTGAAAATAAACATCAAAGAAATCTGTTTATGGGTGATTCTGGTTCACTTGGTGTCAAACGTTTCATATAAACTCTTTTGATGTGTTTTATGTAGGTGATAGGGTACCTAGTCAGTCAAAACTTTATAACGTTATCACGTTGAAATATTAAGCAAACTATTTAATTACGGGCTGCGCGATTAACGGACGTAAAACGTTTATGAGCTTTCTCGCATGTACTTTCTTTATAATCTAAAGTTTATTATCTGCAATAAAACATTGTACACCTGCTAAACTTAACCAAAGTTTTAAAATTATAATAGCTAAGTTTGAACATAGTGAATACATTTAAAAAAGTTGTTCTTTAAATAGATTCTGTCAAGGATGACCTTTCGTTGAGATCATTCAAAGCGGTGATAACTTATTCATATCTGGTTTATCGTGATTTGAGTCTACTATGCTCAAACATAACAACAATGCTTCTAATAACATTTATTTTATTTTAAAGTTATATTATTGTATATTGGAACAACCAATTATCAAAAACTGTATTCTACTCAATATTTATACATAATATCATATTTTTTGTAATGCTTACACTACCTATACCTACTCGTTTAGATCATTTTTGTAAAATTATTAAAATTGAATAAAAAAACAACGTAGAAAGTATTCTATGAAAATAAATTAGAGAGTGACTCTCTCAGATATTTTAATAAAGTAATTATGAAAAGTGATATGGTAAATAGTAAAATATGCGACTAAATATATATAAATATTAATATGAAATATACATTAACTTTTTAATATTTATCACATGCAAATCTGTCATATGCATACTATTCATATCAGAGTATGGGTGATAGTTGTAAGTCAATTTGACATTATACAAGACTCGTATCTTAGTTTTAAGATGTTATTCCCTAAGTAGTTTTTGTCTTAAATAAAACTAACAAATTCAATTATAGGCATAGAGCTACATAATTTAATAAATATAACATATTTATTTATTATATGAGGACCGTCGTGGCACAGAGGCGTAAGCGTCTGTCTGTAAACACGACGGTTTGAGGGTTCGATACCCACTCGGGGAAGAGGGATTTTTCTATTTCCATTTTCTTCGCTCTGAAAACTAGGCAACGCGCGGCGTTGAGTTTCGCCACTCAACACGCAATGCCTCAAAAAAGGCGGAAAGTGGGGACAGAGAAAGCTGGAAGTAAGCAACGGAGTGTCTTAACACTAGGTTCATATGGTTCCTGCAGTCCTCTCTGCCTACCCTGCATAATGCGGGATAAAAGCGTGAAGCTAAAAAAATAGAACAAAAAAATAATTTATTTAGATAATCATAAAAAATATAAGAATTTTAAGAATTTTTATGTTACACACACAAATATTGCACGTGGCTGTGCCAGATGAATATCATGAATAAATAGACTATGTAAACAGCAACCTACAATTTCAACATTTGGTCCTTGTTTGCTCACTCATTGTACGAATTACTCAAGTATATTATGTAGATACCCTTATCAATTTACGCGTATGGAATACCTGTTGAGCGTTGGCGTTGTTATCTTTTATCAACAACATTAACTACGAAACACTCCTTTTAGGTTATCAAATTATCATTCCCATTGTACATTCTGAGCTTATAATTATCATTTTGTTAATAAAAAAGATATTAATTAATTTAATAGAATTCTTTTACAAGTTTTGATTTATATAAATGATAGAAGCACACAGTATGGCATTTACTTGCAGTTAGAATACGCCATCTTCAATCAACCAAGCGCCTTTACAACGTTCTCAATTGAGGTTAATTTATACGGAGACTGAGAGATATGTAGCGCCCCTGCTTTATTTATTCGTTCAATAAGCTAAATGGCCTAGTGAATTCATATAACATTCATAAATGTTACAAATTTACTTCAATATGTCCTAGGCGGAAACACTTGGTGATACTAAGATAATTTTTATTACAGTACCTACTTATAATATGACGCCATCGTGGCATAGTGCGAGGAGTAGAAGTAAATGTGATGGTTACATGTTCGATTAAATTATTTTTATTTTGTCACTTTAGTCTGAAAAATTGAGCGTAAAGTATTTCTTAAACTAAAATATACGTTTACAGCAACCAAATGACCATTATTTGTTCTAACGCCTACTGAACGACAAATTTACTTAAGACATTGTTACTAACATGTTTCCAATTTATTTTTGAGGTTGGTAACAGTGCACTTTACGAGCTACCTTTTGAGTTCTAACCCCTTTGTACACAGAAAATAGTATGCTTGTTTATTGAACAAAGACAATGAACTCGTAAAAACTGTATAAAACAAAAAGTTCAGTTACATTAAATTTCCTAGCGACATTTGTTTACGCTGTGATAAAGAATAGGTCATATTACTGAAGTTTCTAGGATACGTTCATAAAAAATATAATAAAAACAGATATACACCATAGGAAATAAAAAAACAATTTCCTTTGATATTGATTAAGTGTAATAAATACATCCTTGCTTCAATATATAATTATCTATATTAGCGTACTTGTGTAGTTCCGGAAAAACTTTAGACCTAAACGTTTTCGTAACTTTCTAATCTTATATAGATAATAATACACCTTGCGTGCACGAGAGTACGCAATATATAATTTTTGAAAGAGCGTGTAACAGTATTTTTACATTGTGCCTAATTTCATATGACTATAATTCTTTACTTGCGTAACAATACTGAAATTGGAATTGAAAAATGTTATATCTTCCATAGCCACTTAAACGTATCATAGATTTTAGATGACTCCAATCTCCTTGAAAACTTTTCAAATGGTTAACTTAGGTAGTTACATTATTTACTTTGAGTAATTATATAAATGTATTTAAAATTTTAATATTTTTTTTATTAATTATTCGCTTAGTAATTGTTGCATTACGTTATTTTTGTACGTATCATTTTTTTATTTAATAGTGTATGTTTACATAACGGCATTCTATTACAAATAGTATAAGCCGATTTTAACCTATTTTAACTAATTATTAGAGGCCATACATTTACAGTGGGACAATGTTTAACAGTACCTTGTTACAACTAGTAACATCGATCTTAATTCAGTATTTCTGAAATCAATTATTTATAATACATTACATAGCCACGAGTTAAGGTGGAAGGTGGGGAATAAATTCTCTTGATATTAGATCTGCCTAGCTTTTGCCTGGTTTACGAGATAAAGGAAGCTTTATAAAAGTTATTATAGTCACATTATTTTACTTAACCCATTACTAACATATTAATATAACTTGTTCTAGCAATGCAGCGGCAATCACTTTCAGCTATTTGAAGCAATCAAATGTGTAGTTACAACGTCCGTTACACTTGTGATAGGTAGATTTTATTACAATCTATTATTAGAACATATCAAGCAGTCTCGCTGTCTATTAAGACAATAATTGTGCAAATATTGCTTATAAGGATATATTAAGGATTTTGTTCCAATATTCCAATGAAGACTTTAATTTCCAGTTTAGTAACCACTTTGTTTTGATATAGGCATCCGAAATTAGTTTCTTAACCATTTTTATTTATAGATATAGGAAATACATCAATTGACATATTTAAAAAACTTATTCGATTGTAAAAGTTTAAAATTAACTTAAATGTATTTAATTCTTAATATGTCGTGATTTATAAATTAATAAACTGTATTGTGTTTACTGTTGGTAGAGACAAAATAGGAGGGGAAGCTAGCAATGTTTCCTCAAAGGCACTTTAATTTTTCTCTTGTAAAAGATTTTAATATGGAGTTACACTTTAGTAAAGCTATTGGACGTGAAATTAATATTGCCGAAACTACATATATAATTAATATGTTATCAGAAAGTGTACGTAATTTAGAGAAATAAATATTTCAAATGTATAATCGCATGAAAACACGAAATTGATCAGGAATATAAGATTAGTTTTTATACCTATCATAAACAATGACGTCTTCAAATCGGAAGCTTATTGTGTCAGACTGACTTAGATTTCAATGACCAGTATTTTTTTATATATACAATTGCATTATTTACTGGAAAATATATATAGTTAATATGATTTTTTAATAAAAATATAGTTGCATATACAAATAAGTCATTTTAAATATTACATGAAACACTCGTGTCAAAGACTTATCAATGAATTCATAATACTCGAAAACCCGTTTTACAATTGCGTCATTAACCGTCCACGTTGACCTTGACAGGATATTTTATTTTACTACAAACTACCAAAATTTATGTCTTCTACTTTATATTCTTTGTAACTGCTATTCCGCATACTTAAGTATGCAAATGGCATTTGGTTAAATTTTATATTCCGCTGGACACATGTCAATGTACAAAAATACATATTATTGGTGACATTAAATAATTTATACAATTGATTCTTTACATTTATTATTCTGAAATATTTCAAATTATGAGCAACCAATGTTGAGAAGTTTTCCAAATAAGCTCGAATTAACAGCACGCAGATACCGAGAACTTCCTAACATGACGTACGCAACTGGTTTGGAAGTAAACAGATGATGTAGGTAGGAGTGTCCGTAAGTAGTTTGTCCATTATCCTGAACAAAATGAAGTACGGAAGGAAGCTCTACAAACGACCACGTGGTATCTAGGCGGGAAGTGCCAAGTAGTTCATCCACTTAAACAAGATAAGCCGGTATAAGACTCAGGTTACAGTAAGCATAATTAGAATTTTGCTTATGAACTGTTTGTGCAGCGAGGTGGTCTTAACTGAATCGGCTTAAAATTCTAGATAACGGGACGACGCGTGACATGTGTCCGTTAACGTTGTAGCAGCAATCCTAAAGGCATTTTATCACTTTGATATGTGATAACATTCTATTGTTTTAGTACTTTGAAAATAAGATAATGTTCTAAGGTGAATTTTGTAACAGCTAATCATATGGCGGTAGGTGTTTAAGTAAATGTCAATAAATTTGGATTAGTATTTGATTTTGCGTTCTGCAAAATTCGTTACAGCAGATTAGTCGCTTGTGATTATCATGACAATAGGGAATGGATGTCAGAGGTTACAGCGATGCCCTTAAAACCCAATGCTTTGTACATAACATATCGGTCTCGCAAGGCAGGCAGACAATGCCCAACCCACACGGTATTTGTTAGTTTATGACCGATGCCTAGATTATTTGTTCATTCTTATGTCCCATTATTGATATAATAGACATTCATTCGATTGTATCAGTTCATCTTATTGTTTTCAAGAAAATAAACTAAACTAAACACCTTTAGACAAATATTTTAAAATATGAATGGTTATTTATAAATATAATTTGTATCATTCAAGTCAATTCGATATTGTTTCAAAATAATTTGTCACAAATTTATTTAGAACACTCATTTTTATAATTTCAGCTGGAGGGTTGATTAATTACTCAATACAAATAAAAATATAATTTGTATCAAAAAAAAATTTAAATATTAAATATGATCGACTAAAATAACGAAACGATACACTTTCGAGTTTAGTGGCAAATATTATTTTTTAAATATTTTTTACCTTTTTAACCTAACCTAAATATCTTGACTGTGTTTTTAAAATTGAAAATTTAAACAGATGACGCTGTCGTATCGAATGTCTAACCGTGTTCGCCGCATTGGCCATGTGCTCAACAGATGCGCTCCTTGAAACTACTAAATTGTTCCACTTTAATTCCTCTCTATGTTTCATGCATCCAGTCCTTCAGTCTTTTAATTATTTTTTCAGACAAGTACTTCATTCAACTATTATGTTTATACTATTTTTAACATAGTTTTGAACTCGATTCTCACTCGTAGTATTAAATTATATTTATTTCGTCCCTATTGAATATTAAACTGGCTTTGCATACCTTAATGATTAATTCCCAAAATTGTTTATTTATGCTAACAGCATTATAAAACTTATACATTCTTACTAATCTAATTTTCTTTATCTACTGTATGTAACATGTATGTATAAAAGCAATCATTTATTTGTTTTCCTCATAGCTAAAGGTCGCTTGTAGTGTCTGCTTAGATCATCATCACACTTTTTACGTGTTACTATGATTCTTGTAATGCTTTGTCGCTACATCAGTGGAATATTTCCTTACTATACAGTATATAAATATTTAAATATGTGATTCCTTTCGAATAAGGCGATAAGTACCTAATACAAATTATTTAAATAATGTTATTTGAAATCTTACTACGTAACTTTGATTTAAGTTACAAGACTTAGTATGGTTATTTATTTCGTACCTCCAAAACCTGTTTTTGTACTTTCTATCGGAAGACATAAAATACTATTGAATGATGACGTTTCATATTTTGCCAATATTGCCGAAACTTCCCTTATATTATAACTTATGAACTTAAGGTATAATTTATATCTCTCGTCTGTTTAATTAATATTTTTACAAATTATGCATAAAATTGTATTTAAAAAATATATTTATTTATGTAAATAAGAACTTGATAGTAAGATGTTTTTTATTTTGTAATATCTGTTATCATTTTTTAAATATTATAATATTATAAAAAATTAAAAAAAGCTATTAAAATTGTTGTCAATTGCTAATATTGAGTACGAGATAGTGTTTGTGTCTTCATTATGACTTACATGACTTTTAAGGTATTTTTAACATGCATTTATTATACCAATAAACAAAATTTCCATACTTTTAGTTCTCAAAAGAATATTTTTATACCATATTAAGATGTGTGATTTTGAACCTTTTGTATTTGTTTTGCACGCACAAAAGACGTTAATAGTTCACTTATTTGTATTCTAAACAACCGATCTATATACGAAAGCAGAGCATGAACAAAAACCGTTACGTATATAATCGTCTTAAAAGTGCTTTTAGTAAAACGATTTCAAAAGGCGCGAAAATAAAATTATTTTTATAGAAAGGCACTTAAATAGCGATTAAATTAATATTTAGTTTATAAAAAACATATAAAAATATTACTGTGCTTTTATTGTAATATTAGTAGTTTATGAAAATTAAGAGACTAACAAGTTTAAGTTACAATTATGTGAAAATAGATCTATTTCAAATTGAAATCATTTTAAAGATAAATCCAATAAATTGTGCATTATCAGCAGCACTTAGTATAATGTTACATTAAATTAGACTATACTCCATTATCAGTTCTAGTTATTATTTATTTACCAAGAGAGCAATTACGAAATGTTACAAAATGTCCGTAAAATGAAAATATTAAACTCACTGGTACTCTATATCCCGTAGTATAATAAAACCAAGTTTCAAATCGTTTTCTTATATAGATGTAAACCTTATTTTCTTGCCCTGAGGACCTTTATGAAAGTATCTCTTTGTGATGTCTACGTCGAACAGGTCGTTGCACGGGAGCAAAAGGCGTACTCTACTATTAGGAAGAGCGAGATGGATACATAAACATTATTCTTTCTCTTACTTCTGTATCGTTAAATATAACATTGTTTATGATAATGATTAACGAAATAATGATTAACAAATTAGTAATAATAATAGGACAAAAATCGTATAAATACGTAGTTAAAATATTTTGGCATAAGTTTTAAAATCTATACATGGTTTTGCTCCCCCATTAAAAGTTTCACAAATATATTTGACCCCGCATAATTTATTAGTCAACCCGTATGATACTATAACCACTATATAAAGGATTGAATATCATATTATAATGTAGGATCAATTCTTTATAAACAGTGTACGTAACGTAATAGATTTTCTATTATCCACCTAATTTAGATAATTTAAATTCTAATAGTTTCATTAAAATGTATATATGAAACTCACTCACTCAGCGGTTAATTGTTTGTTACTTAAAATAGTATTCCTAAACGTATACATAAGTTATGTATACGTTTACTCCGTGTGCATACCGAATCAACTATTGTTGTTTCTCGTACAAATGAATAATTCAAAACTCATAATTCTCAAGCTTAAAGCTTATTTATCACTGATGAATCACATTTCTATTGAAAAATATTTAAAGAGTAACGCACCGCTTACTAACTTTCTTTTAATTATTACATATAATGGCTTTTTGAGTTTGTTGAAAAGCTCATTAAAGTTAAGTGAAGTTAAAAACGTGTTTTCCTTAAGTTGAGATCAATTCGTTGCTTTTTTTTTCATAGAAACTACATTACATATGTGTTTTAAGCTATTGGTAATAAGAGCATGTAGGTCATTACTTAGGAACAAAAACAAAATGATAATCCAAGCGTAATTTAACGGGTTACTTAATACTATAATAAAAATATATTGAAGTAACATAAGAAGTGAAATGTCGATCGTTCGCCAAGTAAATAAACAAAAAAGCCACCATTGCGGTTATGCGAGTTGTTTTAGGGTAGAGTTATTGTACCATGTAAACAAAAATAAATGTCCTTTTTATGGTATCATAAATTTAACCTCATTAGTCAAATTACAGAATTTAAATGCCACGCCCGAGTTTGTGATTTTTCAATTGCAAACATTTTATTGATTTAGTATAGTAATCTTGTTTAGTTTGATGTTACTAAAGTAACTCATTGTTAAAACATAAGATACAATATTGGAAAAATAATGTTTCATATTAAGCTATTAAATTATTATGTCAATATGTAAAGCAAATTAAAAAAGAATAGTTTTTTTTAAGCTTGACTTTTTTTTAACCTTTAAAGTTAAATACAAAGTTTTAAGTCAACGATTTCCAAATTACATTCTTTTAAAACTGCTTCACAAAGCTAAATTTAGGGCATGTTTCTTTTATTTACGTTTTATTAAAAGTTAATAGATCTATACATACATATTAGACGATCTTATCAAGTTGAGTTAATTTACGAATGATTACAAATATTTGCACCATCACGTTCAAGTACATGCTTGATATTTGAATTTAGAAAGCTGACGTATTCTACCTTAATAATTATGGATAGAAAATATAATGGACAATTCACACGCGGCTTACTGACCAAACCAAAGTACAAAAACGTGGAGTTTATCACATACATTATATGTATCCATCGAATTGAGCCTATAATTTTTGTTGTCATTAAAATTGCTTGTCAGAATTTATATTTGATGAAAATTATGAAAACTGAGAGAGTCTGGGTAAAGTTTTTTGATAAAATGGAAAGTTCTGAGATACACACATCCGGTGCATCATTCATTGATCTTTAGAAGATGCATTTAAAAATAACATTTAGGATTGTTATGAGTTACGGCAGCAGCGATAACTATGTTGATTGAGATTTATTTTAATTTCATATAATAAGCCATGAATCATATTTGTAGAACCATTGTACATTAATTATATTAAAATTATAAGTACCAAATTAATATATTATTTATTAAATATAGAATAAATGTTATGATGATAAGAAAGTTCAGAACTGATATTACATATAGTGTTAGTGATTATAAAAAAATAGCAATAATGTTTGTTTAAAAGAGTGTTTGTTAATATGGCGGTGACTACATCGCAAACAACTTACTATGGATCGCCGATTCATGATGGATTTGCAACCATCCGTGCTCCGAGAAGTCGGATAAAGATAAGGAATTTAGTTGAACCAAATAGTGCTGCCAATCTACCTCAAAGGCATTCTGAATACTTTACATTAAATAGAACAAGCAAGAATAATTTCCTAGAGAGCAGTTGTGGTGTGCAATATGCAACGGGCGAATCTCAAAGTATATACGTAACTAGACCATCTAGGATCAGCTTTACTGAACCCATTTATGCCAAAGTAACTCCGCCGCACTCGAAAAGCAGCTCTCCAGTGAAGTCTATTAATGGACGAAATGAAACTCATTACGATTCAATTGACACAAAACCTCGCAGACGCTTAAAAAGCTTAGAATTTCCAAAAGAGTCGGAATCAAATGAAAAAATGATTGCACTAACTTTAAATAACGGTGAACGTCATTCTCATGAAACTTATACAGTAAAACAGGACGCCATAGAGCAACATTCCATACGTACAAATACTACGGGCTCCTCCGTCGATTATCGAAAGAGAAATAGCGATCGCGATAACTGTTCTGAATCTTCCTCATACCTCACCGACAACGATCGACCTATTTCAAGTTACAGTGACAACTCAACGATACCGTCAACTGATACGGAAGATGTTTTGAAAGAATTGCCAAATAAATCAAGATTTCATAAATCTCCTCAGAAATTTGCTACACTTAACATGAGGAGACCCAAATTTATTGATCTTAAACCACCGGCTATTTCAGAAAATCCCTTCTATGGGAGTCTCCATAGAAACAAAATTGGATATCATTCTGAACCAAATACTCCTTTGAACGGCGATAACTGTGATTTGAATAATATTAGTAGCATTCCGAGTGAAGTGCAACAGATACCTCGAATGCCACTGCAAAATAATAGAAATGGCTTTAAAAGATCACTAAGCGAAACAAACGGCTTCACAAAACGACTTAGTTACAGACATTCTTTTAGTGTAGACTTTAAGCCACAATCGTTCAACAAGAAACCACACAAATGTTGTGAGTGTATAACTGGAATACCAGCTGAAGAGGAACGAGATCCTTCACCTTCATCACGAACTTTAGGAACTCTATATGAATCTCAAGACCCTAAAGTGGGATGTCAAACGATACTTCGATCCAAACCTCCTGTACCTTGGTGGGAACTGGCCATCAAAAAATCACGATACAAAAGTTGTCCAATTCTTGAAGAGGTATGTACGAAATTTAATTTGTAGAAATGAATATCTAAACGTATTTGTGCAATATCACTACATAGACCCTGACATGTAGTTCTAGTTAAGAAGACAATATTTACTAACCAAAGTAAATGAGTAATTTATTTCCACTGACAAAAAATATAATTGATTCAGCGGTCGTAATCACTTAGTAGCTGTTATATCTATTGTACTTAGTATACTTAATGCAAAAAAATATTTAGAATGTTAAATATGTATGAATTAAACACAACTATTATTGATTGCTATTCACAAGTAAATATCGTATTGATAAAACTTGTGGTAGTGGAGCTAGGAGCTAGGAACTAGGAGTTCACAAACATTTCAACTGTCATTAATTATTTATTACTTTAATTTTTGTAAAATAATACGCAAAGTATCGTGAATTAAAGGGATATTAAATATCATAATCCTAGAGAATGTATCATTGGTTTAAGTATTCGTTCCTTAAATTTATTTAATAAACCCATTTATTACTACTTTGCCACATAATTTATAAAACAAAGTATTTAGTGTAAAAGAGAAAATATTATGAATATTATTAATGACAATCACTTTACATGCACTTGTCATGACTATGACAATATGTAAATTATTTTCCGAGTGACATAATTTTCGCCTACTTTAAAAGTTAATTGATTTTTAATCACTTCAAAATTAGTTTGCATGTTAACAGCTCATATTTTTTGTTTAGGAATGTGTGTAATTATAATGCAATAGTATATTGATTATTTTTCGGCAGGCTATTATTAAAAAGCTTCCGGGCGTACAATTTAACTGTTTTCTATTTGCTTGTACTAGAAAAAATGGTAGTACATTAAAATAGCAGTAGCCAGAATTAATTAGTTGCGAGAAGTTAGTAGTAATTATACACTACTATAAATGCATAATGTTTTAAGGTGTAAAAGCTCAATGTTTGCCATTCCGTGAAAGTATTATAAAAAATTAATATGTATAAAAACAGTAATGTATGTAACAGTTAATCTGCTTTAAAATATTTTAGCTTTTTACGTATTCAACCACATCACTTACGATTTCGTTACAAAGTCGTTCTCAAAGTTTTAATTCTAAACGACAGGTGCATTATAAACTGCTGAGCTGAGATTTAACCAGAGCGGTTATTCATAAAAACCTGTATAAGTTTATCGCAACAAAAAAATGCTACCTGGCTACTAAAGTAGTTCGCATCAGGTGACTTAATCTTGATTTAGAAACATACTTCACTCATTTATAATAAAATATACTTTCCCACGGTAACAAAACGAATAAAATAAAGTGTTGACAGAGATATTAAAAGTAAAAATTAAATCCACGACACCATTGTGGCTTAGTGAAATTGTTTGCAGGTCATTAGTGGATTCGATCCCACTTGAGGATGTTAAATTTATTTTCATCCGTTCGTCCATTTCCGTTCGTCTGTATACTCTTCGATACATATATCAAATTCAGGCGAAAAAAACGGATTTGAGGCTCTTAATACTAATATTAAATGGCAAGGAGTAGAAAATTTATTATATAAATATAATAAAATATTATTTTCATATAAATATAATAAAAATATGTTCGCACTTAATATTTGCACAAAGTAAATCTTAACTCCAGACAACTATCGCTTAACTAGCCTTACAAGCTCTGTAACATTGTCCAGCATTGCCCGCTATATCAACGACATACTTTCCTAACATAGCTGCATCCGCCTCGACCTCTTATATTTGTCTTATGGGGTTTATTATAGTCCTGCTACAGTTAGAGTCCATCTATGAACATTTTAGAGATGTAACTTATAGCACCTATAAATTATAATTAAGTTCGAATTCAATAGTAATGCTTTGAAATGAACTACTGTGAGTTACAGATTCTTGTATTGTGTTTTCGTGAGATGTATATTTTTATTTGCGGGTTTTATGTTTATTAAGGTGAAAGTGTGAAAGAGTGGGTAGATAAAGAGTCATATTTATAAAATTAAATCTTTATTCACAAAGTATTAAGAACTGAAACGTCATAATCGATTTAATTTTTAAAAAAAGACAACACAGTCAATATATAGTTAAGCTAAAAGAATAAGCATACTATCGAAAAATGCACTTGCTTTATGGTGTTCTCTTGAATTTGCTAATATCTGCTGGAGTCTAAAATTGTTATTAAATAAATATTAAATAAAAAATGAACATGCTAAGAAACATTAAGGCAATACTTACTTGAATAAATAAGGCAAGGCAAATGTTAGTAAAATGTTAAAATTAAAAAAAATATTAAAATTAAAAATACACAATATATTATCAAACCTTGAATTCATATTAAAACAAGACAGCACGAATATTTATGTCAACATGTGCTCGAAACAATGAAACCCAAGAGGAAGAGGGCAGTTGAACAAATATTTCTTGTTAAGAATCTAACAGCTACTCTCGGAGCGCAATCGTTTAGTAGGATCCATATTAACATTTTATTGAATAATCAACTTCATATTATTATGATGCATCCAGTAAGGTTAATATAAAATGCCATTGTGTAGACTAATGTTACAGTGAAAACCTTTTAAATGACAATTGACGAACAGTTGTGAAAATAGCACTTCATATAAGTTAAAAAGCTTTATTAATGTAGATAATAGTAGTTAAGTCCATCTAACCTATTACTTACTGCGAACATTCAATTGAATATTTAATATCGATGATGTGCCATAATAAAATGAATTAAATACTTCTCTTTTATGGCAGTGAAACGTGGGTATTACAGAAGAAGAATGAAAGAAAGATGAATGCTGTGGAGATGCGATCTCTTCGAATGATATGCGGAGTCAGCTTAGCTGACGAAGAGGTACACAGGATGGTAGGTACCAGCGAGGATGTCACAGTAAGAATGACGAAGAACGTGCTCAGGTGGTTTGGACACGTCGAAAGAATGAGTGACGAAAGAATGGTAAAAAAGATATACGATGGAAAAGTGAGGTAAGGGGAGACCTCGGTTGACTTTCGAAAACACAGTATCGAAGATACTGGAAGAAGGTCACGTAAAAAGCATGAGGACTCTCCGGAGAGCAGGTTAATGACAATGGACGAGGCGAAAGAGGTATGCAGAGACCGCAGCGTTTGGCGCTCCGTTCTCTCTGACTACCCCGCCAGGGATAGAGCGTGAAGCTAAGTAATAGTAAATACTTCTCTAGATAACTAAGTATGTACTATACTGATTTCATTATTTTTTTAGTGTTATTCCACGTACATTTGAAAAAGATATATATTTTTAGGTAAACTAAAAAAAATTACGTAGCGAGATCTGAATCCGCGGCTCTTGGTAATTAAGCTACGTTAAAATTATATACCTATACAATTATATACATTTGAAAAAAAAAATACTAATAAAAAGAACACGTAACAACGTAATTTACAAAAATACACAAAAATCTTGATAATATTTTACCAAAATGTGTCTTATGTAACCAATTTTACGGAAACTGCATTTCACGTTAGTTTCTTAGCACAATAACAATAACCTCAGCTCGAATAGGATACTATATTTTCTTTATTTATTACCAGCTATTGTCACGGCTCTACCTGCATAAATAACTTCATTTATTACAATATACACAGTTTAACAAACATTTCTAAAATTGTCGTTTAAAAATTTTTCTATTTTTAGACACTTCATAGTGTACACTATTTTTTGTCTTACGAAACAAATATGTTTTTATTACCTATATTAAAAAACTTTCTTTATTAACATTATAATAAATTTCGTAATGTTAAGAATCCTTTGTTATGGGAAAAATATATCTCCTTCACTAAGTTTCAAAACTAAACATTTAGCATCATATAATATTTAACATATACCTAATAACTTAATGGACTCCATTAATATGTCATCATTTGTTTTTATTATAAAAACAAATAATGGAAGTTAAATATAGTTCTATGTAATGTAACTACGGACACGTGTTGCGTGATGTACATAAAGGTAGCAGCCAGTTAGGGGCCATTGTACTTTTGTTTTAACGTATTAGTTAATAGTTTCGCCTCCTTACAAATTACATTTGTTATTTTCCATTATTTAAGTGCATATTGCTTTTGTTCGTGAGTAATTAAGTAAATTTGATTATGTTATATAGCAACAAGTTTGTTTTTACATATTAATAATGTTCTTCATACTTAGACCTAAAATAAATATACATATTGTAATATGTATATTTATATTAAAAATATACATATATTTTTATATTATTTTATTTTTTTTTTCTTTATTATACTCGTCACCGCTGTTCATTTCAGATCGCATGAAAACTTTTCGCTTTTTACGTATCTACAAGTTTGCCAAAACAGTTTTTTTTGCACGAAAAATTAATACTTTAAATAATTAACACAGGAAAATAAAATATTCTGAATTAAACTAATCAAACCAGTCAGTTTTGATGCGCGGGTGGCACAGCTGTTGATGATGTTGGTAATTATCCTACACCTGCTTCGCAACCTGTGCGGTTTATTGTCACTACATAGTTATGGTTAATGGAGATAAAAGTGGATCTATATAGGCGAATAATGATATTACTGTATACTTAAACATCCAATACTATTACAAGCAGATGGTAAGGCAACTTGTCGTAGTTAGATTTTAAGACAACTTTTTACGCTAACTAATCAATTAAGTTATATATCTAGATATATAGATATGGCAATCTTAGAAAAATTAATTACTTCACCTGTTAAAAATATATAATATATATTTTTTATCCGTTTAAATGCACACAGGTGGTTACATAGTCAGTTTTTAGTTTGATGGCACGCGCATATGCAAGGGATCTATCAATGGAGTGGACGTTATAATTGGCGGAGAAGCAGGTGAAATGCCCTAATGAGAGAATAGTTGTATTTTTAAATTAGTTTCATATTCAGAACCATCATTACGTACAATAAATTTTATTTATGTTTATTGTTTTCATATGCGCAGCCGCAACTTCGAATAAAACTATAACTGTCAGTCACATATTTTTCCTGTTGTTAATTTATGTATATCACGTAAATATTTTTATTTAAGTTTGTGAGTTTTTACCATTAATAATATCTGTTTCTTTTAGCTTAAACTTATCACTCTTACTATTTTGTATATACTTATTACTATTTTGTCACATAATTAAAATTCTAAGAAATATAAATATATAATGACTGAGACGTGTTGTGAAAGATTTTTAGGCAATATTTTATTATATTAGTAAAATGTTGTTAAAATGGCCAATATGGCTCAAACCTTGAATTTTAATTATTTTTATTATTTAAATTTGTGATTTTTTACCAACTATAGATAAATATTATTTTTGGATATTAAATATATATAATTACTTATATATGTAAGCGCGATTACGCTGCTTATGGTGTTGTTCCCATCACTAGAAACAATGAACCTAGTCTTGAGTCTATGGTATCAATTGCAAAAGCAAACAGTAAAATTGTACTTTCTAGTGCAAGTAGGTATATCATTAATATGTATTAATTCAGGAATCGTTGAACACTCGCAAGCACGTCAGTTAATACAATGATAGGGATCGTGGTCGTTGCCCTTTTTAATTTCGCAGAGTACTCCTGTGACGTAGCAAACAGAGGGTCCCGTGTCCAGCTGCACCCATTTCACTCATCGGACAGCTATTTACTTTCATGACTCACTTTTGTAGTAAGGTGTATAGCGTACGCCATTTATTAAATGTTTTCTTTACATTATATTTGTATAAAGTAATGCTGTGACGAACGTGACTAACGGCTATTACCGTAAGCTTAATATTAAACAGCGATGTAAGAATTTATAAGTAGCTAGTTTTGAATCTGCACCTTTTAAATAATGTTCAAGGATATTTCATCCCTCAGTATAGAATAGCACAATATCTCTAAATTAATAAAAATCACTATCTAAAGAAAAATTTCAACGAATGATAGTGAATATAAATTTAAATCTTTAACCACTGCGCTTTCTAACTAGAAAAATGAAGTTACGGTACAGCTACATTACTCTTTTTAGCAATATTTTAACATTAAAACCCAAAGAGCTTTGTTTCTAGAAGTATATAATATTCTTGAAGTCTTATTTGATGTCTTTTGACTCCTGACACGTCCTCCCACATGTTATGTCCTGATATATTAATTAAGCTGACAGATTCATAGCTTGATGAAGTCATATTTAAAAATATAATAAGTACTTATGTTACATCATTATTATATCGATGGGAAGCTCATGTTTACGATCTTATTTGACAGGTTATTACTTTGTTATCGCATCTCCATAAGAACCTGTTTCTCACATACTAGAGGCTATTTAAATAATTATCGGTTCTGGAGTTACCGCTATCCAAAAAACACTGTTTGGAAACGTTATCTGCTTGTGGTTGGCTCTAATTTCGAAACTTGATTCTACATTTAAACGAGCTTAAAAAGGAAGTGATCTGTGATTGATCGATAAACAAAACATTCGATTCATGTTCTTAAAGTTACGTCAATAAACCGTAAAACAAAGCAAATTAAGTATACATTTAACACGTAATGTTGATGCTATTTCAGCAGAAAGCATTTACTGTACTCTTGATATTGAAATAATTGAACAATAAAATAAAAATAAAACGAAGTAGATTTTAAAACATAATTCATTAGTGTATGTTGTGTTAAAAGAATGTACAAAAAATACTTAAGTAACACGTGACATTACGACGGAAGCGGTTTGTTTTTTGTTGTTGTTCCTGCATTGAGTATATTTTTTAAAAATATTTTTGTTTACAAGTGCAACTTCCAAACCTTCGTGAAACTTTATAATGATCCTCACGACTGAAGAAATCCAGATACTTAATAAATATACAAGTTGCTAAAATATTTACATTAAAACGGAAGAAAATAATGTATTTTTTTGTTATATTTATATTCATTATATTTTTTTTACTATGACTGACAGTATTTTCCTTTTGTTTCAGGCACATGTAGTCTCAGCCTTCGAACAGAGTCTGTCAAATATGACGCAGAGATTGCAGCAACTAACTGCTACAGCAGAACGAAAGGTAAACTTCCTTTCTTTTCTTGTGGTTATAGCTTCAATATTACTTTACATACCATTGTACTACTAGGGAAACGTGATTTATGTGCAATAAACATTCCCATTAAAGCAAAAGGATCGGTGACATATTGACCTTTCTAACAATGCGTCATATATTATGTTAATGAGATGTTCGCAATTTACGTCCGTTTTATATGAAATTAAAGTGATGAATTTATTTAGTTGAACATGCCGCTAAACATTCACAGAGAAAGCTTCACTAACGATCATTTTACTCCAATAATCACTGACAAGGGAGATATTGTGGAGAAAATCAGTTTTAATATGGAACAACTGGAATGGTTGTCCGACTTGATTAAGTAAATCAAGACGAATTGAATCAGTTTCTAGATAACAGTAACTTGTTCCCGAAGGCTATACTCACATACTTAGAACAATAAAACAATACCGGTTAAGTGATTACGTTTGATCAACGAGAATTCCGTTTGTGCGTGTCATATTTGTCATGGGTAAAGTTTACGTTTGGTGTATTGAAATGCAAATTAAGCAGTTAGCTGTTCGTGTAAATGTTAAAGTAAAATAATTATCAACTAGTCGAGTAATATTAATACTATACTAGATTTAATAATTTAAACGCTATGGTGTCACGTTTGAAAAATTACAATTGAATTCGCTGCCGACCTCCGAAACAAAAGAAATTATGTGTATAAGTAAATAAGAACAACATTATATGTAAAATGTTTATGTATTGAATAATACTTTTAAAAGATTTCGCTATTTATTATACCTACATATATTTGTACCTAATAATTTATTTTACTTTTGATGACATAGTTATCGGGAAATTACATTAACTTACGTGAATACACGTTTAGATCAAAGCTTATTTCACCGAGAGTGCAGCTTTCCTAAACAGCTGTCTACCTTGCTTGGATTATAGGCTGCGACAGCGTATTACAGCGTACTACAGTTGGCTTAATCAGTGAGATATGAGCGGCTAATTAGCTTTGTTGTTGGAACTATTATAATTTTATTAAATGTAGAATTTTAATTATTATAATAATCCAAATCACAATAGATGTGATTCCGTATTCTTACCATTTAAAATGTATAAATAATATATAAAAATGTTAATTAGCAGTAAAGTAAAAGACTGTGGTGATACAAAAAGAAATTGTTTTAGTGAGAGTAGGTAACTTGAGTTCAGTTTCAGAACGATGTTGATATGTTCCGACAAACAAAATAAAAATATATTTGAGCATTATAAATTCTTATATCATCGACATTTTTATCAGAATGGAGCCTTATTATTTAAACAAGTTTTTAAATATTAAAGTTATTTGTAGCTCATATTTGTTTTCAAGTAATAAACACACTTGTTCAAAAAATATTTGTATAATTTTAATTTGTACGTATTTATACAAATGAGTAAAATTGTTCACAAAAACTTTTTGGATCTCTTAGCATTAAAGTAAGAAATGGATTAATTTTTTTGATTCTTTTTTAAATTTTACAATTACGTTCTTTTTGTTTTTCATAATAAAAATATATTGTTTAAAGAGTGTTTCATTTTATTTTATATATACTTAAACAGGATTCAGAGCTAACAGATTTGCGGCAAACTATCGAGCTTCTACGAAAACAGTCTATCCAAGCTGGTTTGACAACGGCGCACATGCAGTCTATGGGTATACGTGCCGACGGAGTCAATGTTACAGGCCCGGTAAGTACATACGAGTACCTTTAATTGCTTTATACTGTTAATTATTAACGTTTACAATGTAGTTTATTTTATTTTAGTCAGTACTGATTGGTAGTAACACCAGATTGTGTTACTTATACGTAAATATAGATACTATAAAAATATATATATATAGTTTTTGATTTGATTAATGATCAAAAGATATCTTACAATTAATCGGTATTAGTAATTCAATCTAGCCACAATTGTCTCTTATATAAATTTAAGTAGGTATATTACAGTAGACATGTTTCTTTTTTATGTTCTTTAACGTAATTTATAAAACTAAATTAACCTTTTACATTATAAAAGGTTTTTTTTACTATTTTACATAATTTGACCTTTTCGTGCTAGTCGACCTTTGTATTTCATTCTTGTATGTGAGACTATTTCCACACTATTCTTTATATTACGTATCATCAAATTCAAAATCTGTTAAAAAATATTCGTAAATTGAAAGTTTCATTATTTTTATGTTCTCATTGGAACCGTTAACAAAGAAACGTGTCAAGGTCGCTCTTATTAATCGAATATAATCTTAAGATAATTTTGTTTAAACTTTGTCTCATGCTGTCACCTGCAATTAGGGTTGGTACACATCGCGCGCTCAATATCGAGTCTTGTGATTAAATTAACGTTATGTAGGCCAACCATCAATCATTGCGTAACATCATTAGACTCCGTAAAATGAGATCATATAAAGCTGCTTTAATTGATAATATGCTTCTTAAAATAACAGTAATGTAACCTTAGAATTCAAATAATAATAATTAATAAACATTCAAGTCTCATCATCCATTTTGTTAACAAATAAAATACATTTTTTTTTTCTTTTTTTTTTCTTTTTATTAATAAAATACTTCAAAATATCATAAAAAACAAATGAGAAATGAAAAATGCAATGATAAAATATTTAGAACATATTCTGAGAAATTGTCTTAGGCTGCTTTTTTGTAGAACAATGTATAAGAAACTTTTACCAATTGTTATATTATAAATATTTAAGTGATATAGAAAGTAAATGTTATACAAACGTAATAATTTGATATGAGTATGTAGATTGGCTTATGTTTGAAATTACAGTGCTGTGGTCGTGAGAAAACTCAGTTAGATCATACACAGACCTAGTACTAATCACACGCTTTTTAGCGATCCATTAAAGAGAACAGTTGCGAATGCACTCGTGAAAGTTCAATCGAAATAAATAGCATGTACGACACAAATACTTACATACGAATAATATGAGTGTAGGCTTACATTTGCATTAAATGAACCATCGAAACATTGTGCTACATAATATGCTGTTGACTCACGTAGAGAGTAAATAACAATTATAATTTATTTTTTATTCATTTAAGCATCTTTGGCCCATTATGTTAGTAACAGCTTCCTTAAACCTATGTTAGTAACAATTTAGTTCAAACCAATTTACAAGTAAAAAGTAACTAGGTAATTACAAATAATAAAATTGAAAATTTTTAATTTATAATACAATTCCCATCACTAATTTTTAGATTGTTGTTGCAGGGTATATTACTTAAATTCATTTTAATTTTCATATAATTTGTATATGTATCGATTTTTTATATATATATATATATATATATATATATATATATATATATATATATATATATATATATATATATATATATATATATATATATATATATATATATATATATATATATATATATATATATATATATATATATATATATATATATATATATATATATATATATATATATATATATATATATATATATATATATATATATATATATATATATATATATATATGCAGTCGATTTCCAATCTAAATCCGATTTTTAAATCCGGCTATGTACAAAAATATCCAAATATTATTCGCTAGATAAAAATCTTATTCTTTCTGTATATTTGTACCTATGCATATACATTTAAAACTTCATTTAGTTAGTAATGCCAATTTTTTCTCGACTGTCTGTCAAAACGTCGATGCTTGATAGACACTACGTCCTGTTTGTAATGTTCCATTCACGTGTGTAATTATTTTAATGGAGCATCTAATTATATTCTCAACTGAACATCTACATGGATAACAAGCATTTACTGACTAACTATGACGTGTGTTGGAATACTTTATTGCTTTATTACTGCTTAAGTTAAATTTATATATACAAACATTTGATTTTATTACGAAAATCTTTAAAAATTATAAAATAAAAAGATTGAATCTAGTTATATAATATTGGTAATTAATTTTGATATTTAAAAATTTACGTGCAATTATCTTATATATACTATCATATGTCATTTAATCATGCATCAATTGTCTACAGGAACCTAATACGACACAAACCCAGCAATCTTCGCCACAACGACTAGCCCAGGGCAATGGCGCGATCACGAGGCACCTATCAACTGACAGCGTGTCTAGTATTAACAGTCTAAGCAGTGGCTCGTCAGTGCCTCACGATAAGAAACATAAAAAGAAAGGATGGGTAAGATATTTTCTTATATTCACGGCAAATAAATTTTCTAAACATTTAGTTCTCTTGAATTGAAAATTTTGTAAACTCGAAATCAATACTGTAACATGTCTTGTTATTAATCAATGCACTTTGTTCCGCGATAATATTTGTAAATACTATACGAGTATTTACATGGCGCTAGTTTACTATATTGCAGCTTTATAACTTAGAGAGTACACTAACAGAGAGAAGATTGGGTATAATGTTTGTTTTGACTATTAACTTCAGTCGTACAAATGCTGGGAGAAATTTTCATTAATTCTCTATAAACTCGACAATTGTAGGAACTTTACTTCAAAACATCATTTTCTTTGACCTTATCGAGTGCAAAACACAACACCTTTAAAATATAAATTGAATACAAACTGAAGCTCTGTAATTGAAATAAACAACTGCCTTTCAGTTGCGCTCGTCATTCACAAAAGCGTTCTCAAGAAACGCGAAGATATCTAAAACGGCGAAGCATTCCTCCCTCGGGCAGCTGTCATCGCAAGACAGTTCGTCCGGCTCTCACCACTACGACGACCCGCACACTATACGTGAGGGAAGCAACGAGAATAGTCTAGAACATTCCCACGAAACTCTTGACAATAGCAAAGATAAAACAACGTGCCCTCCAGCGGAGGAACAACCTAAAGGTGAATGTTATGTACTCTGTACTCAAGACAATTTAGCTCTAACTAAATTTAGAACAATTAATTCCTTAAGGCTATTTAACAGTGACACGTTTAATATTCTACTTGAGTTATTATAAAAACTAAAGTTGGAATCTAATTGTCATAATTTTTCTTATCATAACAAGATATAAGCAAAGAAAGAAAGTCGTACCATTTTCATTATAACTAAAATATATGAGTTTTATGTTATAATTAAACATATATTTATACTTACACTTGGTTCTAAATGAAACGTTGGAATAAACTAATAATAATAATAATTGAACCACTCTGATAATTATATCCAATAGCCATATGTAAATTCAATACATGCGGCAATGTTAAAAATAAATAGAAAAGTCACATATATGTATCTCTATTTGTTCGTTACTTAATATTTGTTACAGAAAAACCAGATCAGTCGGGATTAGTTGATGAATTAAAAAGGCAGTTAAGAGAGAAAGACTTGGTTCTGACAGATATAAGACTGGAAGCACTCAGTTCGGCTCATCAGTTAGAAAGTCTTAAAGATACTGTTATTAAAATGAGGGTAAATATTTTTATTTATTTTAATTTAAGTAATTTTTGAGAGATATGATTATCTGTTCATATGTTACGTTCTGGATTTTATACGTTTTGAATATCAAATATTGAATATCAATATCTAAATTGAATATATTGACAAGTAACCTAAGAAATATAAACAATTATTATATTATATACAAATCAAACGTCTTTTCTTATAACAAATATATTTTTATATCAGAATGAAATGCTAAACTTGAAACAAAACAATGAGCGGTTACAACGACTGGTCACGTCCAGGTCGTTAGCAGGCAGTCAGAGCTCGTTAGGTACTGGCGGTTCAGCTGTAGAAGACCCTAGACGATTCAGCCTCGCTGATCAGTCTACTATGCATCAGGTAAGATACATGCTTATTATTTCTATATTTAAATAAAATATAAAACTTAATTTTCCAGATTACATTTAATCAATGTAATATTTTTTATAATTTTTTCCAGGCCGCAATAGACATACACTCTCAGCCTTTAGACTTAGATTTTAATTGTATGTCGTCGACTCCATCGAAAAAAGGTTCGCCAAAATCCAGTATCGTAGAGCCGATATACGGGAACAAAGCTGTTTGTGAACTTAATGAAAACAACGAAGCCTTACTAGGAGCTTTAAACGGCGCGAGTGACATATTTACAAATGGCCTCAGCGCTGGAGAACGGTTGAGTGGAGATTACGATATTAATACAGTGCTACCTCCTCCTAAAAGTCGAGAATTAGCTATTGGCGAAAGTTATTCTGACATCGGTAAATATTTTATTTAATTATTACATATTATTTTAATTTTATAAGCTTTAGTGCATCGTTCTTATTTTTATTTATTTTGATTATGATAAGGCACATGGCTTAAATAATACTATATCAGTGCACATTTCGAGATTTTTAACGGAGTAATTTATTAATTTATTTAAAGACATCAACGTCACCGACACTAATAAGTGAGTTCTTTATCAGGTGTAGCTGATAGTCAAGGTGATACGACAGACGGAAAGAAAATAGCAATTGCTGTGTATTTAGGACAACCAGAAACATTCCAGAGATATTTCGAAGAAGTTCAAGATACGTTGACAGAATCCGAATGTCGGTTTTATTCGAAACAAGCGTCCGCCTTCAACCATTTCGACAAACAACCGAGCTTCGATTCACCCAGAATGTCTCAAAATCACAGTCCCGAAGTAGAAAACCAGGATTACCCTCAAAATATTAATAAGTCAAACACGAATAGCCTCAAAAGCAATAAATCAACGCACAGTAATTCTTATAAGAACGTATATAATAGTGATTCGACAATAAATTGCAATGAGTTTACTATAGCTTTTACATATATATCGGGTAAGACGACGTGGCAGAACTTGGATTATATAGTTAGGAAAACATTTAAAGACTACCTGTCTAGAATAGACCCAGGGACTAATCTAGGGCTAAACACTGATTCAATAACGTCGTACCATTTGGGAGAAGCGACTAGAGGTCCCGAGATAGGGTTCCCTGAATTATTGCCTTGTGGATATATTATTGGAACTGTTAATACGTTGTACATTTGTTTGCAAGGAGTTGGGAGTTTGGCGTTTGATAGCCTTATACCAAAAAATATTGTATATAGGTTGGTAGATATCTTAATTTTATTATTATCATTAAATATTATATTATGCTTTTGCTAACTCAAATTTATAAGTAGTTTTTATATCTATCTTTTTAACCGTCTTGAACGTTCTGATCAAATTTCATTTAATATACGAAGTAATTACATTTTGATAATTTAGTATTTAAGCTATTAAATAATTTTATTTCGTTAAGCAACCTTTTCATTTTTCATATATAAACCAATATATAAAACTTGCAGATATGTTTCCCTATTATCCGAACACCGTCGAGTTATCCTCTGCGGTCCGAGCGGCACTGGAAAGTCCTATTTGGCGGCCAAGTTGGCGGAATTCTACGTACAGAGAACGCAACGGAGAGGAAATCCTGTGGAAGCAGTCGCTACATTCAAGTTAGTATATTTGTTTTATTTCTTGCTATTGTAAAGTAATGAGATGATCGTTGTAGCACTTTTTAGAGAATGGAAGAATTTAATATTCATTATTACATTAGATTTGAAAATCATATAAGAAAAAGTCGACATTTTATAAAAGATCGGTTGGTCGGTAATCGATTTTAAAGTAAAATGTTGCGATACTAATTATTGTAACTTTTACAAATTTTAATTTTAAATAGAAGGTTAATTACTTGCCTAAAGTTATGTATCATTGTATGATTTATGTTAGTTATCATTGTATGAAAAAATTGATTTGAAGTTCTGGTTGGTGGAACTAAAAAACGGGTATAATATCATAATATTTCTACTTTGTTGTATTTAAGAAAGGAAAACCTAATTACATAGCACTTCTTAGGTATTATTTATAAATATTTTGTACCCAATAAGAATATTTTTTCTTATTTACCTATTTACCTAGCATTACGTTACGATTACGTTTAACCAAATGTTATATATAATAATAATATATATTTGTAACAGTGTCGACCGTAAATCATGTAACGAACTACGAGCGTACCTCGCCAACATAGCGGAACAGTGCGGCGGCGCCGGAGAGGAATTACTTCCAGCTGTTGTAGTTTTGGACAACTTGCAACACGCGTCCGCACTTGGAGACGCCTTCGCTGGACTGTTACCACCGGATAATAGAAATATGCCTGTTATTATTGGTACATTTTTTCTTTAAAACTCTTATATACTGTATTTTTTTGTTGTGCAAGTTTATAATTATTTTATTGAATATTTGTATTAGTATTTGTACGTTTCAGGTTTTAGAGGCTATACTTTTATTAATTAAAGATAGTTTTATAGTTTTTACGTTGTCTTTATGCTATAATCTACTTTTTCTATAGTAAATTTTTTCTCTACTTTTTCTATAGTGAAGTTTTTCTATAGTGAAGAAAGGGAAACATTTGAAATATTTATTTCAGACACGATATCTTTAATAGGGTACTCCCCGTAGCTAATAAAGTGCTTATCACTAGATTCTCTCTGTTAAATTTATTTGTTTGTTGCAGAAAAAGCTTAAAGATATCAGTCTTAATATTACTAAAATAAAAAAGTTTCGATGTTTTTAAGCTTAATAAAGGGATTTTTTCAGGCACAATGTCCCAAGCGACGTGCAACACGACAAATTTACAATTACACCATAACTTTAGGTGGCTTCTCACTGCCAATCACATGGAACCCGTAAAAGGATTCTTGGCAAGGTTAGTTACATATATTTTAAAAGACTACTTATATTCAAAAGACAACCAAATAATCGTACTACAAAATAATAAATATAAAGGTCCGACCTAAAAAGTGAAAATAATATTTTTAAATGTATTTTTAATAAACTTCCATTTATACAATATATAAATTATTATGCTAACTTTTAACTCCAAATAAAACGAAACATTTCCTTACCAGATATCTTCGTCGAAAACTTTTCTCATTAGAACTGAGGTTGGGTCGTCGTGAACCAGCTTTAGCAGCTGTGTTGGAATGGCTGCCTGGAGTATGGTCTACGTTGAACGCTTTCTTAGAAGCTCATTCATCTAGTGATGTTACTGTAGGACCTCGGCTGTTCCTCGCATGTCCTATGGATTTGGAAGCTAGTCAGGTAAGGGTAGAGAAGAAGAGAATAAACTACTTAGCATTCCATGGATTCATCGTGTGTTGTAGGAAGAGGAGCTCTTGGGTCTTGCGACCCAAGTGTAGGTTTAAAGGGTCCCTTTAAAATGTATTAACTTCACTGTCCGAGCTCCTCTCATTACCTAATCAAATTTTAAACGATTCTACCAAAGCTGCCTTTGAAACGCGTTCTAGACAGGCCGAGATCTTCTAGTAAACTATAGTATATTTCGTACATATGAAAAATTACTATATGCACGTATTTTGTTCAGATATTATTACTAGTGATGTAAAGAATGACATTTTTTTAACATTTGCGTATACGAATGCGGGTAATGTAACGAATCATCACTAATTGTTATAAAATTTCAAAAATAACTGTTGAACTTTGTATTGAATTGCGAACACATTTGTCTTTTGTTTAAACAGGCATGGTTCGCAGACGTGTGGAACTACAGCATAGTGCCGTACGCGTCTGAGGCGGTGAGGGAAGGTGTAGCGCTTTATGGCAGACGCCGACACGCCGCCGTCGATCCGCTACAACATGTCAAATCTACTTACCCGTGGCGAGAACCTAATCACTCGCATGTAAGTTCTTTTGTGAATAGATCGATTAATTTATCTTTTAAGTAAAATATTAAAAAAAAATAAAAATAATAAATATGTATTGTTTTAAATGTTCCCTAGATATTAAATTAATATTGCCAATTATAAATTTCCTACGTTAAGTTTTCCCACGGTTTGTAGCTTATTAAAAATTGTTTTAATTATGTTAATATATATTTCTTATATTAGAATTTTCCTACGTTCTGTAGCTTCAGGTTCATTATTATGTTGTAGCTTTACAACTTATTTTAGTAGAGTATTTTATATTTATTTATTTATTGCAAGCGGTTGTACCAATTCGAAACGCTTCGCCTTGCCGGAGTAGGTAAATAATATAATGAAATTAATTCCTTCAAATGATGGATAAATATCAATCCCATGACCATTACGCTTATAGTCAAATACTGTCCCACTGCATGTAGACGGCTAACTAGTTATTTTATAAATTAAAGTAAATAAACTACAAACTTATTAATATATAAAATTGTTATTGCTTAAATCCTGCATTAGTTGGAAAGTGTATAAATAGGAAATGTTTTAAAATACATAAATTTAATTATTAAAATACGAATAGGAAATATAATATATATATTTTATAATAATATTTATTGTTTAATCAATTATATTTCTTTAATATTTTTTTGTATATACATTGGTAATTGTTATACATATAAATGTTTATTTCAGACTCTTCGACCGATAACAGTAGAGGATGCTGGTATGGAGGAAGCTAATCAAGATGCGACTACAAATAACAACCAAGATCCTTTGGTAAATACTCATTTATATTATTGATTTTATAAAGAAATAATTAATGTTTTTATTATTACCTGTTTTTGTACTTAAAAAATGCAAATTTATTTATTAAGAAATATTTGTTAAATATTCAACGTTGATACATAAATAACCTATTAATATTATATATTAATATAAAAAATTCTTACAGTTAAACATGTTAATGCGACTCCAAGAAGCTGCAAACTATAGCGGGAACCAAAGTCAAGACTCCGACAACGCTAGTATGGATTCTAATCTCACACATGACAGCTCAATGGGCAACGAGCTTTAAAACTTATATTTATCTAATAATGTTCTATATTATTAAATAAAATGACTCTATTGTTTGACAAGTATAGCGCCATTTTATTTTTACCAATATGGCCCCGTTATAATTGTGCCGCCATGTTGGTTCTACTTATTTGAAATTTAAATACCGATTAAAGCAATATGAAAAAAGTTATATTTGGCTATGAATTGTAGAAATTTGTTGTTTTGAAAACATTTTTTTAGACACTATTTTGGACAGAACATACCATACAATAAAAAGAAATCTTTTTCTCCACAGTTTAAGTTATTGATCTTTTTGGTCTTCGATTCATACTGCCAGATGTAACTTTATAGAGAATCTAGTATTAAAATTATTTGTGACACATATACAATTTATAAAACTTTGTTCCTTTGTTTTCACAAAATATATTCTATCGATTAGTGCTTCATATTTTATTTACATACTTCTTAGTCTATAAAAAGATTTTGGACTAAAAATAAATGCATTTACTTGTTAACTATACTATACCAAGCCAAAAATTTGCCATGTGTATATTATTATTATTTATTTATCAATTTAGATTGCTTGTACTTTAGTAAACTTTTTAGGTGCTGTTTATTGGTATATTAAAAAAATTGTATTTTATTTATCGTTGGGAAAGGATTTGCTCTGCATATTTGTTAACAGCAAATATCGTAAGCGAGAGTACCAGCCTTTCTTTCTTCACAATGTTTATTTTGAAATTTTTAACATTTGTGTTAAAAACTTTAATACGATATGAACTCGAGATAACTTCTAGTGCCTGGAGCGAGGTATTCCATAATTGTGAAATATTCGAACGGTATATGACTGTCGATATTTGTACCTTATAAAGCATTGTGGCTTTTTCTATTGTTATATTTTTTTCAAAGATATGATAGGATATGGACACATTTGTATTACTATGATATTATATGTAATATATTATTATGGAAGTGTAATTTTTATACCATTTTCATATAAAACTCATGTACCTAATAAAAATAAATAAGCTGTAAATAAAAAAAATGTTTAATATAATTTTTTTCTATGTGACTACACTAACCATTATGCCATTATTATACAGCATTAATTTTGTATAGAAATATGTAATGGCATGTTGCAGTGTTTGGTATGGATTTATCTGTGTGCATACTGAAACGTGATATCTACAACTTATGCTTTACAGAAATTGTGAAAATAAACATTGATTACATTTAAATATTGTTTTATTTTTTTACAATTATTGCCATATTCAAAATAAGTAAAAAAAAGTATACATTGGTAAACAGTAGCACTAAAATTATTGCCGTCGTTATTGGATTTCTTGTATATTCTATACAGAGTGTATGTGACGCGGCGGCCATTATGAAAACTACTTATTGGGGAAAATATTTCAAGGCTATATACAAAAAACTAATTCACTATTATCAATAGTTTAGGCACAGAATCATTTTTCGTATTTCACGATATTTATACGCATGAGGTAGTCAAAATTAAATACGAATGACGTATAGACCTCGTACTACAAAAATACTGTCAAACGTCAATCTGTCACCTTTCATTCAAAAAATAACCTAATGAGAAAGGGATTTATCTCTTTCCCGCTCTCACAGGATAGTGTACGCTTGCGTCATACTTGAGAAATTGGGTTTTATTTTGGAACAATCATTAAATTATTTATTTCGTTAGAAAAATATTATTTTTTACTTTTGAAAATTTTACTTGTTTTATAATTTTACCAATTTTATGAAGGCTAGTTAATACTATGCATTAAATGAAGGTCGCAGTAAGATCCACACTCTGTATAAGTGCATACAATAAAAACTATATACAAGGTGAATAACAAAGAGCATAATAATTTAAGTTAGGTGAAAATAATAATGATTCATTTATATAATAACAAATTTCTTAAAAAGTCTCATGTTCTTTCAAAATATCGCTGTTAATGTTCGTCGAAAGACCGTGACATTTGGATTGAAAAAAAAAGGGCTTTCAATAAATTAAATATATAGAATGCTAACTTGATTGGTGTCAAGTATAAAAATATTAAAAGTTTCGTCAATGAATTAATATTTAGAAGAGTTATCAATATTCCTGTTATATATTTTAAAGAATTGACAATAGGAAATTATTATTTTTGATCTTTGAAAACAACATTTATTTAACAATTTATTTAAGATAACATAAAAAGCTAAAATTGCCTTGCTAAATGATAAAATTGTTTAGGCTCTATGCTAGTAAATTGATACTAATATTTAATATTAATATCATCTTATACATACATATCTTCACGCTCCCTAGCGGGGTAGTGAGGGAGAAAATCCCTGCATACCTCTTTCGCCTCGCCCTGTCATTACTCATTAGCCTCTTATATATAATATAATATCTTATAACTATACTTTATATAAAAATTATTTGTAGATTACTCCATTTATTCGTCCAAACTTTCGTACCAGCAAAAAATATTGGCCAAGAACGGGTAGTACCCTACTCACGCACCGAGAGTTCCGTAATACGACTATACGTATATGACTTGTGTTCCGCAAAGGAAAATACAACTAATAAATATTGACAATCTCAACAATTTGCGATCATATCCACGCATTTTGTATAAAATACACTATCAACACAAACTTGTTTAATAGTCTTTATTTGTTTCCTTACAAATTATGAATTTTGTCAAGACATTTCGAGGCAAAGTTCCAAGTAGCCTATAATATTATCAAATTCGGTCGGCAAACTTAAATTCCCGAAATTGTATCAAACTAACGACACATTTATTATTGTTTGTAATATTTTATTTCTGGGATACACTATACACTTTACTTGGACCCTGTATGTTAAAATTTGAGTTATATTAACTTCGTCGGTTTTAATAAATCATATATTTTTCTTAGTGGAAAAATTACAATCATGAAATTGGTACTCGGTGTGCTAATGCTACTCGTAGTTGACCGATATTTTCATTACGGTTAAAAGTCCAGAAGGTCTAATGTTAACTGTAAGTAAAAATAAAATAATAAAACAGATATTCAGCAAATAAAAGACCATTTATTAAAGTAAATCCAGTTGACATAATTGTTTCCATTATAAACAATACCAGAGACGGTTATGAAAACGGAGTAATTTGGACGGAACTTTGAGTTCTCAAAAAGAACCATAGGACTAGACTTTAGTTGACTGAATATTTTTGAGGAACATGTTGAAAATTGTTTTAGATAAGGCACAACCATTAGCAAATTAAATCACAATAAATTGAGTATACTATTGTAGAAACAATGCACTAATTATAACATGGAATGATATCTAAATGCTAATAATGACAATAACCTTACAGTAACTTACAATAATAGTGTAATTATCTCATTAAAAGTACTAAGTTAACTAGAAAATTATTTCAATTCTATTTAGTACTAAATATAATCTTATAAATCGTTTTACTAAATCTTTTGTAGATTCAATGTAAATGCACTTGAAAATAAGCACAAACATCTGAGGATTATCCAGAGTATCTGAGACAAATGATATAAAATTGTGTTTTATTTACTTGTAAAACATATTTCTGTAAATTGTATAGTTTTAAAGGCAATATTGAAGGAACCTGAATCAATACTTGTGTAGCTATTTAAATTGTTAGCAATTAGTATAGTTGAGTCCTGAATTTTAAAGGAATAATACATTTACAGAATTTAATTTCACCTAATAAATTGAAATAGAGTTAATTTTGTAAATTTGTACTCAACATAATATTTTTAAAATTCAGTAAACACATTCTAATATTAAGAGAGAATATCAAACTGATTTGTAATTGTTTTAAGTCTACTTTGTAATTTATAACTGCCTTACCTTTCTTATTTACAATTAAATATATATAAATTTTATTAATTATTAGGTATAAATTTTTCACTAATGGCCATTTTATAATATTAAATAGTAAATTTAAATAATGATTGATAAATAAATGATAATGTTTAAAGTTATATAAAAAACATTACATATAAAATGGTTCAATTTGTTTACTTCTGTAAACTTAAATTTTAAATTGTTTAATTTTATTAAAATAAGCAGATGTAAACAATGAACTAGTCATTAGTACTGTCTATAACATTGTTATTTGAAATAATATAGTTCGACAAGACAAAAACCTATGTATAATAAATCAAATAAATGTTTTAAAATAATTAGTAATGCAATTTACCATTTAGTCACTATGAATATCAAGACTTAGATTAGAAAGCGAAGGTATTGGTGAATCAGAGAAGTCACCAGAGTCATCACTTATATTTTTAATTTGATTATTCCCATCAACACTTCTTTTTAAACTACTACTTGCAGACAATTTATGGTAGCTAGAGTGGTTACTAATTTTCTGGCTACTTCTCTCACTTATTAAGTCGGCAACATCAGATAATGACACAGAACTTTGAGACCTGGGCGAATTTTGCTTGTGACTTTCAATTGATGAATTATTTGATTTGTTCAATGTTTCATCCTGCATAGATCTGTTGTTTTGTTTACTTTTTTCTGATGTATCATTTCTAGCAGACATAACAGGTGATGCAAAATCATAACTGTATTCTGTTGCTTCTGCATCATATTGAACTGATTCCATTTGAGAGATTTTTGAGCTACTTTTAGATTTTCCTTGACTTCCTACAGATATATTTTTTTCTGAATTAGTATTTCCTTCAGCTTGAGAAAGGGATTCAAGTTTTGAACTAGAAATTGAATTTTGAGGAGATATTGTTTTAACATCAAGTTTTTCTTCTGCTAATGGCAAACCTGTGGTATTTAGTAATACAGAATCTATAGGATTAAATGGTTTCAATTCTATGTAAGATGTAGAATCACTACTATTGTTTAATAATTTTAAATCATGGACATAATTGTTGATAACATTATTTTTATTTGTTGAGTTTTGTTGCTCCATTTGTTTGTTACACTGAGTGTGTAAAACATTTTCATCCCTATTTGCCACATTTAATGAAGTGTGATTGTTAACAATATACTCTGAACTAGTTCCACCTCTTGTTGAACCACTTGATGTATCAGTATCTGAGTTATCTAGTGTAAGCCTCAAGTCTAATTTATTTTTCTCATCTGATGAATTATCAGAGTGGGAATGGCTTGATGATGTTGTACTAGAGTCTTCATTTACAATATATGTAGAATTTTTATCTAAGTAATGGTTTTTTCCTCGGATTTGTTTTTTCATATCATTTTGTTTATCATTTTGGTTGTATGAAGACCTCTGATTTAATTTTATAACATTTTTAATAAGAGTTAACAGTAAAGGTTCCTTATCTTTTTCGTTTCTTAAGTTTAATTTATCAGCGATTGTACTTCCACCGTCATATGTGTATTCTCTGCCTTGTCTTGTTTCAGATTTGTATACAAATAGTGTATTTTTCAGATTACAAAAATTTAGGAACTCGTGTACAATAGAAAGACATAGCTTACCTTCTGGTAAGGCTAACATTTTATCTAAAATATCATTCTGCTTTAAATTTTCGCAGTCATCTTCAAAAGCTAAAAAAATGTTAGCTCTAAGCAATGCTCGGATTTTTGCTAGAGATCCATTTTTTTCTAGAGCTTCAACAACCAAATCTGTAAGTTCCGTGTCTTCAGATTGGGCCATTTCCAAATCTTATTTTGTTTAAGACAAACTTGTATTGTGTTGTTTTGAAACATAAATAAAATCATAAACATAAACTCCAACATGCGAGGTTTGACATTTGACATCTGACAGAATAGAATGTAAGCGTTCAGTTGTGTATATTTCATAGATAACACTATACCATAAACGTTTTATCACATACGATTGCATTAAACATAATTATGTATACATATTATAAAAATGTCTATTCTGTAGTATTTTTTATTAAAATATTTTTGTTCAGAAATTCAATTATTAACTCAAAAATAAAAATCGCTACCATATATACAATTAATCTTGACCTCATATTTCGTTCTATTATTGGAGTTACATATAGTATTACAATGTAAATATATCTCTACGAATAAACACGAATACGTGCAAACAGAGATTTAATAATAATATAAATTAAGTATAAAATTGACCATTGCATAATCAAAATAAAAAGTAAAACTCAATATTGGAACTAATAACTTAAATTGATTTCTTAATTTTTAATCATATGTCTAAAATTACTTTTATTGTTTCATAAATTATCATAGTAAAAAAACAAACAATTATATAAATGTATTCTAAGTTAAATTGTGAAGTAACACTGGTATACCTATACTATTCTACTATTATATTTTACGAACGTGCTCGATTACAGGGGGTGAAGGTTTGCGCCGGGAAAATGTAGGAAATTCAGTCAGTTGGGTCGGGCACGCGCGGGAGGTTGTTACTGTAGTCATCAATACGTATAACCTTATAATGCAACTTTAAGTCTGTTTTTCTATAATAACTTCATGTGAACAGTAAACATAAATTTTCTCCTAAAATTAGCACTTATTTCTTTACATTTTAACCGAAAATTAAAGGAATATTAGTGACAAATTCTAGTGGCGGGAAACAGTTTGATATCTCGCTTGACGTGTTGTGTCCTATGTGTACATAGAGAAGAGCCGTCTGCCCTAGAGGGCGGCCGACATGCTGGATTCGCCGTGAATCGATATTTTTGGAACATTGTAGAGCAGAAACCATGAGGTTTTCAGCTCAATAAAGGTAGGAACATGGTTAATGTAACATATTTCATTTTTGAATATTATACCCAACTTGTGTGTTAAATATTTTGTCTATTGACATACCCACGTTGGGCGCCAATACCACGGATGATTACGTGTAATGCAATAAAATTTTAATGTATGCATGCATTATTTTCATGAACTTTACTTCGTTATAAAATTTAATTTTACGTACTGTGTACTTTTTTCCAATTTAATTTTGTCACATATATTAAATACAAGCTTTAGGTCAATACATTTTAAATATGCTTATAGTAAAAAATATACATTAAGTACTTAAAAAGTTATTTAAAGTTTTTTACACTTACAATAATTGCAGTTTGGAACTTATCCATCTTGTAATCAATTATTTTTAGCAAAGGTATATAAGCCTTTTGATTTGGTTACTAGAAATTATATTATATATTATTATAATTTATTCATATTAAGGACTTTACTTACTATTTATAGATAAGACCTTTCTATGTAATTTTCCGCAAGTATATTAAAATTATCTTAAAAGATGTACAGGTAATACTTGTAATAAAGAATGGAATAGTTGTATTTTTACGAGGGAATAAAGTAGGCGGCCTCGGGGAACTTAAAGAAATGGGAACACCGGTTGGTTTTACAAAGCCAGTAAGAAGAATAAACAATAAACGAGTGTAAGAAATACAAATGTGTACATTTAACCGCTATATATTTTTTTATAAATTTTAATCTAAATATTTTTTGTTTTTTTTATTTAAGAATTAAAACGTTGTTCAAAAAATAATATATTTACTTAAAGCTGACCATAAACTCAGTAAAAATTATTAGTAATTAACCATTATTAGTATATGGTGAGTAGCATTGTCATATAATAGCATTTATATTATGTTTTTTTATAATATTTATTAAATTAGAGATTATAAGAAAATAATTTCGAATCGATCGAAGGAAACGTTGTAGACATCACAAAAATAGAATTTACTACATTTTTTCCATCAAAGATGAAAATAAAATAAAAAGAGTTCACACTCTTTCTTTCACGAACCAATTTCCTGTATTTCGTTTCAAAAATGAAAGACATAAAAGCTTACCGGGAATAATAATTAAGCGTAGCCAAAAGTAAAGTTTAACTAGTAGAAGCTAGGCAACAAACACGTTGATAATTAAAAAATATACACTCTGTTTTCGCAAGCGCTATATATTGCCGTCATATACGCAACTATCTCTACGGCTCCGCTATCGTTGTAAAATAGTAATAACTTATAGTCGTGTGTCACAATTGACACCTCATACAGTATAAGCGCCCGATGTAACCCTAACCGCAAAGCTATCGATGTGATATTGTTATCCTATAATATTGCTCAATTAGTGAAGTAGTAAATTATTTTTTTATTCAATTTAGTAGTGCCTGAGATACTTAAGGTTTAAGGTTTAGGTAAAAGAACATAGTGCCATTACTCCCTTAATAATTATATAATTAGGAGACATACGTGAAAATAAACACTATGCTTGTGTGTTCGTTTACAAGGAATATAATTCTGCCCAACTCTAAGTATATGATGATTTTTATTATACTGTATTCTAAAAATTTCTATAGTAATTAAAACTAATAATCGTATAATCCCATGTATACCTAAACTTATAAAAAATGTACAGCAATAATTTTAATATTGACATACATATACGTAAGGTGCACGAAGCCAAAAGGACTCGCGGATTCACTTGGAATCGTTCAATGTATTTATGGCCATGATTTTTTTGTCATATGAGTAAAGTACGTATCAACAATTTCTTATACAATCCTGCTCTAATCTTAACTTACTATATAGTTTTTGTTTCTTTGAAAAAATAGTCATGTTATTGACATCATTCCTTTAGATTTGTATTGATTTGGCGTACATTCGGTCTCTTTTGTCACACTATACGGTATAGAGTAACAAAATTCTAGATGTAATAGATAATGTTGAGTTGGTACTTCATTTTTATTTGTGTTAAATGAAAAATATTACATATGAATGTATGTGCTCTAATTATACTTTTGTATTTTTACAGTATACTTTTAAATTTCCTTTTTACTTAAATCTTTTGTTTTACAAGACGTGTAAGGGGTTTCAATGTTCCGACGAAGCGAGCTTTTTATTCCGTTGATAAATAGCCGTTATCCATACAATAAATCTAAATTACCCTTGCTTTATATCTAAATTTATGGCGTCGCCGTCTTTTCTCCCTGCATTTTATAGGTTTATGAGGTCAGCTTTCATAGGTTACAAATTCACACAAAATTATTGCAACTCGTTAGTTCTACCTTTCGGTATGTAAAGATAAGGCATTGATTAACCGGGGCCAAATCTTTAGTATCTATGTATATTTACAATAGTTTTATAAGTCTCATTAAGTATATATTATATAATTAAAAGGTATTGAAATATATTTTGTAAATGTACATGCATAAAACAAATATTAATTTTTATACTATTTTTATGTGATTTTGATTAATATTCTAGAACAAATGATACATTTAGGAGCCATATGATTCAGGTAAATATATTCTTAAACTTAAGATATTATTTAACTTCACACTTCATTCTATATACAGAAGAACAAGTAGAGGAAATTTATTTAAAATTTATCTGTTGTTTCTCATTTTCCACCTATGTTTTTCTTAAGAGATTGGAAGTGAAAATATTTAATTACCATAAATCGAAATCGAACATAAGCGTCTCGTCACATTCAAGCCCTTCGCCACTGAGCCATATCAATCTCCTTTCATTATAGTGCTAGCATATATAACAAAATAAGTAAAATATATATACATATATTACTTACATATACTTTTTACTTGTGGTTTATGCTTGCGATACAGTAGAAAAGATTGAAGTTATTTAAAATTAGTTTTCAATTTATAATAGTTATTTAAGTATAACTAACTCTAACTTGAGAGGAAAAGTAAGTTTCTTTAGAACCGCTCAAGTCACTTCAAATCAATAAGTAGAAGCAAAGACTTTCCTTTAACTGAACAATTATTTTGCGGTTATCCATGATAAATAAAATCGCTATTCCTAGTTATATTCAGTTAGATGTTATTATTAACATTATTATAATTAGATTTTTAGTATATATCACTTCTTCCCTTCTCTTTTCTTCTTAAAATCCCTTCTTATTCGTTCTTAAAACTGAAGTTTTTTTTAAATATGTACTAGTGGGTTACCCGTGAACGTTTCAATTTTTTTGGGATGGTAAAGTTAATAAATGTAAGGTTTGTTTAATCAATTATCAAACGAACTGTTTTGTGTTCTGTGTTTAAACAATTTCGAAAAGCGACTACATTTTCCCAAAGAAAAAATTTAGGTAAAATGCTTTCACAAATAATAATCTAAGACAAGAGTTGTTTTTATAATTTTATAATAAGTTAATCACATATGCTAAGTATCTAAGTTTTTCTAAATAAAAAAAAATATACAATTATTTGAAGTTGTGCAAGTACAAGTAATCAATGAAAATTACACTTATTAGACTTGTGACTGAAATAGAAACTTAGCTTCTAGCTTTGCCAAGTTCGCATAGAATTGCCGAGCCATAACTAAACGTTAGACAGCAACCGTACCATTACAGTGAAGTGTAATTGCGCGTTAATATTACGCTTGTATTACAGGTTCAAATCGAGATTGTGGTAACTATTCACCACTTTTATAATTAAAGGGTTGTTCCCCTTTCTCCAAGGAAGAAATTTCTGATGGTCGTGATTTCGATTTAAATAGTGTGATATTATTTTCTTTTTCATACTTTATACAGGCAACTCTTGCAAAAAGTGCTATTTTAACTGCTATCAAACAAAAAATCTAAAACTGTCTAACATATATATTTAAAATTAGTATCATATAAAAAAAAATAATGACAAACGATAGCTACGAAATTTGATTGTAGCGTTCGAAACAATTAAAGATTTGAACAAATATAACCAGGGCAGGTTGGCTCGTAGGGCAGTGGGCGGTTCAGGGTTTCCCGGCGATAGGGGCGTTATTCTTGGAGACAATCAATACCAGCGTCTGCATATTTAAATCAGTAATGAGGTGAACAACTTTACGCTTGACTCAACATTCGTACTTGAAAGTAGCCTTCTTGTACGAGGAATTTCTCGCGAACTAACATAAGACATTCTTTAAATTACACACACACAAATTACACAAACATACAAAAAGTATTTATACATACGTATGTATGTATACAAATATATATAGATACTTTACGTTTAAGTATAATATATCACGATTCCATTTTATGAAAAATAGTAGCAACAAAGCATAGCCTACTATAAGTATGACATGACCTGAACTCAAACTATGATTCACAGTAAGCAAGTGAGCAATCTAAGGGTCCGCTATGTAAATAAAATTCAGTGGCAGCCGTTTCACGGGGGCTTAAATTTATTCAGGTGAGACATTTACTAAGCCACGTGTCATCAGTAAATGTGTAGGTAAGGAATTTAAGATTATATACTACGACGCCATTCTGGTAGTTAAAGAAATAAATAAAATTTGAAAGGAATTCTTGTCTGATGTCCTTGAATTTATGAGTTTATATCAATAATTGTTAATTGTAATCAAAACTACTCTGATTTCTACTTCTTTTTTAATAAAAAATTATAAACACATCAATATTTACTAGTTACGACTTCACAGTATATGCTGTAGTCGATAATGATGATCAAACGAACTAGCGGTAATAAATATGCAGCTCAGCCGCGGCTGACTGGCTTCAAATACTATTCATCTGAGACGTGCCACGCCAAGTCACGTGTGATCTGAAAAATGTTATGGTCTTGCTTCTTGTGTGGGGAATACCGAATGTCAGGGCGACTGTCTTGTGGGAAAATATGACTTGATGGTAAATTCACTAAATAATTCGTTATACATTCATATTTGTTATAAAAATATTAGGTAACTTTTGTGACATATTTGTAATATGCAAATACATTCTTTATTATAAATGTGTAATTTTGTATTAATTTATTGATAACTATGTTAACGAGGCGATCGGGTTGCGGCGGTATATTATTTGACTGTATACGTGACGGTCGTGGATTCGGTTTCTACACAGGGGGGACGAAATATTTAATTTTTGCCACACAACGCGCGACGTCTAAAAATTCTCGAAAGTGGAGAGCAAAGTGTTGTAATCACTTTATTAGGTTATACAGGCGAAAGAGTGTGAATTGTTTTTTGCCTAGCAGAAATAACTTTTAAGTTAGTGACATTTGTAAAAATAATTTTTTTATAGTATAAACTTTTTTAATAAAAACAATAGTTACTATATATGCGTACACAATAAATTCGTGTTACTGCGAAGCATATGCCGTAAATTATTTTCTGCGATGTAAATGCAGTGCAGATATTTTTCATTTTAACTTTTACTAGGTACAATAAAATTAAACAATTTTGCCACACAACGTTTTGGAAATGTACAGTGAAATCTTATATTTTATATTTATCAGTGTCCGATATCGATACTTCAATGCACAGTGAGAAACCAATAAAGCGAAATTACCGATACAGCTTGTTGACGGCGCCTAGTGCCGGCTGTCACCTAACAAAACTAAAGTTATGAATGTTCTGTAACGCCTGTCGAAAGCTAACTGAAACTTGTTGGCTTAAATGAAAATTGTGTTGCTGTGGGAATGAAATTCAATTTATCATTATGAAAAACGGCCGATTCTTTCTAACAAACATCCGAGACTAAGTAATGGCATAACTTAGTCAAACTTACAAGTATTTTCGACAATATCTAAGCGTTGCTATCTTATTTATTTATAAGTTAGTTTAATGTAGAGATTATTCTGCAAGCTTTAATCTATATCTATGTATAATGTAACTAATATTTTGTTAACAATCTCTATAAAAAGTACCTCCTTAGCTTTTTTTACTGATGAAAATTGAAATAATTTGCAAACAAATTATTTATTCAAGTTCGTTACAAAAGTGTGATTAATGCCACCCACAAGTGTTGCGAAGTAAAATATTGTAAAGTAAATATATATAATATAATGATAAGAAGCTCAAAGCTAATGTAACCAATTTTCTCAAATAAACATATTCTAAATTAATAGCAAGTTACAGGTGACACTCCCTTTGGAGCGATGATCGAACATTTTTAATATAAACTTCATAGCAGAAACGAGTTTCCTTAATCTCGTGGCTTACGGGATGTTACTCCAAGTTTCTTCGAAGTATGTTAGATTAAGTATAGGGAATCCCCAACAGTATATGAAGCAAAAATTTACGTAATTACTCAAAGTTTTGAACGAGTATATGAACAAAATAAGGTATCCTCAATCAATCGAACTTAAACGAGCTTGGGAAGTTTCAAAATGTTTTATAAGCAGCGAGCAAGTTCATTACTGAAATCCAATGTTTAATTGAAATGTCACGAAACTTCAACTTCATTCATGATAAGTTGGAACTATAAACCTCATTCAATAATCAATTCGAATAAAGGTAATTTAATTATAATCCAACATAGTTGATAATCGACTTTTGGCTTAAGACTCCGGTAGCAAAGGCTTAATTGAACATTATAAGAATTGTTGATTAATGCTTAGATGGTCAAAACTACACTTATTCTTTTTGTAAAGTTGACGCATGATTTAAAGATTTACTGAATGTACTCTATTTTAAAGATAAGTTTAAGAAAAATTATAATATTTTTATCATACATTATTACCGCGATAATGATGTTAGGTATCGTGATATAACTTTTGTAACATTTTAATTAAATTTCGGACAATTTAAAAGGGTCGCCTGGCGTTCTGACCTATTCACGGTCGGCAGCTTTGATGCAAACAGGGTAGCTTGAGCCGTGAGGGTCTCTGGGCGTTAAATTCCAATTATCATGTTTACTGCGCTGCGATGCTCCCTCAAGCGGAGGACCCGTTTTAATATCTAAAAATTTTCCTTAATTGACTCATACTTGAAAAAATTGTGCCATTGCTTTTTTATACGAAAAAGGTCTATCATCACTTAGAGCTATATTTAAAAAAAAATTGCATACTCAATGGTAATCGACAAGCAGCGCAGTATAAATTGCACTATCAAAATTAAAACTTTATGATAGTACTGCGTATTTACTCTACTGCGCTAAATTCAACATTTTATTAGGCAATTAAATGTAATATTGGTTGTAGTGTAGCAACTGTATTTACCAAGTTATGTTAAGCATATACAACATGAAGTATTAGTAAATATGTATTAGTTGCTAAGTAGTGCAACTACGTGTATATAAAGATTTTGACTTATCTTTGATTTAAAAAGTGACTTAAGAGGGCCGTCGTGGCGCAGAGCTCAGCGTCTACTTGTAAACGTTACGGTTTGTAAGTTCGATTCTCACATGGGGAATAAGAATTTTTCATTTCTACTTCACAGGCGAAGAACAGGGAACGGAGTGCTTAACATTAAGTTCCCAAGGTTTCTGCGGTTCCCAAGAGAACTTATCAAAAATATATTGCAGACTTAAAAACTAGTCTTTAACGAATACATATGTCACCATTTTTTTAGAATTTACTGCAAATTTTTAAGTTAATAATTTTAAATTTTTTTCCAGTAATATTATAGTCGCCGCAAAAACGTATTCTATTTGTTTTGTTCTAAAGGCGCCAAGTGTGCTCGTGCAGTCTCACCAGCAAATGGCGCAATAATTCACATTCTTTCTGACCGCCGCTTTGTACGTAACAAACAATTCCTACCCTTTCTTCTTAACATTTACGATGTGAGTTATCGCTGGGCCTTGTTCCCTTCGTGTTTACGTTAGGATTCTTATATTACTGGAGTGTGAATCTGAAGGTTAAATAATCTCTTCACGATTATTGCCATTGTAATGTTTATTGCTAGAATTATTTATAGGTTCTGTTTATGTTATTAATTTAAGTCTAAATGATTTTCAGAGAGTAGAATTTAGAGATCAAAACACTATACTTTAATTATGTATTTTAATAACTGTTTACTAGCTTTTGTTCACATATTTATTCAAAAAATTCAAATTCAAATTCCACTCAAATAATTTTATTGAAAATCAAAATATTTGATTCATTCTTAACCTTTAACTTAACAATATCACCATTTATTCATGCCATACCACCATTTCTTAATTGATTTTACAATCATTGATCTTTGACTTGAATGATACGTTTGAGATAGACTGGAGCGAGCATTTCATGTCTAAGGTGTGTTGTCATTTGAAAAGTCATTAATTAAGTAAATTTTACACACAAAACGTCTTTTTAAAATTTTTGTAAATTGTGATTTTGTTGAAGTTAAGATTATAATAGAATAAATAAGATAAAAATATTGTCCATCAAAAATATATTTTTTTATATTATATTATATTCCACAAGAATAGGTAACGCGAATGCGCTCTCTATATCAACCATCTGTCACGGCAACTGTCGAACGAACTTCGACCACACTTTGGTGCTATATGGGAAACTTATTAAAAGTTACTTTATCAAAAGCAATCACAGCAGCACTACATCAATTATTTGTGTAAGTAACACTACTAGCGCCAAAATTAAGGCCTACAAACCAATATTTATAAATATAATTTTCTTTTTTAGGATTCCATACTTTACAATTAAAACAAAAACTGAACTAAGCATAGGATCTTTTTGTTCCTAAATGCGCATACAACGCTAATAGTTTTTGCCGCATTTTGTATGGAATTAGCTGCGTAATCAAACTGACATCGCAATGTAATATAATTTTGTGTGTGTGTAACTTTGTCAAGGCCATTTTCTTTAAATTACAGCGCAATCGTAAGATACGAGCGCTTTCTTGCACTTTGTATGAAAATCATCACGCAATCGAAACCTACAGGGTACTTCCTGTCGACCTAGCTTATTGTAAAACCAAACTAAACATTTGTAGACAAGCAAACCATTACAAATTTATACTGTAGTTCCTTTCACACAAAATGAGTGCCATTGTATAGCGCAAACTGAAGTGTATCGACACTTATTAGTCTTATTTCAACGTACAGTAGAGAAAAAAAATCTGCAACTTTATAAGTTATCCTTAACACAGAAAAAAATAGTACAAATTTATGTCTATTAAATTTCATACAAAATTAATGGATTCGACCGCTCAAGAAAACATCTACAACCAAGAAATTGATATGGAACATTCGATACACAAGTACCACTTGCACTTGACCAATATGTTTATAATTTTCCGGTGACCTAGAATTCATAAAATTCTTGTACAATTTATAATAATGTTAGGAAAAACAGTGGTGGTTAGGGTTAATTTTAAAAGAAAAACGTCGAAACACACATAGATCACATGTTTCAAGTCTATTCGGACATAGATTCATAATTCGTAATTACGACACAAATCACTCAATAACAGTACTTCAAGGTACTTCCCTTCCAGTACAGGCCATTGCCTACATGCAACTGCCACTATTGACATAAATTCAACGCTTTTATAGTCTTTATGATCTAAAACTACCCCTTTTATAAAATTGTTTGGAATGATGACTAAATAAGGTAGGAGTAACAGCTAACAATAACTATCTTTTTTTAAATAAATCACGGCTCCAATTCTTATTTTTTTACATTTTTCTTGTTATTTATACGTTATTTTTACTTCTTGTATTACCCTAATTGCAGAGAAATAATAAGAAATTGAATGTGTTAAATATATATAAAAACTCTTGATGCCATTCTAAAGTTAAGGGCATCATTATTATTTAAACTAAAAATCCTGCTTGTTATATTCCGTTCGTACTTGAAGCAGTGTACAATTTGTTCCATTGCAGATTTTTCTACAGTAGCAACAAAGCAAAAGCGCTGAAGACCTTTATGTTGTAAAAGGAAACTTAACGAAATCTTCTTTTATGCGTTAGGCAGCAATAACATTGTTACATGTATTCGTAAGATGGTACTATATAATATCTACTCAAAAGAAATAAATATTTGTGCTCAAATAAAAGTATAAACTTTATAATACATTTTAAAATATATTTATTTTGTATATAAATGTTTTATATTATGAATAATATCATTACTTTACTGGATTAAGCATATTGTTTTTGTTATGACCCAAATTTAATTTAGTACCAAATAATAACTAAAATGAAAAAAAAGGATAAAAATATATTTTATAAATAATAGTCCTGGTAATTAGCGGAGGTCGGATCGCGTGACTAACTACTAACAAGGTAATATGTTCGTTAACAAGCGGTCGCCTTTGCGGCCTGCCGGCTTTGCGATAGTTCAGAGTGATAGCCACCTAAAACTTGGACCTCTTGAATTATAAGTTGCCTATTTAATCGAAGCTGCTAAACCGAGAATATCGTAACTCGGAAACAAGATCTATTTTCAAAGGTCAATTTGTTAATTTTAGTTTCAAAGTTTCAAATATTAAATTGTTTTCAGTGGGGCGAACAATTAAAATTAATTTAACTACATTCAAAGTTGAAACTGAATTCTCATCGCCTCATATTATTAGTGTATTTTATTGTAAAAAGTTATCCCAAGTTTTTTAATAAAGCTTTCTATAATTTACAACTTATTTTACGATTTTTATTCGAGTTATAAAATAGTAATAGTGAAAAGTTTCTATATAAAAAAAAAATGTTTTCTACTTGGCATTTTTACAAAACAGAACGCAATTATAGAGCGTACATTTTTAGACCTTTCATAAAGTTTATAATGCCAATTTACAGGTTCTATAACCGGAAATATTTCCGTTATATAAAAACGCGCAAAATATTCGAACAGAGTAAGCTCTTGAGAAATATGAAGGAAAATGCATTTGTGTAAGCTTAACACAGTATGAGAAAGTGGCAGGGTAATAAACGAAGTAGGAAACCGTATGCACAATTCAAATTTATATTTGTTTTTTATTACGAATTAAATTTTTTTATTCATTCTATTTGTTACGTTAAGGTAAGGTTAATTAATAATATTTTCTCAAGAGGAAGAAGTGTTGTATTATGATAATCCTTATCTAGTAGTGAAGACACGCTGATGGTAATGATGATGACGACGGTGATAGTTGTCAATAAATTAATTACAAAGCAGTGCTTAATGCAAGCGTGTTACTATGCTATCTCTCTCATCCTGCAAAATGTAAAAAAGATATGTAGCTTTCACATTTAGACCAGTTATTTAGATCACTAATAACCGTCGTATTAAAACCGTTCCCAGTTGCGGATCCCTTTGCCTATCCCGGTATTTGCGGGATAAAGCGTGAAACAAAAAAAAAATAATATGCTAATTAAAAATACTAAGCTAATAAAGTATTGTAGATAGCATAGGTAAGAATATATTATTTTATAGTCAATGTTGTATACATATGTTATTGACATATATACAGTAGAGGTAATTGATTATATTAGCTTCTTTGCCCTGTAAACGGTATTATTAATTCGTGTGAAAAGCGAATCTACTCTAGGTTATTGTTGCATATTAGATTATTTTGAAGCATATATTGCATATGTCGTAGCACAGCAATTTGTGTTTACATAAACTTTACAATGATCTTAATATAATTGTTTCGAAATATAAATTTATGCAATTTCTCAAATTAAACAAGAAGGAAATTATAATACTTGGAACAGTAGCCAAAGCGTGAATTTGATTAGCCAAAAGTTACCGAGAGAGCTCCTTTAACTATTCATGAGTTATATCAAAAGATTACGCTCAATTAATTTCCGCCCATAATCAAGAGAAATGTAAGATTTTCTAAAATTACACTTAATTATTTATTTTTACAAATCATATATTGGAGTAATGTACACATACATATATCTATTAAAACATCCAAATCTAGAACAAATATGGAAAATTGACAAGTAGTGGGTCGCTGGCAAAAGTTTGTGGTTATTTAATAAATTTACGACAAAAATCGTAATAAGTTTACAATTTTTCAATTCTTTTTTTAGACGTAGCTTTCTTAATATTTTTAAGTTAATTCCGTAATTATTCCGTAATTTGGTAAATATAATATCCATGATCGTTGGGACAGAAATCAGAAGGTGTGTTATTGATTCCTCGTACGCAGGTTATATTACTCTCTTTTGCTATAAACAAAGCAGATCTACTCTGAATATCGTTGGATCAATGAAACTAGAAACTATGTGATCTAGATTTAAAGCAGGCAGGCCGTCGTGAACTTGGTCCATAAGAATTTTATTAGCAGAAACATTTAGGTTGGACTGAATGGGTTGCACAGATCCGTTCCTCTGATTAGGCAATATCATTCTAATATGTTAAATTAGAGAAAAAATGTTTGGACAGAATACAAGTAGTGAAGTACGATTTTTTTAACAGAATAAACTAGAGTTGAAAAAAAAAGATACAAAATGTTGTTGTTGTTTGTTGGCTCGATTCCTACTTGGGGAGTTGACTACCCCCACTCAACATGCTCATTCCTCGAATAATACGAAAAGCGGTGAAATGAAATAAAATTCACTAGGATCTCGCGGTTCCTGCGGTTCCCTCTACCTACCCTGCCATGAGCGGGATATAAAAATTAAGCGTTAAATATCTGAATTTCATAACATCGAATTGTAGCTAATTTCGAATTGTAAACATCTCGAATTGTAGCAGTAATTTTTTTACTTTTCCTGATACATAAAAACGGGCTACAATTTTAAATTTCTTTAACTTCAAAATAAATCCGAGAAATTCATTTTTATAAACTTGCTAGTATCGGAGCTTTATCATTAATCATTACAGAAATTCAAGTTACATTTACTTTGAAGACATTTTCAATGTCACGTTGGCTTAACACTTGGTTAACCGAAATTTGTAAGCGCTACATTAAACGAGAATTTGGTGTACTTTTTTTTGTGAAATCAACAGTCGTGGACCGGCGTGGCGCGGAGGCGTAGCGTCTACCTGTAAATGCGACAATTTGTGGGTTCGATTTCCACTCGAAGAAGATGGAGTTTTCTATTTCCATCTTCTTCGCTCTGGAAGCTACAACAACAACAACATGACAACGGAGTGTTTTAACACTAGGTTTCTCTATTTCTCTGTTACTCTGTCATGTGCGGGATAAAGCTTGAAGCTAAAAAAAAGCAAATATCAAACCCTTGATTATTATTAATCTAAGGGTCATTTTATATACACATTGTTAAATAAATAGTATCTTTTATGTTATTTCTTTCTTATTGTGGTATCTTCGAAGTATTACTAAGTAGCCAAGTTTTGTATTCTTTTGTTTCTAACGATATCTAATAAAACAAGCGTGAAATCTTATACAGCTGCCTGAAACCAATCGTAACTTGCTTATCGAGTAAGGGAGTATCTGTTCATCAATAAAGTGTAGGCAAGTTTATATATTTATTTCAGTTACAAGTTAATATTATATCTATACAATGTATATATAACATTTGTATATGTTTGCATACGGTTTAGGCTAGTATGACAGGTGTTAGTACTGCGTAATATAAACGTTTTAATGATTTATTAGCAATTTTCACGATACTTACTTGAGGAGTACTATTGTATAAAGTAATTTTATATATCAATTTACATATTATTATAGTTTGTTTACTTAATTCAATGCTTACTACGTCTTAAGTCATATTTATACATGTATTCTACTTTTGTAGTTAAAGAGTTCATTTATTTTAGTTTTTAATACTAGCAATAAGATCAAAAATTCAATACCATGTCAAGCAGATATTTTTTTAGCTCTAATTCGGTTTGAAGTAGCGGTTTTGACTTCATATAATATTTACATGCAAGGTTCTGGGCTGACCCTTATTTAGCCCCCTCAAAGCCCTTAAAGCTTTGTCAATTTCAATTATTACCACAGGTACGATATTAAAGCATATTATATTCCAAATTTACTATCAAAAATTAGCAATTTAAATGACTTACTAAATTTATTACAAGGATTTTTTACCTGAAGAATTAAGGTAAAAGCACCAATGGTAGACACTATAAGGATGACACAAGATTTAAACAAAAATATTTTTTTATTGGAAAAGAAATACAAAAGAAACAAAAAATTTAATTGTACCATGGTTTATACAAAAGTATATTTTAAACTAAAAACCCACCAAATCAACGTAAATTAAAACAAAAATTCCATTTTTATTAATTAAGTTAAATGACCCTAAAGATGACACATTCAAAAATCAAAACATCAATAGTTGACACTTATTTGTACCAATAGTGGACATGCAAGCCTGAATATAATAATCATCAAATATATTATAAAATAAGCTTAAAATGACATAACTGAATATTATAAAATTCTTTTTATTAGCATTAACTGAAATCCTTGACTAAGTATCAAAAGTTTTATAAGAATAAAATTTTAGTCATGTTCTAGTTCCTTTGATTTTGAACTTCTGGCCTTTTATAGGTGGCATCTTGAAAAATCCGACCATCAAAAAACATACCCCAAAAGTTGACACGCTGTTTACTGTTGGAGTGTTTTAATATTGTCACAATTTAAACAGTAGGTACTTATATTGTTTAAAATAGTGTTGATAATTGCATAAACCTACGCTTAGGAATAGGTTTCGTTACTGCACCAAAAATAGACTTGCATGTCATCTTTAGGGTATTCTGACTATTTTCGGTACCAATAATAGACACTTATGATTTTTTCGAAAAATAATATCGGAACAAATAATGAATTGTTCTAATGTTTAGAAAATATAAATATCAATACAAAACATAACAAATAACAAAGCAATATCTTTATAAAATTTATTAAAATCACTTGTACCGCTGCGGTGTCCTTAGCTAAACTCATAAGAAATGGCTAAAAACGTGTGACTTCGTCATATTGCTCGCAATAATTGATGCTATTTTAACTTTTTAAGCAAAAGACCGTTGTTATGGTTGTGCTATTTGATTAACAGGTGAAGCAACCATTTTCTGGTACTAATAATTGTGACATACAAGTAAAAATATTCTTAATATTGTACTTAATTGTTGAAAGTGTCATCTTTTGGTACACTGTCCACCATTGGTGCTTTTACCTTATATAGAAAAATATCAAAATTATGATTATATAAGCTCCTCTTAATTTCATCATAATAATAAATTATGTATCTATAAGGTAAAAAATATAAGGTAAAAATGTTAAATAAAATATAATTTTAAATGTTTATAACTTAATGTTTATAACTTTTAAATGTTTATAACAAACATTATTATAAATATACATAAGTTGTACAAATATACTGTATTGAAACTACAAAGCTTTTCAACACAAAAGAAACTTAATCCAATTGAGATAATTAAAATTGTGGAGCTTTTATGATAGACACAATAAACTTTAGTGATTGTGAATCTTATCGTATCATTAATGGATTGATTTATGACGTAATCGAAGCTCAGCAATGCGCTCTACTTTAGCGTGTCCCTTCCACCCTCTATTTTACCCGCATTAAGTGAAGGTCACTCATTCATGTACTCAGCCCCGCCACCTCGATGTAGTGCTTAATTGACCTTAATAGAAATGCTACGTAGCTTGTTTACCAACTTTGCCATAAGTGAGAAATTATGTAAATTAAACTATATAATGTTCCATTCCACTTTACCATGAAATACTTGTTATATCTTTGCATTTTCATCATTTCACCATAAACTGTGACCATGAAAACATGAAACATAATGGTTCCGACCTTCATGTACAGCATTGCCTGATTTTCCCTTTCCGCGGCACAATGGCGGTCGCATGAAAAATATCAAAGCGCTGCTGTTGTTGCGAACCGTGAATCAAGTTCGTCTTCGCCTTATCTTACTATTTTCATAATTAATTATCAGTTATTATCTAATAATAGTAACTTATATTTGTATAGTGAACACTTTTACATTATTTCTTATAAAATGTGAAAGTAACTCGGAGGTAAACTTATTTTTAAGTTACTTATAAGGTGATACTGCGTTGTGTTCTGTTACTTAATATGCTATGTTCTCGCATTATGTACTATAGTTGTATTATTTAGTACAAACCTGACATAAATGATGTAGTAACACATATATATGAAAATTATATTAACCTGTGAAATTAAAATGTATATAAAGTTTGATTGCACCATATTCTAGTCCATAAATAACCTAACCCTGGCTTTGCTCATTGAATCAAATGAAGATTGATCATTATAGCGCTTGAACTACAAACCTGGTTTAACAGGTAACGTGCTAATAAGCGCAAAAAGAAAAAAAATACTTCCAGAGTGTTGTATCTTTGACTATTTCCTGATTACCTTGCGACTGCGAGGAATGGGTAATATATAGAACACAGTACAAAGAACGTGAAATTTAATACAGGCGACCTTCATGCGCAGCATTGCCTGACTTTTACTTTCTATTGAACAATGGCATGTAAAAGTATCGCAGCGGTATTATAGTTACCGCTACTACCTAAATAAACGTTCGCAAGTATAACAAACTTTACTACAAAAATTTTTTCAAACTTTTGCAAAAATATTGTACCTGTTGTAAATGTACGTAAAAATATCCCTACAATACGTCCTTGTTACCTAACTCCACGTAATCAATATAAATCCGAAACTTCCCTCTCGGTCCCTGAATAATAATTATTTTTTCTTTTATGAATATATTTCCTATTCTGAGTTTTGAATATAAATGCTATACAATCTTAATCAGACCATAGTGGAGCACGCTCAGGTTCCATTATGCGATTGAATAAATCTGTTAATTTATTTTTCATTCGGTAATAAATCGATTACTTCCAGGTACGCGCATACATTTTAGCAATAAAATTTAATTGCTTCTATCGCTTTTTTGCGCTTTTGAAATTTAAGCTACGTCTTAAGTGTTCAAATAAAGCTAATGAATGATATGGTATATTAAGAGGTATTTTAAAATACTATACTAAGCTGAATTTTTAATCAAAGTGTTTGGCTATCGACCGTCACATTTATAGACAGACGTCATGAATGTATGACTCATACATTCACATGGTTTGACACCTACTCTGGGCAATCTGACAGCACACACACAAGGTGCGGCGTTCTGTTTCACCATACAACACAATGTGAGCAACAAGCTAATAAGCAATATATAAAATTGCTAATAAAATATATGGCAATAAAACATAACAAATAATGTAACTTAAACTCTAATGTATGCAAACACACAGAAAATGACTGATACCAAAATCAGGTCAAAAATATTCAATACAAATTATTTACCAATATAACTCAAAATAAGTGGGCCGATTCCGATGGTTTTTGCGATCCTGACGGGGGTCACTACTTGTTGTAGAAAAGCGCTGACACAATATTATATTTTTAACATAATATATTAAAAATCTTTCCTACTACTGGCAACTATCAGGCTTTTACCTAACTTGAGCTATAAATTTAGCTAATATTAAGTTGTTTGTTAACTAAGTTAGGACCGAGGACCGTCGTGGCGCAGAGGCGCAACGTCTGCCTGTAACGCGACGGTTTCTGGGTTCGATCCCCAGTTGGAGAAGATAGATTTTTCTATTTCGATTTTCTTCGCTCTGGCAAACTAGGCAAAGCGTAGCGACGGAAAAAGCAGGGACTAAGCAACTGCAATTCCCTCTGCCTACCTTGCCATGTGTGGGATAAAGTGTGAAGCTAAAAAAAAAGTTTATAATTATAATGATGGTTTTGTTATTTCATTAGGATTTATTTATAAGACCGATATACCATTCGTTGGTAAAGTTATGTAACATTTATAATACAATTAACCTTCTGCAGCCGAGGTGAATTTGTTATTAATATTTGACCGAGTTGGACATTTGGCAGACTACGCCGTCATTTACGACGTCAAATTAAAGTGCACTTATTTTAATATGTTTTATTTATCCGAAAGTTTCTATTTTAATAATTATATGTTTGGATGTTTATGGACTTAGTAAATATACAATAAAAATTTGGAGATATTATTGAAAATTTTGGAGACATTATTGCAATTAATTTAGTTACATATTTGCAAGTTTCTTGAAAAAACCTAATATTTCCTTATTAGGGTTACGACGCGCAATAAAAAATCAAAATGGCTATTTATTAACGCTGCTTATTTATTCTTCTGATATAAATATTGTAATAATGTTAGCCGGACTACAACCTCAGTTGCATAAAGTTGCTTATTATCACTCCAATTACTTAGACCAGATACACTCAATTAACCAACCAGAAAAATTCAGAAACTGTTATATTACAAAAAATACATGGTTTTATAATGAATACATATATCCTAAAATATACACAACATACATTGTACAATATATATGCTGTAATAGAATACGTGGCTATTTCGGTACAAGTTGTGGTATGGTGGCAAGAATGTTCGCTGCATTCCTAAGTGACTCGCTATGCTGATTCTTCGGCTGAAAATTTGACTCATTTTGTAAAGTGAAGTTAGAAGCCAATATTATGTTTCACATTTGTAACTCTTATATAAAAAGTTGCAGATATAAACGTTAAAATATAAGTTACCAATGTACCTAAATACTTTAAAATATATCTACATATATTAAATATATCGCAAAGTAGGAGTATATAGTCTAAAGTTTATTTTAAAAAAATGTGTAAAAATCAACAGAGGCAACAAATGTTTCTAATCTAAAATTAATAACACTTAAGACCGTAATATCTGCTAAGCAATTATAAGCTCCCTAATACTACAACGTATTTTCTACGTTGTATATAAGCTCACGTCTTGTTCAAGCATAGTACTATAACCGTAAAGTTTACTATCTAATAAACGTAACATCCATCAGGCACTACGATTAATGATATCCTGTGCGATCAGTTGCGATTTAAGCCTACATTATGGGGGTTGGTTTATTGATTCAACTTATCCCAGCATCTACATTTGGCTTTTCGCTGATTAAACGGGTGTTGTTGTTTTTATTTACTATTTAAAATATTTGTATTTCATATTATGACATATAATATGTCCACCATATGTTACGTTATATCTTTAATTTGGTCCTTTACTATATTATATACAATATGTGTAATTATCTGTGTAAAATTTTGTTTAAAGACCCATTATACTTAGTCTTGCCATAAATATTGTTATAAAGAAAAGCATGATTTTTTTTTTATACGTAACATTTATTTCTTTCATAGTGAGTTAGTTTAATACATCAATATATAACTATTAAGAATATACAATGTTTATTCGAAGTGGTCCCCATTGGCTGCAATACAGTCTTTTAAACGTTGAGGCCAGTTATCAATAGCAGCACGAACTCTTTCTAGAGGAAAATTCTTCACTGCCAACCGAATGGATCGTTTTAGGGACTCCAAATTATCATGGCGTTTAGAGCAAGCCTTACTCTCTAAAACTGACCATAAATCATAATCCAATGGATTTAGGTCAGGACTTGACGACGGCCAGTTTTCAGTGCTGATAAAGTCCGGAACGTTAGTTTTCAACCAAGATTGGGTGGATCGAGCTCTATGACCCGGTGCCGAGTCTTGTTGAAAGCACCATTCTTTGTTATTGAACATGGTGTTAGTTAAAGACTTAACTACCGTCTCAAGAATGGTATTTTGATAAACTTGTGCCGACGTTTTAATACCTTTTTCACAAAAATATGGCTCAGTCACCCCTTCATAGCTAACACCCCACCAAACCATCACTGAAGTGGGATAATGCCCACGTTGTACTCTGCTTACTAATTGCGAAGCTTCTTTAGAGCTTCCAGCGTAAATACGGTCATTTTGTTTATTAAAATACTGCTCAATTGTAAAAATTTTCTCATCCGTAAACAAAATTTTTTTGTGACCTCCCTTTGCGTACCGCTTAAGTAGTTGTTTGGATTTTACCACCCTATTCTTCTTTAAATTATCAGTTAAGAAGTGACCAGTACGTCTCTTATAGGCTGCAAGTCCTAAGTCATCTTTTAATATACGCGACATGGTTCTAGGAGCTATCTTCATCTCCCGAGATAAAATCTTTTGCTTACGGACAGGATTTCTTCGAATTCTTTCCCTAACTGCTTTAATCACCTTTTTCACACGAACGGTACGTGGACGGCCAGATCTTTTTCTGTCACAAACAGAGGAGGTATCATTGTACCTATCAATAGCCCGGTAAACAAACATTTGACTAATACCAAGCGGGTGGAGGGTTTTAAAAATTGCACTTTTCTCCATACCTACTTTATGTAAGGCAATCACAGCGATTCGGTTCTCTTTATCACCCCACTCCATTTTAATATAACAAAATATTTAACAATATAATGGCGCGAAAATAAGAAAACACATCAAGCAATCATATAAAAATGACAGATTCCAAATTCAAACGTAATATTTTCTTTTTTTGAATAGTAACAGTATTTATGGCCAGACTAAGTATATACCTATATGGTAGCATCATCCTGCTTCCATCCTACTTACTTACTTTGCGTTTATTTTGCAAAACATATATATATACCCAAGCAAAATAACATATTTGCTTGGAACTGTATAAAAAATTTAACTCACTAAGACATTAGCTGGCGACTCTATGAAGCTGCCTAATCATTCTAACCAATTACGTACTTAACGAGCATGCAACATGAAAATACTATATAAGTGTAAGAAGAGTTCAATTTTTTTACGTTTCCAATAAAATAGTTTCTGGTGTTGATACTTAAGGTAGTATTTAAACCTTTTCAGATTTTCAGATCCAATAGAGTCAGTCATAGGTATTGTATATAAAAATATTGCCCTAACTGGTATCCTAATCGGCAGCTGTTGTACCCATCCATTGTAGGCATGGTGTAATTAATAGACCATGTTATGGGGTTATAAATATAAAATTGTTTATAAAATTATATAAATATAAAATTATTTAAGTGAGATCAAATAAGCCTAACGAACTTTATTGAAATAAATTATATAAAATAAGTCTTCTTCTATGTTTAAATTATTTTAAATAAAATTTAAAAAATACTTAACACTTGTTTGTTAAAGGAAACAATTAATTATAGAAATCTGTAACTTGTAATGCAAATATGAAATATTTATGACGTAGAATGAAGGATAGCAAGAAAGCTTCTTAGAGAAGCTTACAGCTTACCCAACGCTAAAATATTTCAGAAGCTATAAGGCAGAGTGCTATCGTAATATTTTATACAAAGCTTTATATCCTTCCTTACCTATTACGGTTATATGTACATCGAGTATCGTAAACCTCGGTGTTTGTAGCGTGAAACTGAACGTCACACGCCACTGACGTCATCCGTTTAATACTCAATTTCATTTATTACGAACCAATGCACGATACGTCGCGTTCAATAGCTCGGGCAAAGGTAAAGACTCATGTAATATCCTAGTATTTTGAAAATCTGTATGAAGTAAGTGTATAATAACTACTTTTTGCATGGGAACAAGATAAATCAGTCATAGTGCCTAAATTCGAAATAAGAATTGTGAATTATCACAAATTATTCTAAAGACGCCAGAAGTACAATCCTTTTGTAACATAAATATAAAAATAATTGCAATGAAAATAATAATACAATTATTTAAGTAAAGTAGCTTCAACTTTGTTAGGAATAGAAAAGGTAAAATGTTGCAAATGAATAAATGTCGAACTATTTATCCGTGACCTGCATTATGCCAGTCGTTGATTAAGTTACACAACATTAAGAATACTATTAACCTTTTGTAGCCGAGGTAAATTTTTTATTAATTTGTGTCTGAGGTGTAGTCTGTCAGACGTCGAATATTTATTACTAGAATTCATTTATAAAATTCTATTACTACGCCAAATATCTGCTTTTAAATAAAGATATTCATAACCTTAGTCACTTAAATATAAAATAAAATACTTTTTATATATTTTTATTAGTTATTTAATATTTTTTTAAATTTGTTTCAATTTTACCAAAGACCGGTGAACAAAGTGTATATTTCCGATTTGACATTAAAATGATATGAAATAAATAATTTGTATTTTATATATAAATATGTACAGTACCTAATAGTAAATTGTTCATTAAACATTCATGCATAATTTAGATTTTATTGTTATATTCTCAATCTTCTAATGCAAAAAAAATCTTTTTTCAAGTAAAATCTTAGAATTCCATATAGACCCAGTAACGCTAGCTGGAGTCCTTGTAAAGTTAAGAAACGATGAAGGTTCTGAATAAATAATGGTGCTGCGCATGAAAACTTTTAGTAATATTAGGCGCAGTTTCAAGCGGACAAATATGAGCGTGAGCCAGCTGCGACAATACAGTGATGGCGGAACTGTATATGTATCTATGTATAATTAATTAAGCATTCAATATACCCGTTTGGATATACTAGGCAGGCTTTATTTACATATCAATGAGAAAACTATTTATCATCTATGGATTCTCAGTTTCTCAATTTCAACAGAGTTTATCATACAGTTATATATACTGAGCTCACTATATTGTCCTATATAGAGGACTCGTTCGTAAACTAGGGATTTGTCTTGTCCATTCCATATAATTTCCCGAAAAGGTCATGATGGGACTCTACCAACTAACGAAACTCGTCGCAAAGTAAATAGGTACTTATGTAATTTATTAGTGTGCTCTCTTTACTCCAATTACGTGGATGGTGTTGGAATTGCTTTATTTATTTAAACTTAAGTCAATTTGGATGTGCGCTAATACAGCCAAATGTCCCTTGATGCTAGTAAATTTGGTAATAAAATTTTATTATTTTATTTATCCAACTCGCTGATACAAATTTCTTTTAAATACAGGAAAATATTATTTTTTTTATTTTTAGGGTAAGTTAAGGTAAATGGGCATGGTAGGCGAAGGGAACCGCATGAGCCGTGGGAACTAAGTGTTAGGACACTCCGTTCCACTTTTTACAGGCATTGCGAATTGACTGGCGGAACTCAACGTCGTGCTTGCTTAGTTGTCAGAGCCGGGGAAAATGATAACAAAAATGCCATTTTCCTCATGTTGGAATCAAACCTCTAAGCCGTCGCGTTTACAGACTAACGCTGTGCCCTTCTGCTACGACGACTTCTATAAAAACGTAAGTTAAATAAATAATGTTTCATAATTTACAAACAGAGTAGAATATTGTATGAATATATATATATATATATATATATATATATATATATATATATATATATATATATATATATATATATATATATATATATATATATATATATATATATATATATATATATATATATATATATATATATATATATATATATATATATATATATATATATATATATATATATATATATATATATATATATATATATATATATATATATATATAATAGAAATATTTAACAAACCCTCCAAAGGCAACTAATATTAGCAGTAGTTTATATCACAATACATTTTTATGATCCACTAAACCACTACAACTAAACAAAATGCGAACAAAACAACACTAACTGCAGTGGCTGTAGTTTATTTGCGCTGACTGTTCGGCAGATTAAAAATCGGTCAATATTTTTGTATAAGCGCTGTGTTATTTGGATGAATAATGAAATTAATTCCCTACACGGTGCAGGTAATTGGTCTCGTTGTGACTGCCTAATTGCTTCGTATATCATCCGTTATTCAACTAATTGCGGCTTATCCTCGTGATGCCTTATAACAACCAGTTTTTGAAATTGAAATATTGTAATTAAAATATTTTAGAAGAGCCGTAATAATTTTAAATTTATATTTTATTTAACCTGATGTGTAAATTATTTATAACCTATTATTTACGTGTATGTATACCTTTTTAAGGAATTATGAACTAACATTTCAATAAACACTAGAGAAAATATCTCTTCTTAACGTCAAATCAATTATGAGCTAAATTATATATATAAAGATTGTATGTGTGTTTGTATGTGTTTTTATTTTGTGGCACACCTATATGTTATCAATTTTTAAATATTTTTCTTAATATGTTCTGTAAATACTAACTTATTGTCAAAATATATCTAGGTCAATGGAATACATATATATAGGTCAACAGAAAGTAACTCATAGATGCGGTGAACCTTTAAAACGTAACCTTTAAGGGTTTCATATTTTTCTATTTTTAGAGTTCCCTCAATTCCAAATAAAAATAAACAGAACCCCTATAGGATGAATTACTGTCGGTAATAAGACTAGATTTTTTTATTACTGAAAATTTAAATCCTACTTCTGCCAATTCACACAGAATATATTAATATATTATTTGTACATTTTATTTAGCTTCACCCTACTATACGAAGCAAAGGCTTTATTTTACGTCTGATTTTAAATTTTTCAACATTTTATCTGTCTGTCAGTCCGTCCATGTAATGAGATCATCTCTTCCAAATCACATGGAAATATTAATCTTAAAAATAATTATAATATGCATGTAAATTAAGAAAATATGAAATAATTATTATATCGATTAGATTAATCGACGTTATGCTATAGGTAATCGCTTCAGTTTAAAATAAATAACATTCAAATGCCCTCGGCAGGCTAAAGTAGATAGCGGATATTGCAACTGATGTTTTAGCCACAAATATTGGTATGACAAACAGTGGCCTAGATAGAGTAATACAAATAAGGTGTAAAAAGTAATTTTATAGGCTACATATGGTATATTCTTGAATTGTAATTGTTAATTAAGTTACCTACTCTTTATATTGTACATAAAATATAAAGAGTTTACAATAAAGCTAATTAACGTAACAATTGTTCTTAAAGTTAGATTACTTTGCTAAACTTGGAGATAGTTTCGATTAAGCATCTCATTTAGCTTTTAGTTCAACCTAAGTTACATTCATTTGCAATGCAAAGCATTCATAAAATAGATCAGGACGCAATTTAATATGACAACGTGACCTAAAATAAAATCAAACAAAGACTTATGGCATTACAGAATACGATATCATGAATAAATTGATTCAGAAAACCGATCTTGACGAAGATTACTATTCAATTTAAAATATTTATAGAAGGGGCCTCCGATGACATTTTCCAAACGAAAAAATCTCACTCCTAATCCAGACTTCGAAAACAAAACCGGGCAAACAGAAAATCAATAGACTGTTCACACGTATCTCTTAAATAATGAGAATGTATAAGACAAAGGAAAATGGCGTAAAATGATTGTTACTTTGTAGCGAGCGAATTCAATCGCCTGTTCCAACAATTCATTATTTTGGAACAACATTTTGAGACAAATTCTCAGAGCTTGGTGGAGTGCCGCTACGTATTTACCAATTTCTCAAACGATTTTACTTGTGTAATTAATATATATTCAATATGTACATGTAGTTCGTACTTCATTACCAAATTAACATGCAAATAAAATCATGTATCTCATCAATATGAATCGATATCACATTTTTATGTACATTAATTGAGTTATGACTACAATAAGTATAGTAGTATAGTTGTTTTAAAATAGCAAAATGTTTAATAAATATAATAAATAAATTTGGAAGTGCGAGTTTGACTGTACATGTGGTGGTTGGGACGTTCGATTTCCACTCGGAGATGGATTTCCACTTTTTTATGCTTCCGCTATATAAAGCGTGAGATAGAGCTTTGATACTACATTTTAATCGTTAATTCTTCTTTATGGCGAAAAGAGCGTTAAGCTGAAACAATAAATAATTCTTATCACATACTTAAATTATGTCATAATTTACAGTTTCTTTACTAGATGATATATTTTTAAATGCTTAATTAGCTGAATAACTATAATATATATATATATATATATATATATATATATATATATATATATATATATATATATATATATATATATATATATATATATATATATATATATATATATATATATATATATATATATATATATATATATATATATATATATATATATATATATATATATATATATATATATATATATATATATATATATATATATATATATATATATATATATATATATATATATATATATATATATATATATATATATATATATATATATATATATATATATATATATATATATATATATATATATATATATATATATATATATATATATATATATATATATTTTTTTTTTTTTTTTTTTCATTTTTCCATTTCACAAATGAAAGGCCGTAACCGTCGTAGAAGTAAATTCATGACTGTAGCAAGGGACAATTACCTTTTTATTTTAATTAGTCACTGGCTAAATTTTTCCCAAGCATTTCAGAACTATGAAGAAATTGTTCCTGATTGAGAAATCGATTACTTTAAATAAATTTTAATTATGACATGAATTCAAAGTGAATTTATAAAATGAGGGTATTGTTCTTAGTTGTAAGCGCTTTGTTATTTTATTGTGTTCCGAAGCCACAATTCTATTTCGATTTCCTAATCAATATATGTTAAAGGCTATCTATTTAAGCGATTCACGGTAACTAAACTCGTTTGTCTGTACCATTAGGATCGTAATATATCAGTTTAAACACACTCGATAAAGGAAACCAGACTATAAGATTAAGAAAGTGTTTTAGCTAATACGACTGATACGAGACCTAGACATGCGATACGTTAAGAACGTTTCCGTAGCGGATAGGAAATCGATGCTTTTTATCGTGTTTATCATTACGAAATAATGATTACAAAAAGGATCCTTTTTTTAATAAATCTTATATAAGTTACAAAGATAAGGTTGTGAAAGTTAAATATTATTTACATCAACTTTTCACCTAATTGCTTTCTCCTCATCCACTGCAGGTGGACATGAAGAATTATTTCAATCCAAACACTTTGTTCTCCGCTTCTCACCCTAATATGCTCTTCTTGCTTGTATGTACTATTATTTTTGCGATCATTTTAGTATATATTACATATATTCACTAAGGTTAGTTATTAATGTTCTATTTGTAAAAGCTTCATACAAATATCAATAAACGGTTACATTACGTAATATCGTTTATTATGGAATTGTATAGTCTGTAATTGTATGCAACTTAGAATTTATACTTGATTTGAGACATTATGACGTACTAAATGCGTGAAACAGCAAGTTGAAGAGTAGGTTCGAATATATGTTATCTATGTTTATATATATGTTTTGGCTACGTTATACGATTTTTTGTGTGTACCTTTACATACAAAAAGTCTTCATTTAAATTCTTTTTGCGATACCAAACCTAGATTTTTAAATAATGAAACAGTTAAATAATAAGATTTTTAGCTTTTATTTAAATTTAAATACAATTCTTTTAATTATACGAGAAGTATCCCTAAAAAATGAGTGGCCCCAAGCAAGACGTCGAGTAGGGGTGGGCGGTACGACCGTGTAACTTACCTGGAAATATTAAACCACGTAAATTATAGTCTTTATAACTGAATCAACAAAGACGATTATATAATATCTTGTGAAAAAGTTGCTCGGTATAAACAATGAGTAACATTTGAAAATAAGATCATAAGCAGACTTCAAAGCTATGCCGAGGGAAATTTAAGTACTGGCAAAAGTTACTGTTTATATAGACTGTGAAAATATTTTAAATAACAAAGCATATCCCTCAATTTCTTCTTTTAATTCACATTACACAAACTCGATTACAGCAACTTTGTGAGTAGCTAACATTAACTTAAGTAGGATTTAAATTGTTAAATTATGTGTTATACAAACATTATTTTTATTATTTTATTTATGCTTTGAAAAAAAAAACAATCTGAAAACATACTAACTATGAAGAGAAGAAGAAACAACTTAGCGTTCCATGGATTCACCGTGCAGGTGCCGGGCCCATCGTGTTGTAGGAAGAGGAGCTCCGAGCAGCGCTTGGGTTAAAACCAGTTATTGATTGTGTATAAAATTCACAACACAATTTTTATCCATACTCCTATGTATTTAATATTCTGAGTTAATGAGTTGCATATTAAATATTGCAAAATAAGATGAATGAGTTTTCTCCATCTAAAATATGTAACGGTTTTCGCTATAGTAATAACATTGCACTGAAAAGGTGTTATAACGTAATTCGTTTATTTTTATGTTATTAATATTAAAATTTTATTCAGTTGATACAGTTTTAGTCTGTTTAGGAAGTATTAAAACTCTAAATATATATCCTCGGTTGATTTTCGAAAACATAATATCTAAGATACTGGAGGAAAATCATGTAAAAAGCATGAGGACTCCCCGGAGAGCATGTATGAAGAGGCTGTTAACACTAGACGAGGCGAAAGAGGTATGTATTGACCGCAGCGTTTGGCGCTCCGTTTCCTCTGACTACCCCGCTAGGGGTAGAGAATAAAGATGTGTGTGTGTGTGTGTGTGTGTAAATATATATTTATAGAAACGTATAAAACCATAAACGTTACAGTATTCAAACCTGCACATCTTGGAAACCGTTAAAGTGCTGCAGTCAATTAAAGCATTTGTATTGCTATTCCATATCCATTTGAAACAATTTTTTTGTTGTTGTCATCTCTTTTCTTCTTATATGGCTTTTAAAATATTTTTCAAAATAACATTCCAAAAATAATATATTTGCTGTATAGTATTAAAAATAATAAATAAAATAAAGCAATTCAATCATATAGAAATGTAATTGCTCGAGTAAACTTTCTCTCTTGATGCTTCTTGCCAAGAATTTTATGACGAGCTCTGCTCGCAGCGTATCGACTGTAAAAATGGAATTGAAAAATTCTTTGTTACAACCCGATTTTACTAGCTTTCTTGAACGTTGACCTACTTTTTTATGTGAAAAGTTATCTGGTATATCTGGAAATTCGCTGAAAATCAATATACTGCAGGTATTTTTCGATTACAATAATTAAATGAATGATCTCATTGAGCATATTGTAGATTTACTTTTAATGATAACAATCAACGATAACGTCAGGTATACTATGTATGTGTATAAAAATATACTTAATGTGTCTATAAGTTGAAAAGATAATATTTTATTCGATTTTTAATATAGTATATTTTAATTTAATATATGAAATAATGAATGAGCTGGGACGAAGAAAGTAGGGACTAAGCAACGGAGTGTCTTAATACTAGGTTCACATGGTTTCTGCAGTTCCTTACAATATGCGGGATAAAGCGTGAAGCTAAAAAAAAAATTAAAAATCTGCCTTAATTATCTGCCTTAAGGTTTTCGACGACTGTTAAGCTAACGGCTAATTAATAACAGTTAATTAAAATGAGATTGAAAATTAGCCTAAATTTAATGTTATGCGTTATTTTAACACTTGCTTTATATTTCAGAGTTCAAAAACATTGGTGTGGCAATAATGTTATAAATAAACTCACATTATATTTGATGGTCAGATTTAGGTGTTTGCTAAGTTTACTTTGGAGCAGTCTAGTTAAATTTAGTCTTGGAATTCCGACTGTAATTGTACATATATTCGTTTAAGTTAACGACTTTACAGCACGAAACCTCTAACAAAATCTCAAGAACTTAGTTGCTGCGTCAAAAAACTAATACTTCTCTGAAGCTCTATATCTTTCTTTTATCTTTATACTCACTATTGTACACCTAATGTTTTCTCTGGAAGATTTTTATAGTTAAATATGCTATTATTTTATAGATAAAAAATTATTTTTTCTATAGTAAAGTTATTAAGTTATATATTGCGATAGTAGTTATATATTGCATTATACAGAATTCCGGCATTCAACATGCACTGTCCCAAAACCTGGTTGGAAAATGGGTAAAAGAGTGTACCACTAGTCGAATAGTAAATGTGTCTTCAATACTTAATAAGTATTTTGTGAATGTAATGACCGTAATAGCTTAAACAATTATGTTCGAGACTGTTTATAATAGAAACTACTATAAAATAATATGAAATGTGAAAATAATATTAAAAATTGTTTCAATAAATTGATAGCAATTGAAAAAAAAAACAAAAGACAAACGTCTCCATCCTGTCAAGGTAATCGGTGCCTATAAGTGCTAAAGTACGTTCAATGCTAATATAACTACTAGGATGAGACTATATTTACATTTACGTTACCGTAACATGGCTTTTCTGGCATGTTTGAACTAGGTGTTGTGCAATATACTAACATACCGAAAATTACTCCATCATAATATAAATGTAGAACCGTGACCTAATTAACGTGTATTTATGTATGTACTTATATCTATAAATGTATAAGAATAAATGTATAAGAATAAATGCTGACTGACTAAGTTGCACTCAGTAGCTTAATAAAACTTAATTTAAAACATGTTTAAACCGTCGTGGCGCAGAGGCGTAGCGTCTGCCTGTAAACACGACGGTTTGTGGATTCGATTCCCACTCGGGGAAGATGGATCTTTCTATTTCCATTTTTTTTCGCTCTGGAAACTAGGCAAAGTGCGGCGTTGAGTTCCGCCACTCAGCACGCAATGCCTCGTAAAACGGGGTCGGAGAAAGCAGGGACTAAAGCAACGGAGTGTCTTAACACTAGGTTCATGTGGTTCCTGCAATTCCCTCTGCCTACCCTGTCATGTGCGGGATAAATCGTGAAGCTAAAAAAAAATTATTACTAAATTTTCATATTTTTGATTCAAATAGTTAAAATAAAACTGGAAATTCATATCACCGAGCTTTGTTAAAGGAATCAAAGTGATTTTAAATATTAATGCTATTGCTGCAGTATTGGCCAGCTTGATTCAGTAATCTGTAGTACGTACTGTAATTACGTTTACTTGTCTAGTCTCTAGTCTTATACCACATAATGGCTATCTTGGCATTTAGGTTCTACCTAATTCACACGCAACGGCGGAAAATATAAAATTTCAATGATCTATTATTAGGTAGACAATGAGTATTTTCATTGCCTACCCTTAAATCACCAAAAATGATTTTTTGACAAATTGAACTTAATAAAAAAACTAAACAACTATTTGGTCACGCATCATATAGCGCGTATATAAAAATGTCTACATATTTTTCTATCTACTGATCATTCCATATACCATACATCCAATTAAAGTTTCGCCAGAACGATACACTTGTAGCGAATAGGCTCTTGACCGTCGTTCCATCATATTATGTCGTTGGCTGTTTGCTAATCGCTCAAAATACACAACACTGCTATGACATACTGTAAGCCACAAGCAGCCTTAAAATAACTTTTCATGATCAATATTTGCGTTGGTTCTTATAAATAACAAGAGAAAAGCAAGCAAGAATGTGTGATTAAGTTAAAAATATTATTTTAATATTTATGTTATACTATAGGTATATATATTGTACACATATTTATATTTATTACCTTATATTACTGTCTTTCACATTTTCAGCTTTTAATTATTTGTCGTACCAACAAACTTTCTTAATTACTAAGTAATTACTGTTATTATTTCAATAAACTATGTCCACAATTTACTTTGTATAAAAGACAAATATAGATAAGTTAAAGACAAATATAGATAAATTAAAGACAAACTATGATAACATAATATTTTTTTAAGCTTTACGTATTATAACTGGGTAAAGAGAGATACTAGTATCAGTAGTGTCAAAACACTCTGTTTTTCGTAAATTCCAGTATTGAGTAGGAGAGCTTATCTAAATTTTTTCACATTGAAAAAATACCAAAACGTAAACCGAACTAACAGATACATACCTAACTGAGATTACAATTTGATATTTTGGAAGCTGGAATAAGATTTCATAGAACTTGTAAGGGCAAAGGTGAGGTAAATCCACTTCGCAGTCTACAGTATATTCTGTGTGAATAAAATTGAAAGCTATTTTCGTGAAATTAAATATCATTTTCGATCATAAATTCAATCATACGATATTAATTCGTTTTAGGGCGTGGCTAGAAACAGAATTGGTTAGCACCATGTTATAAATAGAAACGTGTATATGTTGCCGCAAAGTAAGCAAATTAACCTTTCAGTAACGTAATCAACGCACTGACACTCCAAGTTGGCCGAGTTTGTACGTCTCATGCATATTGATTTCACTGCTCGTAACTAATTCTACTTGTAAACAAAATGAGGACACCGAAAGTAGTTTACTCATATTGGCGAGTTTGCAATGACTTTTTGGGGTGCGTGTTAGGAGGGTGCCTGCTCGCCCTTGCGATCCATAATCGTAAATCTGTGCTGTACACATGTACTTTACCGTGGTACGCTTAATTATTTTATACTCCAAAGCGGTATAATGTGGACTTATTTTATCAAAATTGTATAAAATTTAAAATATAAAAAGTGCACTATTTACTTGTAACAATCTTTTTCCGAAATGAGCATGTACATATTTCTGACATTTAATTAAAAAAATATATTATTGTCAATGGCAGAGCCATCCAACATTGTGTTATTTTATATTTTAGAGCTTTTAAAATAAAGAAGCATTTTTGAAATTGCCCTAGTAAGGCTCTGCCAGCCAGTAGAAATTTAGTCTGAAGTACCTATATTAAAACAGGCAATCTCACTCACTGTAAATGAGGCCACCCCTGTCTCTAAACTAAGATGTACAGAGGGCATCCATGACACTAAGCCGATCAAACTGGCAGGAGCTTCCTTCGCTAGAAAGTTTAGTTTTAGGATTTCCGGAGTTAAATACAATTTGCGTACAAATTGGCTCAATTTTGTGCCCCTTTAATTATTCAAGGTATTAATTTAAAAGTTATCTGATGTGTGTATTTTAGGTTAATGTTTTGAAGTAGAATCCACAAAGTTAAAGACATTTACATAATTACTTATTAGGGTTTGTTATCTCAAAAGATAAACGGAACCCTTATAGGATAACTTTGTTGTCCGTCTCGCTGTACGTCTTTCGAGAATATATATGGCTAATACCTTGAAATAATAATATATTCCGATGAGAGATATATTAGAGCACAGAAAAAATGTAAGTCAATGCCATCAAAAGTACATTTACATGTACATTTGGTACATTTTCTTTTCGGTGTGAAAATTCACGTAAGCAAAATTTAAGATCCCAATAAATTTAAAAATTATTTATATACTTCCCAGAAAAATGACTTTATTAAATTTGTGCAATTATGTTCAAATAAAATGAGTGCATAGAGATATAAGTTTCAGTTTGTACGTTGTTCGACTGATAAAAATTTTACTTTACTGATATAGATATTTGAAATAAGAAGTGAGAACTAGCGACCAAATGGTCAATTTTGATTGTCAATTTTATTAACGCTCTAACCATATGTTCTCGTCAATATGCGTAAAAAATCTTAAATGTTACTCTCTGTTAATATAATCTTATTTATGTTCGTATTTTTAAAGAGAGTTGGTATACGAAATATAATTTAGTTAAATGATTCGTAAGACAATTTGAATTTATTTTTTTAAACAACCGTTTAATGTATTTGAAAATATAAATATATTTGACGTCGTGAATAATACGATTGTAATCAATTTGTGTTTAGCCACATTTATATGAAATAATTACTTAATATTCAATTTCTACTTCTCTTTATATTAAAATTCCGAAGTAGACAAGATTTGACAGTTAGTTGATTTGGCTTAAAAATTGAAACATTGAATATATCACTTCAATCTCCCCCTTGTACCAAAAATAAAAATAACTATTTTTATTTAAACGCAATTGCCATCGCGTGTAGTAGGCAGTAGTAGCCAGGCACGTTCTAATTACTATTTCTAGTTCTACTACAATGTATATAAAGTATTGTGTATTAATTTAATCAATGATTATACATATACCTATACCTTACACTATCATAAAATATAGTAAAAAATTGTATTTATCTTTTCGACAAATATACTACTTAGAATTAATATAAAATATAGGTATGTTCTTTCTTTATTTGAATCTTATTAATGGTTTTTTTTTTTTAGCTTCACGCTTTATCCCGCACATGACAGGGTAGGCAGAGGGAACTGCAGGAACCATAAGAACCTAGTGTTAAGACACTCCGTTACTTAGTCCCTGCTTACTCCGTCCCTACTTTCCACCATTTTCGAGGCATTGCGTGTTGAGTGGCGGAACTCAACGCCGCGCTTTGCCTTAGATGCCAGGGCGACGAAAATGGAAATAGAAAAATCCATCTTCTCCGACTGGGGATCGAACCCAATAACCGTCGCGTTACAGGCAGACGTTGCGCCTCTGCGCCACGACGGCCATGTATTAGTTATAAATATTTTTTATTATTACGACAGGCACATCTGACAGAGAACTAAGTCACTCCAGCTGAAGTATAAGGATTGAGAATATAACATAACACAAAATATTAAATATGACATATAAAAATCACGGATCTAGGACAACTTATGTATAACTACAATAATAAAGACAGATAGGCGGGCGGAAAATAAAACTTCTCATGATGTAGACAAAATATATTTATTAACAAAGTATTTGAAAAATTAAATGTTTCACTTTATATCAGATCTACGAGTATGTTATTTTCCACTTTCAACCGAAATGCTATTGCACCGATATTGGATTACGTCATAGAGAGGAAAATTCAATTCGAAATACGTGAGTTTTCGTCACTCAAAGAGTAGTTCGTCAAAGCTGCTGCCAAAACTTGTGAGAGCCTGTTCGTATTTTTAAGGTAAGCTTTGAATATGCTGTGGGCTGTGGCTTACATCAAAGTACATATGAAAGCATATCCTGAATACAATAAAATATTTATACATTTGTATTATATAAAAAATTGTAAAATGTATTTATTACATTAAACTGCAAAAATAAATAAATTATGTTTTGCTCTAACATACTATATAATACTGAACTAGTTCTGTTCTGTGTTTTCAAATTTGCTTATAACATTAGGACCACCAGTCCTAGTCACTTCTTCGGTTACCAGGCCTATAACGTATATCCTCTACTACACGATAGGCCTGTCCGCGAAGTAAGTTCAAGAGCTACTAACGAGTTGGTAGCTAATTTTACTTCCAGTGCCATATTTTATTAATATCCTAATAAGGTTTTTAAATAAATAAACAGCATTTAAATTTAATTAAGTACTATGACGTAAATGTTAATGTTATTCTTTGTACATTTATAAACATAAGGCATTCGCGTTTACATTTTTAAATATGTATTTTTAAAGAATACTTACGTTTGCATTATGAAAGTACTAAGATGGTTACTCTTACAGTAAAATACAAAATTAAAGAAATAAATCTTTTATGTTGCCCTTTTAACAGCGACGGTTGTATGCTCTTGTTTGATTTAAGAAGGGACTGTTTAAAAAAATATATTAATGTGGTTGACTTCAGTCACAAGGTTCTTTGTGTTTAATAAAACTTTATATTAGTAGCCTCGAGCTATTCATATTATTAATATTAATTAGCGCTGGTAGGTAATTATAAATAAACTTGGTTACGCAATGTCTGAAATTAAGCGAGAGAGTAAGAATACTAAATTAAGTAAAAATTCTTAGTACTATCTAATTTAGATCTTAACGATAAAGACAAAGCTATAGCATTAAGTTTCTCTATTTAAAACAAATAACTTTTACATTTTTAAGAAAACAAAATATATTTTACTTTTAATTTTTTTAAGTCCTGGGTTCTATACCCGTACTATGACTAATAATATCTATCCTTCGAGTGCCGATTTAACATTTTTAGAATTTTTAAAATTTATCGTCTTAGAGTAGAAAAAAATACTTAAATAATATATAAAATGGCACTATGATGCGCGAGTTCAAATCGCAGCAGGTGTTAAAATTTTATGTTTTCTTTAAGTACTAAGTCAATTTAATTTATTTTCTATACTAAACACGTCACTGGCTTAACCTCTGGATTTAAAATGTTCTGAAAACTGAGCAGAAAGTGAGTGTCTTGACGTTAGGTTCCATCTATTTACTAGGTAAAAGCGTGAAGCTCTAAATGTAAATATTGTTATGAAGTGCTACATAATGCTATGTTCGTGACCTTAGGAAAATGGGGCATGTATAATGCTATCGTTGATTATAAGTGCATTTCAAGCTTTCAATTGATAAACAAAAGCTTACCTTGCACTAAGTGATAACTACCCAGTATGAGACTTTTGCAGCTAATTATTTTTCATATACGTACCTTATTAAGCATACTTATGTGTATTTATAGTAATATAAAGTAATATAATAGCATTTATTGGACTTTATGTCTTTATTTCATTTCACTGTACTTTATATATCATGTTGAGGACCGATCGTGGCGCAGAGGCACTGGCGTCTTCCTGTAAACGCGACAGTTTGTGGGTTCGATTCCCACTCGGAGTAAATGGTTTTTTTTATTTCTATTTTTTACGTTCTGGCAACTAGGCAAAACGCGGCCTTGAGTTCCGCCACTCAACACGCAATGCATCGAAAAAAGGCGGAAAGCAGGGAGGAAACAACGGAGTGTCCTAACACTAGGTTACTATGTTTCCTGCAGTTCCCTCAGCTTATCCTGCCATGTGCGAGATAAAGCGTGATGCTATAAAAAAATTCATCAGTAGATATGTTTAAAATGACAAAATTCAAAAATTGGCTCGGTCTTGTATTTGCTCAGTCTCCATTCCCTCTAAATCTGGAATTTGTTTAAAATACATCAATTTGTATAATGAATGCAACATTCAACATAAATACATCGAAGTCAACGTTGATCGTTATTGCTTTATTGATTTTTCCGTAAATGATATGTCTTGCTGCTAACGATACTACGAGGTCATAATATTTATAAAGCGATATTTTAAATTTCAAGTTAAATTAAATTATTTAATTTACAAAAGTGTTTTAGGGATCATTTTTGATACAAAGAGATTCAATGGAGTTGTTTACTATTTGACGTGAACATTGCGATCTTCACGCTCTCAGCGTTAACAAGATTGAGATTAATCTTAGTGAGTTATGAAAGCACGTGTATTGAATATATCAATTCAATCTTTGGAGTATAAAAAAAACACTATTCGTGTCTCGCTGCTTCAATGTAATATGAAATATTTACTTCTAGGTCCATAGGAGCTGAAATGTTTAGAATTTAGAATTAAAAAGAAGATTATTAAATTTTATTAAATTTCGAATTTTTTGATGGTTTTAGAATTTTCACCTGTAACTTGATGAATTTATGTAAGTAATGTATATAATTTTGTAGGATATAATATGAATTGCTATTATACATTAATATATATTTTTAGAGCTTTTCGGTTTTTACTAGATTGAGGAAAAATAGTGTTGTTTCTCAACCACTTGTTTTCTTTATAAAAATATCCTTTTAAATAATTAAAAATTGTATGACAGGTAACAATTTCATGGTAATAATATATACCATAGAAGTTTCCAAATTACTTTATTGTATATAAACGCTAAATCTAAATACATTAGTACTAGATTAGATAGATACTAGTCAAAGTTTACAGCTATATTCACTAACTACTATATCATGAAAATTATTTGCCTATTCTCTATTACCTATCTACATCGTATTTTATACTTTTATTTGGCTTTATTTATGTATGTGAGGAGATCTCACTCGAAGTTCTATTTAAATGAGGATCGAAAAAATCATTTTTTAAAATATTAATATTCAGTCAACAAAAAATTCTTCTTAATTTAGTCACAGTTAATAGTTTAACTTGAGTCTTGGTTTATCTTTCTTCATTGTAATGCAGTGTACCCATGAACTGTACATCGCGAATAACTCTATTAAGAAAAACTGGTTTTTATTAAATTTTATTTGCCAAATCAGTAAAATGTTTTAAAGTTAATATAAAACTAGAAACATTTCTACTTATGCCTCTCAACATGATTATCTTATTAGCATAATACCTACTTCAGTATTGATAGTTACAGTCACTGCCTCAAATTGCAATCAATTTGGCGGCGGCGGTAGTATTCTGTGAAAGCAAAATGACAAAGCTATCCCTAATTTGCATACAGCGAATGCAACGCTACACTTCGATTGTCAACTGCAATATTTTCAAAAAGCTATTAATTTCGACGTTTTGATTTTTTTTATTCGTGTTTGAGACAGTGTTTGATACATTCTTAATAATTTTTTCATAAAGTTTAGCTTTGCATATGTATGAGAAATTGTATTTGCTAGGCTAACATTTTCGACTGAATTTCATAAACTATAACAATTACTTGTCATATTTGTGCTTGATAATAATGTCATCTTTAAGCTTGTGTAAAGTAGTTAAAAAAATTGGAGCCTGTACAGGACCTTTATTGTTTGTCTGTCCGTTTGTCATGATTATATTCCTCAAGAGCGTGTGGAAGTTCCAAAGTGGAATTAACTTTAAACATTCAGTTCTTAAGTACCTTGAGCACATAAAAAATTAAACTTCTAAGTAAATCCAAATATGCGAGGATTTATCTTATCTTTTTATCGCACATCATTTGAGTTTCGCTACGGAATCAAAAAAAATACTATTAACATTGACCTAGAAATATAAAATCTGACAATAAATCTTTAATTTTAATGTAAATAAAGGAAAAAAAAATTATAATTTACAGGTATATTAAAAAAAAGAACTATTACCAACTTATATCTATTTGTAGGCCGTTTTATACACAATGATATGATCATGAAATACAACCCATGTTCAGTCAGGTTTTTACCTAGATTCAAAATTGCATACAACATTAGAATAGAAAACATTTAAATTGTGTGTTAAATTACTTAATATAGTAATCTAACATCGACGACTTATTTAATAGTAATCAAACCACTGTTGTATTTTTATTTAGCTTGTATACATTGTCGATAATGTCTATACTGGGTTTAGATTATAGATATTTCATGACTAGCTTCGGCCTTTGAACGTGGAACGTTATTAAAAATACTTTCAATAGGATAATATGAACAAACTGAAAGAATATATATATATTTTTTTTTGACACAAAATGTATTATCTAACTAACCTACAACAAACCCAATCTATCTTTTATATTAAAACCAAATGCATATTATTTAAGCACCTCATATACTGTACTTCTACTACTGAAACCAACTACAAGACACTAACTCCATTTCCTGAAGCCTTTGTTATGGTTGATGCCGTACCATAATGACACTAATTGAATTTTACCTACTATTCAATTCCGATTAACCATTTCTAAATAATGACATAATTTGTAATCGATTCTATATAAAATTATGTAATATAAAATAAATATGAGTATGACAAACATTAGCGTGTATAGAAGTGCTTAACTTAATACATTATAACTATTTATGATTCATATTTACAATAGGCTATTATAGATTTATGTACTCGATAGAAATATTAATTGCTATAGAATAGAAGTTCTTACTTTGTATAGGAGGTATGTATATTATATGGGTACATGACTGTTATAATTGAGATATTGATATCATTGTTAGTACTTTGTTAGCCGTGTATTACTTACATGTTATAATTTTTCTCCTCAAAACAAAAGTAAACTGAATTTATATTTTCTAAGACTTTTTTTATATAGCTCGATTTGAGAAAAATATAATAAAATAACATATTCAATTTCAATTGTTTCGCTTTTTAGTTTGAACCAAATTTTTTATATTTTTTTATTAATAAATTATTAAATATTGTTTGTCCTACTGAACTGACAGCAACCTTCCCCTATTGGGAAGACGGTACTCTATCTCTGCGGGTAGCAAGCACTGTCAACAATATTTGCTTGAGAGTATGTCACAATGGCGTCCTCTATAGGACTCAAACCTCTTCTTGGAGCCGACGAGTGGCTGGGCTATTAACTTTAATGCAACCAAATAAAAATAAAAGACTTATTCTTCATGCTCATTAATTAAAATAATTTTCATAAGAAATATTTTGAACTATGCACTATACTGTTCCATGAACCTTAATACGATTCTTTGTAATAAATTCGCTAAAAAACAGTATACTACCTAGCATTAATGTAAGAAATTACCTTAATTACAAAATTCTTTCATGCATTCAATTCTAATAATACAGTGCTCTTTGTGATAAGCACCCAATTAATGGCAGAATTTAGAATTTGGTTTATGATATTTTATAAAACCTTAAATAAAAATTTTATATATTTTTTTTATATAATTATATATTTTTTTTTATATTATACCGAAGTCAAAGTAAGTAAAAGTAAAAGTGTGGAATTTGAATGATCGTGTAATTCTGAAATACATTTACAAGTATAATATAGATTATGTTTGGCTATGGGACTTCTCTTCCCATCGTTCTTGAGTGGTGACCACAAAATGGGCGAGATCAGTGAGCAAGGTGGACCAAAAATGTGGTCACACACACACACACACACACACACACATCTTCACGCTCTATCTCTAGTGGGTTGGTCAGAGAGAACGGAGCGCCAAACGCTGCGGCCCCTGCATACTTCTTTCGCCTCGTCCACTCATTAACCTTTTCATACATGCTCTCACATTACCGTCAAAATCGTTCGTTCATTCGTTTGTTGCTGCATGTTTAGATTTGGTGAGCCAAGATCCAGCTGTGGACGTCATTCGATAATATGATAAATTAGGTCATATAATTTATAGATATAGAATTTTAAACATCTCTTTTTATGTAAGAAAATGATACGATGCCTTATAAAATGTATATTTTTCCATTTGATAACAAAGAATGTGTACTGTATAATGAAGAAGAAAAAAGAACTACATTTAAAGTTGAGCTGATTATTGTTTAATATTAGAAAAAAATACAAAAAGTTAACACTATTGCTTATATGACACAATTCTCTATGATCGTAACTTTTGTTTTACTTTCTTTATTTCTGCTACTAGATGTGAAGTATACGAGTGTAATGCAGTGGAAAACAGTAAAAATCGTATTTGTCGTGAAACATAGCGAAAGAATGCGAGTCAAAGTGAGCACGAACTCGGGTCACTTTGCCTTAAATAAAATGCTTCTTTTTCCGATATATCGATTCCTATTTTTCCGCAAAAATAGTTCAATATAAATGGTCAAATATTTATATTTATAACAACAAGATTCAATGCCATCATTCTGACATATAAGGATATTTGACTTTAGTTATGACAGTTATGGATTCGTTTCCGATCTGAAGAAATGATATTTTAGATTTTTTCGCTGTGATAAAATAAAGTGATTGATTTCCACCACTTGCTTAAAAGAATACTGACGTTCGACAAATAAGTTTGTCATCACTATAGGTATAGATTTATACTACATATACCTCAGGGGAATATGGATTTTTCTATTTCCATTTTCTTCGCTTTGGCAACTAGGCAAAGCGCGGCGCTAAGTTTCGCCACTCGAAAAAGGCGGAAAGTGGGGACGGAGAAAGCAGGAACTAAGCAACGGAGTGTCTTAACACTAGATTCAAATGGTTCCTGCAGTTCCCTCTGCCTACTCTGCAATATGCGGGATAAAGCGTGAAGCTAAAAAAAATATACCTCACTATAATTCTGTGTCCCTGTTTGAAACTAAAAAAATATTTAAAGATCTTCAAATTTTTATTTATAGGATTTATACCTATAAATAAAAGTTTGTAAATCTTTTCCATGTATAATATATAATAGTAACTATTTTTTAAAATTACATACTAAGTGAACTAAATTTTAAAACTACCATTAAATACAGTTAATATATCACGTGGCGTAGCAACTCTAAACTTTTGCTGGTAATGCTCTCAGTCGTTTTTCTCCGTTCAACCCCTATCATTTTAAACTTTTAAGTTGATAGCCTAGCGCAAACTTCGAGGTATTTCATATATACACTCCAGTCTGTTATGTGACCTGGAGTCTTCTAGAGACACCATTAAGACTAACCCTTTACACATATAGATGCACTTATTCAATTTAGAATTTGGGGGAAAAATATTTATATTTCCTATACCTGGAAAAACAACGCACGGTATCAAGTTCCACCGCACAAGAATTTATAGTTTTAGCATTAGCCTTCTTTAATAATATATTTAACTGGAGTAAATTTCTAAGTAACTTTCGTTTAATAAGTTTTTTTGGATATTGACTATTGCCAGGTACCCTAAAATATGAAAGTACACCATTAAAAAAAACCATTATGCATATGACGTCTTTATGTCTGTCATATGGAAGTAACATAATATTATTTAGAACAAAATGAATAATAAAAATTTAAAAGCTTTAATATAAACAGAATTATTAATAGCTCTAAAACTCAAGAGTAAGAAGGACTTTCTAAACAGAGATAATTCTTTTGAAATTTCTTTGGAAATTCTTTGAGACTAAGAAAAGTATACTTAATGTTTCTTCCTTTATTTTATACCAGTATTATTTGTGTTTATAACACTTCTTTTTTATATATTGTAACTTAGAATAATTTAAATTTCTAAAAGTTTCAAAAAAACAACAATTAAGATTATACAAAATGACTTTAAACAAACACCTGCTCACACTAATTGTCCTTGTATTTCAGTCTATATACACACATTTCTGAATGTATCACCTTTTATGAGGTAGGATAGTACAATAGCACACAATAAGCTATTAACGCAGCGGTTATCGCTTCGATTCTATACTTGTAAATTTTTTTTTTCACGCTTGGCGTTGGAGTTGACTTCATCATCTAACGCAATCCCTTTCTCTTTACTGCCCTGCTATATGCAGGATACAGCGTGAAGTAAAAAATAAATATATTTTAAATTAAACCATTTATTTTATTGAAAGATAAGTAGCGGTTATAAAGTAAGGTACGAATTATTTTAATATTATAATTAATTCACTGAACATCTGATATTTGTATTAAGCGAGGAATGTCAAAATATGTATAGATATGTATATTTATCTGTACATAAATAGCATATTATTACACGTATTTCAATATAGCATATCTTTAATAAATTTTACGGATGTATAATGTAAAAATATCAAGAGTCGAGCGTAGATATGTCAACGTGGTATGTAGATTAGAAGGAGACTGCCTTATTATCTTAGTCAAAATATCTCATTTCTACATTTCATCTGGCTTCCTCTCAATATATTCCTACCCTAAAACGAGATGAAGGCAGGTGAATACATTTTACATTAGCTATTTCAGCAAGTTTAGGGCAGTCGAGCTCAGCGGAGTTGCGTACACTCATCAAAATTTATTAAAAAAAAAACGTTTGCAGAAAGGGTTCAAATTGTGTTAGTAGAACGTTTTGTTTGTGTTGATATCGCAATTATCGTGTTTACAAATTGTTTTTATTTTAGTAAGGACTTTACAGTGTGTATAGTACGTCATATGTATAATTTACATGTAACAGTTCTGTGTTTTTTACTTGATAACTTACGTAATAATTTTGTAGCTCATATTTAGTGAAATCAGTCCTAAGTTAACTCGTTATTTGCTATCTACTCAATTTCGTGGCTTTGCTCACACTAAGTGGATATTCAAATTTGCGTATCTTGTAATTAAACAGTAGAAATATGTAACTTTTGAATATTAACTTCTCTGAAGCGAGGCCAATCTACGAAGTATTTAATTAAGGGAGGCTTTCTAGGCAGTACTATAAGATGAGAAAATTGTGCGAAATTGAAGAATGTCTTATGCGTTATGCTTTTTACAAAAAATATATATTTACAAAAGAGAAATTGTTAGTTTTATATTAAAATGTATAATGAATGTATAAGTATTTGGACAGAAATTCCACGTAATTGCATTAAATGATATAAATAACTTAATAACATCAATGTCCGTTCTAATATGGGCCGTTGCCAATAAGCATAAGGCTACGATTGACATGATTTCATTGTTTTTATCAGTCATCAAATACTAAGTCTTTTTGCAAGATATTCCTAACTATATAACCCGAAATCTTAAATCTCTATCATACATAAATAATCGATTTTGTCTAAATTGAAGTAATTTAAGTAAGAGACATTTTGTAAAATAAGCTGGAGGGTTGAAGTGAGTGTAACATTTACCATGACTTAGAGGTTCGTTGTTAGAGCTACTAGTGAACCTTCTGGATGCTTCTATCTCCTATCGTAGCCATTAAGGCTCGGCCAACTATCAGCCCATCACCTTTTTATATAGAATAATTGTCCCGCTTAAGACACCACTTTATACATATTTTGAATTGGATTTATAATAAATTTCTTGTTATAATAACCTTAAATATAAATAATATCGGTCAAGTGCAAGATGTGTTCACACATGTTTCAGCTTCCATTATGGTTCCAGTATTGTAGGTCAACGGCATTTCATTGTAAATTTTATTTTAAAGTTGAAATGTTCTACATAGTAATTTAGGAGAATTGTCAAAAGTCGTCTGTGTGTTATAACGAAAATAATGTTTTTACTAATGATATACTCGCACTAGTTCATTTAAATCGTATTATTGTCAATAATGAACCATTCTAAAGTTATACATGAACAAAAAAAATCCCGCTGAGTTGCGCCGGTTCTTTTCAAGTCTGCGCCGTTAACTTTATTGAACGGGTGGTAAAGTTTTTGACGTTCAAAAATTATTCAAGTATTCTTATTTTGAATTGAATTGAATTGGATTTTTTCCTTTGTTTGTATTATAAGTTCTCAATAAGCAACAACAAAACATATCTAGTCGGATTCCTTTAAACAGTTTGGAAAATTGACTTTTTTATGCCTGGATCTTTTTTGTATTTATTTTGGATTACGCTTGCACGATCTTGAGAAAATTAGTCTGTGTTAATGGACAGAAAGACGACTAGCTAAGTGATCCTATAAGAGTTTTATTTTTCCATTTAAAACATTGAACTAAATTAGTTAATATTTACAATACAAAAAATCTTTATCTTCGTCTAAATTAGAGGCCTTTACAAACGGATTCTCTTTACCATCTATCAAAATGGTGATAACATGACTGATTAAGCCAGTTCTGAAATATTTCACGTTCAATTATTTGAAATTATTGGGCAATCCATATCGCCTGCATTATATATCGATAAGCCTACGCTGGCGGTGTGTGTGATGAAAAGCGGCTTTTACTGAAAATTGAACATGGCAGTATTGTAATAACCTTATTAATATTGTACGACGCCTTCGATACCTAGTTAAATTATGTCTAACAATGTGACGCTGTAGTAATAAGTTAATATTATTCATATAGGAAAATAATTATATATTATTTTCTTATCTATTTATATATTATTTTAGTGAAATTTAGAGTGTGGGATGAAATTTTAGTAGATAGTGATATAGCAAAATGCTATTAAATTATCGAAAAATACCTTGATTTTTCTTAAACAAAAGGCTTACTTTGTAAGCCGTTAATAACAAACCATAAATTGTTGTACGGCAGTGTAATATTAAATAAAAATAAGTAATGCCATTCGCCGCCGCCTCGCGACGATAAGCTTGTAATGCGTTGAAAGTATACAATTATTTATGCACGATATAGTGCTTAGTCAATTTGCTAAGTGCAGTATTACCTTACTACACATTCCATGAATATAAAAGAAAGTAGTAATCATATCATAACGGTAGGTATAATTTAATAAAGTTGCCTATTATGAAAGAAATACATATTTTATCGGCCTTATATGTTATGTTAGACGTATCTTTTCAAATTTTGGGTAAATATTTTTATAGATAGTGTCCCTTCACACTTATTTACTAGTTTTGTAAGTCAAAAAGTAAAAGTCATTTAGCGTTAAGGCTATTTTCATTAATATTTATTATTTTAAAGAATCAACACCTACCACGCTAGTTGGGAACATTACTTAGTAAGCAACTTATAATAAATATTTAAATATTAATGAAATAATTTCATTTGACAGTATTTTTATACAACTTGATATATATAACATATTATAAAATAATATTATACAAATCAATGTCAATGATATTTTTTTCGTTTATTATTATCACAACAAGTACCAAAGTACACTGGGGATTTGGTCCTTTCGTCTGTTATTTTATCATTTGTCTTCAAAGTATAATCGCCTGACAAGATTGACTCGATACAATTAGGGACGATGCTGCAATAGCAATTTAAACAAAACTTAGCTGTTTATTTCGAATAAACGTGCCATTTACAATCATTAATCAACACCTCGTTACAGCTTTGGGCTTTGTTTTCAAAGAAAATGTATTTATTCTTATTGTTTCTGTTTTAATAGACACAAATGTTTCAATTGTAGAAAATAGTAATTTAATAAATATTATATTATATTGTCTTATATAGAATTTACTATTAAGCAAAAACTCATGTTTGAACTATAAAATGAAGTTACGAGTAGTTATATGAAATGAATTGAAGCTTAACAGATTTTTTTAAGCACTTCTCTGACAATAAAGTAGTTTTAAGAAGGCAGAAATATTTTATCCTCGCCGCAACGAAATATTTAAAAAGCAAAAATGATTTAAGAAAAATATCTACTACCAAGCTTTCTAAAATGGAACCAACGGTTTAAAAACAGAAATGGCGAACTGTAAGCAAAATGAGGCAAATAAAGATGATTTCATGAAATTTATGTCTTCAGATTCGTTTTTGCATTGTTCTTTTGAAATTCAAAGTCCTAAAAACATTTAAAACTTATTTAGTGTTAATAAATTCCCAATTATGATTTGAGTAACTTATTATAATACATGAATAGTAAGGTAAAAGCACCAATGGTGGACAGTGTACCAAAAGATGACACTTTCAACAATTAAGTTCAATATTAAGAATATTTTTACTTGTATGTTACAATTATTAGTACCAGAAAATGCTTGCTTCACTTGTTAATCAAATAGCACAACCATAACAACGGTCTTTTGCTTAAAAAGTTAAAATAGCATCAATTATTGCAAGTAATGTGACGAAGTCACACATTTTTAGCCATTTCTTATGAGTTTAGCTAAGGACGCCGCAGCGGTACAAGTGATTTTAATAAATTTTGTAAAGATATTGCTTTGTTATTTGTTATGTTTTGTATTGATATTTATATTTTCTAAACATTAGAACAATTCATTTGTTCCGATATTATTTTTCTAAAAAATCATAGGTGTCTACTATTGGTGCCGAAAATAGTCAGAATACCCTAAAGATGACATGCAGGTCTACTTTTGGTGCAGTAACGAAACCTATTCTCCTAAGCGTAGGTTTATGCAATTATCAACACTATTTTCAACAATTATTTATATTGTACCTACCGTTAAAATTGTGACAATAATAAAACACTCCAATAGTAAACAGGGTGTCAACTTTTGGGATAAGTTTTTTGGTGGTCGGATTTTTCAAGATGCCACCTATAAAAGGCCAGAAGTTCAAAATCAAAGGAACTAGAACATGACTAAAATTTTATTCTTATAAAACTTTTGATACTTAGTCATGGATTTCAGTTAATGCTAATAAAAAGAATTTTATAATATTCAGTTATGTCATTTTAAGCTTATTTTATAATATATTTGATGATTATTATATTCAGGCTTGCATGTCCACTATTGGTACAAATAAGTGTCAACTATTGGTGTTTTGATTTATGAAAGTGTCATCTTTAGGGTCATTTAACTTAATTAATAAAAATGGAATTTTTGTTTTAATTTACGTTGATTTGGTGGGTTTTTAGTTTAAAATATACTTTTGTATAAACCAAGGTGAAATTAAATTTTTTATTTCTTTTGTAATTCTTTTCCAATAAAAAAATATTTTTGTTTAAATCTTGTGTCATCCTTAAAGTGTCTACCATTGGTGCTTTTACCTTAATCAGATATAAAGTTTACTAACAATAAGATTATACTATACAAGATTACTATGTAATATTGATTTTTATATAATTATCGATGTCCATAACAGTAAATATATAAGTGTAAGTTAATTCCGTTTAGCTTGGCTATATAATGACCTTTGACCTGACCTTTTCACTTTAAAACTATTCTAAGGGTGAGTGTCTAGTATTAAATTATCTAAATAAACTATATTATAAAATATTATGCATGTGTGTAACTAATGTATGCAGAGATGTGTTAAACACAGGATGAAGTTATCGTCTTGGAATTACAAGTTGCGAGACAAAGGGCCGTCTCATGTCTATTCAATTACTGAAAGGGGTTAACAGAGTTGTCACGACGTGTTTAGGTTAACAATGCTGCATAACTAGGCTTATGCTCAATGGCACCTAAAAGGCCATAGAAATTTCATAGTTTCATACTATTAAATGTAATTAAATTTACACAAAATTGTGTGTAATATACTTAAGAATCAAAATAATAAAATAGCTTGGAAATTGAAACTCAAATTACCAATAAAGTGTTGAATTAAAATAACAATTTAAAAATAACGTTATATTCTATTTTGATATGGGTATCTAAATATTATCATTGCAATAGAATATAATAATAAATGAAGAAAACTGTATTAAGTAGCGGAACTCAACTCCGTGCCGCCGACAACCATCTTGTTTCCAAAGCCGTGTACATTTTATGACAACAAATTTTAGCATTACAAGTATTTTTCTTATTCAATTGCTCTTAAAGAATATGAGCATATTCCTATTAGCTTGAAATTTTCATGTATAATTAATTGATTTTATAAGCGATTTTCGTTTTGAAATTGGTTTCCAAGAATGTATTTATATAAAAATATTAAATCATATATAAGGTGTACAGTAATTGTAAAATTAATTTATTAATACTTCATAAAATATGTACATATTATTTTATGTTTATATAAAAATACATATACTATATATGTAGGTGAATATTTGAAGAGATTTAAATAGAAAGGACGACTCGTTTTGTGAAGTTCTATAAAGGTATATAGACGTGACACTGAACTGGCTGAAAAAATATGTCTGTCACTGAAAAACCTTTGAATCCTTTTCAATACGAGTGCTTGCAAAAAGCTTTATGAAAGTAGAGTGACGTCGGATGGAACGATTGATTCCATGGTCTCGATAGTAAATTATTCAGTTCAGTTAACAGCCATTTTTATGTATGGTTTGAATAAAGATAGAATTCCTAAGATAGAATTCCTATACAAGATTTTTCTCATAAAAAAGCGAAAAGTTCTATATTTACTATCTATGACATATCCATTTAGTAGAAAATTTGAGATCTATAAAATATTTGAAAGAAAAGAAATTATGCGTAGGTCTATATTTCTTTTCTTCACCTATTTCCAAGCAATATTTTCGTAGATTATTTATGAAATAACGGGTAACTTCAAACTAAGGTAACTTCAAAAGGGGACCAAAATCCTAATAGAATCACTCTGTTGTTTACCTATCTATTTTTACAACTTTATGCAAATGGTCTGAAGTATACAAGTCAAATATCTAAATCGATAACCTCTTGAAGTACAGAAAATGTCACACTTCTAAGCCAAGGCCAAAGATTTAAAATTACGTAGACCCTAGGAAGAAAATTACAAACTTACATAGATCCCAGAAAAACATATTACAAAGTTATATAGTAGTTAATTTCATACAAAATGAGTGCAAAGGACCCTAAATGTAAGATTTTCGGTTATAATATAAATATGTAGAAGACCGTGCTAAAAATATTTTGATTACTCGTGAAACGTGAAAATCTCTCGTAATTCATAAACAACGTCGTAATATAAAAGATATTATAGCCAAATTTCGATACAGCTACTTTATTGTCTTTCTGAAAGACAAATCAAATAAAGAGCTTCATTAAGGGGACGTTATAAAGGGACAGAGAAAATCTTATGATTGCCTATTTTGGGATGATGCGGGTTCGGATGGAAGAATATTCAATTTAGTTACTTAGGAAAGGCGATAACAAACATGTTTTGCAGTTTTGATAACATATTTATATAAATATCCGAATTACAGCAGCACAGGTGCAAGTATCATATATACTTATATAAATAAAATTATACGTATAAAAGTTGAAGTTTCTGTTTGTGATTTGAAAATAATTAACAAAGGTGTATAATTACAAATGCAAATAAGAATTTAAGTTAAGCGAGGACCGTCGTGGCGCAGAGGCGCAATGTCTGTCTGTAACTCGACGGTTTCTGGGTTCAATTCCCAGTCGGGGAAGATAGATTTTTCTAGTTCCATTTTCTTCGCTCTGGTAAACTAGGCAAAGCGCGGCGTTAACTTCCGCCACTCAACACGCAATGCCTCGAAAAAGGAGGAAAGCGGGGACGGAGAAAGCAGGGACTAACCAACGTAGTGTCTTAACACTAGGTTCCCACGGTTCCTGCGGTTCTCTCTGCCTACCCTGCCATGTGCGGGATAAAGCGTGAAGTTACAAAAAAAGGTACAGGAGGTTAGGCAGCAACTACCTTTTGTCATGAAATTTCTGCGGGGTCCGGATTTAAACAGTAACAGCCACCGCACTATAAATTAACGCGCGCGAGTACCTTCCGCCCAGATAAAATGTTGCATAAAAATGACCATTTACGTATATGTTTTTTCAAAGTAATTTTTTTATCAGCATCACGTTTTATCCAGCACTTGGCAGAATAGGCAGAAACAAATGTAAAAACCATAGGAACCATAGGATAGGATCCTATGGTTCCTATATTTATCGTGTTAGTCTGACGCTCCGTTTTCTGATTTCCGCTTTTTCCGAAGGATTAAATTAATGAGGTAAAAAAGGTCATTTATTAAGAAAATAGGTTACCTAGCTTAACCATAGCTTAACTACAATACATATATGATATATTAAAGCTGAAATCATGACTATGAGGAATTTAAATAATAAAATTAAAAAAGTGACTTTTGTACTACATTCTAAATAGACAAACAGAGATTTATACTATATTACCATCAAACAGACGGAAATGACTGACTAATGATTGTAAATACCGCATAATCTCATTTACTTTAGCGTTAGTAAATGAATTTATAATTAATATTTACACGACCAGACACTAGTGACGGATTGATTTGCAGGAATTCATTAACAATTCTACCATAGTTTCTATTCAAATTTACTTAGACTATGAATAATATTTGCTTTCACGTGAAGTGGCACAATATAATCGTTTGAATATATTTATATAATCGTCGACAAAACCCAGAGTTATCGAAATAATACATTACAGTGTTTCGAGAACAACTATAAAATATGTTTTTCAATACAAATAAAATGTGTTTAACTTTCGTCGTTCATTGTGAATTCTTAAACAAGCTTGTCGTTGGAATTTATACAATTTCAATAAAACCGTCGTTAAGTGAAATTATGTTAAAATTTATATAGAGTTATTTTTCTTAAATTGTAACTAAAATGTTGGGCGTTATTTTAATATTGATATGCTTAAGTATTGTAATAAAAGATGCCAATTTAGCAGATAGTACAGAAAGTGATTATGAAACATTATCCATTCTCAGGAATGATGAAAATCTAGATCTTCCTAGGGACGAAGAATACGAGGATTTAAGAGCTGAGCTACTGGCTTACCAAGACGCGCTTGCCTCTCTCGGTTCCCGAAGTGAGTTTATCCTATTTACTTTCAAAAACACATTGGTATTTGCTGAAACGAACGTGCTAAGAATTGTAGGTTACATACATTAAGAGCAATATATATATATATATATATATATATATATATATATATATATATATATATATATATATATATATATATATATATATATATATATATATATATATATATATATATATATATATATATATATATATATATATATATATATATATATATATATATATTTTCGGTTTTAGTTACTTTGATATATATCTGCTTAAATTAATAAATCGGTGACCTTTCCGTTTGTACATAAATGTATGTAAAACCGTTCCTTGTTGTACTATAAGTTGTACAAAAAAAGTAAAAATATAATTATTTAAAAACCTTATTTTATATACTTAAATTAAAAAAATATGAAATAAATAAAAAATTAAAAACAGCGCACTAAAGTAAGAGAATGTTAAAAAAATATATTTTATATGGAACGACACCTCCAAACGTATTCAATTTTGAAAATTCAGTGCTAAAAAAGGTGACCTCTTTGTATAAATACTAAAGGATTACTGTCATATATTTTTCATTAGCATACGCAGTGAGACATTAATTTTAGAAATCTGCTCTCACAACGTGTTCAGTAGCAAATGCGCACATTTTGCTGTAGCCATATATTAATTGATTGATACGCGTCAGATTCCGTCGCAACATATGAATGTAATTAATTACACAGCTTTTCCCATCAAACAGATTCAAAACGACATTGTACTCAATCTTTTATTGTAAGCAACTACAATACCATTCATATCAAAAAAGTCAAAATTTATAAGCATTACTCAATTTTAACAATCCATTCTTTTTCAAAGTGCAAAACGTTAGAAAATTGTTGATTTTTATTAGTTTATTTATTTATGAATAATTATTTTCCAGCAAACAACTAATTTATAATGTTTATTTATTTTAAAAATAATTATCCCAAAATATTTTAGGATCCTTGATATCTACTCCGTGTTGGCATCATGGTGGTATTTGCATAAATTATAAGCTCTGTCCCGGTTACCGTCAATTAACTGAAGTACCTGGTTGTAAAAATCGACTAAATGTATGCTGTTTTGTATGGAATCAATATGAAGTGAGGGATTTCAAAGACCTAGGAATAGATAATGCCGCTTTTCCTTGGAGTTCTAAGCACGAGTTTGGCGGCGGGGGAGTTATTGAAGTCACCCCTAGTACGAAGAAAAAGAAACATAGCCGCAACACAACAGAAAAGGTTAAAGAAAAACCGTTGTCAATGCTTCTCAGCAACTATGGACTTATATAGATTTTGATTTAAAATTTCCTCTTGTGTTCCTTATTTCTGACCTAAGTGGGGTTTTTATAGAAAATATATAAAGCTTTTCTTAACCACGTTGAATAGGATTTGTTTTGAAATAATTAAAAAAAGACGTTTTAAACTGATATTTAAGCTACTATATTTACTATCATTATTTATGTGATTTATTAAATTCATATTTACCTTTTGTTAAAGTATGTATATTTATGTTTGTTGAAAAGCATTTTATCTAAAACTGAAAGCTACCCCGATATTATCTTTTGAGCTATAACTGATTCATATCATGAGATTTGAATCAATCATAACTAAAAATGTCATCAAAAACGTTTTAGCACAATAGCTTATGAGTCATGGGTATACGCGTTTCTAAAAATAGTACGTTTACATCATAATTATACACTACATGCGTTCATGAATTTTACTATAACCAACCATATAAGATGAAAGAAAAAAGAAACCAAATTTATTATGAAAAAAATAATGTTTATTTTCAATCTTTGTCAAACTCGAATAGGAAAGCTATTGAGATGGCTACATCAGACGCACCTGCTAACATAAAATGACAGGCTCAATTTTGCTTTTAGATACATTTATGTTGAGTGCTTCACAATTTAAATGAAAAACGACGTTGCAAGTTATATTTATTGCGACAAATACTATAGGTATTTTTATTTATATAATATTATGGCCATTGTAACGCAGATCTATAATATCAGTCTGTAAGCGTGACGGTTTTCGGGTTCAAGTCGTACTTGGGGAAAACGAAATAGTTTCAGTTTCTTCGCTCTGGTAACTAGACAAAGCGCGGCGTTGAGTTCCGCCATTTAACACGCAAAGCCTGAAAAGCGGGAAACGTAATGTCTTAACACTAGATTCCTCTACCTATTCTACTAAGTGCGAAATTCAGTGTGAAGTTAAAAAAAAATTTTAGAAAGCAGAATGCTAGAACGTTGGTTACTCTTACCTACTCTGCTAGGTTTATGTTTAATAAGCATTCATTAATTATAAGTATACATTACCCACGAAGAAATTTTAATAGATTTTGTTGTGACTTCGTTTCCTTTGTTGGGTACAAAAACATTATTAAAGATTTTAAAAAAACTATCAAACATATTATAGCAGTAAAGATTAGAAAAATAACAAGGAACGTATATGTTTACTTTGTTTATAATGCTCATGATAAATAACTCCTAGCCTCTCCCTCCTTCTCCGCCCATATGCAAAGTGCCGACCCTCACCGAATAACAAACTCGACCATTTTATCTTACTACATCTTAATGGTATCCCACTTTATATTAATGATCATAGAGTAAGGTATTATGATGGTAATAGCTCTCTACGTATGACTTATACTGATGAATATATAGATATACATATATTAGCACTAGCTATTACATATATATGCCTTAATATTAGGTTCTTACAGTTCCTAATGCTAATTTAATTTTTTTATCACAGAAAATTATCAATATAAGATATAACTTGACTACTAAATATGAACACAAAGATAACAGTAATATCGAAATTCATACATATTATTGCTGTGAAATCAATTTCGTAGACAATCAAACCCTTTGCGCGTACGTTACTGTTGAATCAATTAGTAATTCTACGCAGGCCTTTGAGAGAGGGAGCCATGCTGTTTATCATCGTATTCGCTGTGGCAACTCTAATCAGCCTTACGTCGGGGGAAAGTGATAACGAATTCCTCCCCTTGATACCGAATACGTACAAAGATGTCTTCTTAGAAAACAAAGGGAAACCGAGACTTGGTTAGTTTAAATAAATATTGATTATAGATTATGTTTACGTTCGTACGTACACAGGAACGGAAATTTATAAAGATTTTAACTGTGAAAGGTTTAAATTCACCCAACTCCAAAATTTCCTAAATGTATTAAAAACTAAAAGTCCTTTGTAAAAAGAATAATGTAAAGTTAAATAATAACATTGTTTAACAAAACAATGTTAACATTTTCAAAGGCACAAAATATTTCATAATTAAAATCTAGTAAAAATTTACAGAATCGTAAATTTCATAGAATGTTGTATACAACACAACGCTTGTGTAAGAACATTCTTTTTAAATTTTTTACCACTCTGTAAAATTATACAGATTAATATTGGCTTCTGCTAATATTAATGTGTACAATTTTTATAGTTCAAGCGCTGTATACTCGCGTGTATGAATTATATCCCTTTGTGTTTTTATAATGTGTATTCTCTGAAAATATTTACATTTATAAATTTAATTTATGTGTGAGCATGTAATATATAATTATGATATATCTTCACACTCTATCCTGCTTATAGCAATGTTGATAGAGAGAATCTAGTGTTAAGATTTTTTCCTTTCTGTTGCATCAAAATAGTGCAACTTGCTGAGTGGCGGAGCTCAACGCCCCCGGTTATCGTGCAAGCGGAGAAACGAGCACAAATTATTCTTTTGGGTAAAGATCGAACCCACTACAATCGCGTTTATAGTCAGACATTGTCCTACTGCGAAGTCATGGCTTCTTTACATTTCCTTACTACGTGTTTTATTAAATGAATTAATCATTCTTTTTTAAATATTATAGAGACATTAACAATACTTGTTATGACAAAAAACATGTATTATCATTACGCAATTTCAATGATAACCAATGAATTGAATGCTGGTGATTTAAGAAAGGTTTCGAAGGCCGATATGGCTGAGATCGGATAAGATATCCTTTAATATCGAATTTCAGAATATAATAAGATTTTCTAAGAAAACCCAAAAAATAAATAGATATATAAATAAAACATATTTTATATGCTATGTGATGACTAATTACATATTTTTTATGTATTATACAGGTACAGGCAAAGCCTCGTGTTGGGCGAGAGGTGGCGTATGTGTGCACATACGGTATTGCCCAGACTTACATTTTGAAGCTTCTGTAAGCGGATGCTCTACAAATTTTAAAGTCTGTTGCAAAAATTTCCGCCAACTCCCGCCTACTGTTGGTGTCCTAAGAGCTACTAATGACCAAGATTATCCAGAGCATTTAGAACAAGAGGAACATATATTGTTATGGAAATTGTAGTCTCTTTTTGAATAAATAACACGTCTAATACTACAGTGTTGTTGATATCTCAAGACTTACATCTTAATCCGTAGTAAGCCTTAGAATTGCATAGGCATGAATTATACTATATATATATATATATATATATATATATATATATATATATATATATATATATATATATATATATATATATATATATATATATATATATATATATATATATATATATATATATATATATATATATATATATATATATATGTACGTTCCATATCAACATACATGAGCGGTAAGCCATTTGACCACGAATAGTAGTGATTTGTGGGCAGTATAATTAGAGGCTTTGTAAATAAAATATAATACTTATAATTTATATTTAACTTTATTTCGATGTTATTTATATTTAGGATACTGTCACATACTATATATATTTTACGATTACGACGATTTCAAAAATAACAGATACTAAATTGATATATTGTTATAATATAAATGTGGCTTGTTAAATTCGACCTAAAAATCTTCTGCATATTTCTCGTCTTTCACGTGAATACATAACATAAATTTTTTCTCCGTACTTTGATTCACCATTGTAGCTAGTTGCCAAGTTAAAATTTAATAACAGTTTAATATATTACTAACTTAAACGAGCAAATGAAAACTTTAATTCACGTCGTGATGATTTTATTTTGGTACTTTTTTTTAGCTTCAACCTTTATCCCGCACATGGCAGGGTAGGCAGAGGGAACTGCAGGAACCATAGGAACCTAGTGTGACACTCCGTTTCTTAGTCCCTGTGCCGAGTCTTTTTTTCTAGGCACTGCATGTTATGCACTATCATGATCGATATGCTACTGTGAGGTCGTCCATTTTTGCACTATACATAATATTAGTATATAATTTGAAAAATAGATGTAAAATTTTAGAGATTTTCGTAAAACCACGTCCCATTAGGTAAAAGCGCCGCGCAATTTTGACATTTTGCCGAAAATAATTTTCCAGGGAAATTTTAGAGGATATTAAGCCAGCATTACCATAATTTCGTCGTGTACATTGAAACTAAGTTCAGCAGTCACGTTTAATTAACCTAAAAGAACTTAAAGTGCTATAAATTATGTTCAGACGCTCTCATCCGCACTATCGCTGTAGATAATAAGGAGTTTTGGTCAAAGACGGTATTTAGTTTGAACGTGTGCCAAATTAGTTTATCAGTTACCGTATGTGCATAACAAATATACCTGACCCAGATACTAGAATATTTCTTTATGATTTAGTTCCCCATTCTCCTGTACATATGACTATATTTGCCTCAGAACACATATTGGTCCCATGGAGTGATCGAAATTGTATTAATTGTGTCAATTATTAAACATATAATTTTTATAAAAATACTATAGAGTCGTTTCATAAATAACTTCAATTTAAAAATAGTCTTGTAGTACATGGAAATGAAAGTTAATTTAATAATTATAATTTACCATTAAAATGTTGAAGCCTTATGCAAAATTTTTTGTAAAACTGGTTTTCGTATATAATTACAAATGGAGATTATCTGTTGGTTGTTGTTGTTGGTTAAAGCCTTGCTTGTCATATTCATTGTGCATTCATTTCACATCATATACTTGTATGTCATCACATTATTAAATTCGATATAAATGTTACTCTGTGGTATATTAAATTTCTTTATATATACTTAGAGTATAGAAACAAGGTACAAAGTTAATTAATTAAAAGTTATTTACAAAAAGAGACCGGTATAAACTTATATTTGGAGTTCATTTTATATAAAATGGATCGATACGCCGCACAAGTCACGAATTCATTTCAAAATCTAGTTTTTATACTTTATTTTACAAGCAAAAAATATATGAATTATAAAGATTTACCTGAATTTCTAAACTGAAAAAACTATTTTCATCACTTTGATAAGACTGAATGAAAACATAAAATGACATCTGGGAAACACAAGCAAAATTAGTTTACCTGAAGTAATTTTTCATCTTTGCTTTCGAGTTCTATATAAAAATTCTAATCATCTCCAACAGTGCACAGTTTAAAGTAAATCTGTAATACCGAGAACAATAGAAAAACGTGCCAAGTTTACAGCTGGAAATTGAAGTGATTGCTGTCCATTTGAACGCTGCAGACTGACAGTTATAGCAGTTTTATTTAGAAACTCACAATAAAAGCATAAAATTGTACAATTTTGTTAAATAAAACTACTTTAAACAGACTTTATGGCGACTAATTTACATTTTCGAATACTTTGCAGTATCCTGTCGTCATAAACTCATATTATTCAGGTTTATCCGTGATCACAGAATGTTGCGATGTTTTGAAAAACGTAAATAATGTGGTTAAACGAGGCCCATCTGTGCACATTTGCCAGACACAATATTTTTTTGTATAAAATGAAATGCAAATATTTCCAAAACAAGGTAAATTGGATGATAAAATTCAATGGAATAAAAATAAAACGTAAAATATTTTCTAAATGTGTTGCTGCATTAGGTGATTTATCTTTTACACCACAGTCAATAAAGGTTCAGCGAAATTGCTCCGAGACATCCAAGGGTTCAGTAATAAATCGCGGAATAGGCAGGTTAATTAGACAATTCCTTCAAATGGCGCCACGTAAATTGGAACTGCGTGAATGACGAAAAACGACCCTCCCTAAACAAATTACCACTTTCTTAAGGATAATATTAGATAAATTACTGACATATGTATGTACGTGAGTTGTATTTTACTTAGGCTATTCACGTATAATTTAAATATCTCAAAATGTCTAACGTAATTTTATATTTTTTGTACTAATAATTGAAGATAAAGAGTTTATTTGGTGAAATGAGTAATTTTGAAAGTTACAGACTGAAATAGATTTTAATTTGACTTATTTCTATCTATCTTTTCTATTTCTAACCTTTGTTTAATTTAGCAAATATATACAAGACGTATATTTGTAAATAAAGGTTAAAATTAATAAAAATTACAACAATTTTTCTAATTAACTAACATAAAACCTAAACTACGCAAAGCAAATATTCCATTTAATTAAAAAGAATAAGGATGACAACTTAAATTATAACGCTGATTTATCAGGGCCGCTTTAACCAAATCTCGTAAAAAATCCCATTAAAAATAGAATCATCTTTCGACCAACGGTGAAAGTTTCAGCGGAAACTAATACAACTCCTCGGAATTCCGCCCTCCATCGTATTCTATGCAAATGTGTCGAGCGCACTACTGTACGTTTTGCCATTTGCATTCCAGCTAATTGCTTTCCTTTCAACGAGTGAACAAATGATCGCTTATTTCTTTGACCGCAACACCTTATCGACATTGTGAAAATAAAGTTCTTTACCATGGAACATTTAAAAATGTTGCCCTTTAATAAATAGGTTATTTTTTTATTATATTTTATATACATTCGTTATTTTTTTTATAATACATTTTGAAATTAAATTAATGTAAGATTTACATTATTTAATAATATAAGCTTATGTTATAAAACATTTTATTTTTTTTACTTTTTTTATAAATAGGGAAACATACAGCCTATCGTATATTACAACTTAATACAATAATAATAATTTAACACTTATGCCAGTTAAGTTTCCACTACTGGGACTAATTTTGATGTTATACAAAATATAACTATTTATGACAAAGTAAAATTTTAACGTAATATGGTTATGGTTAATTACTAATAAGTGTATTTTACAAGATTATAAAATTCACTTAAACTATTTTTAAACAGATCAATGTGGTTGTATTTTCTATTATGACTATTACAAGATGTTAGAATAAAATAATTTTTGAAATAATTAGTTTTACAAATAGGTACAAATATATTCTAGGTACAAAGTGTTATTTTCATTGAAATTAATAAACTTTATACATGATTAAAACAGCAAAAAAGTAAATAAATATAAATATGGAATTACATATTATATGGACTCGGACGTAATATTTTAACAAAATATATTCAATATTCAATCTATTTATATTCAATATTGTACATTATTAAACAAAATATTTTAATATTTTATATAACATGATATTATAGTTGATAATCCATATAAATAAAACTTTTTACTTAATTTTAGATGTAATTTACCCCAATAACATAAAATTTAAAACTATTAAATTTACCCCAATTACCTAAAAACTTGGCTAAATCACATTATCTTTCTTATTTTGTATAATCAGTTCAAGCTAAATAAGTGTATATTGAATCTATTACGTTCCCCCAACTAGGGACCTACTTTGCGAGTTTATTTAACCTAAAATCGAGGCAATTTATAGAGAGTTGAGATAATTACTAACTCATCATCATAAAAGCAAAGTTGTAATCACGTATAAGATTATCTAATGTATGACGTCACAAAGTTCACAGTCACTACAATATTCGTGGGAGTTGGCTTGAGTTAAATAGGTGCAATCAAAGTTGTAAAGACATGTCTGTTCTATGGGTGTTCTCAAACAACATTTGATATTCATGCTTAGCGAACAATGATGGCGGGTGCGTCGACCGGCCCTACAGCCTCTAGGGGCATATCATTATTACTGCCTTCTAAGAAACAAAGTCTTGTAAAACCCACCCTCGGTAATAAGTGTAATCTTTAGGTTTATAAAATTTTCTCTTGTTTATTTTGATATTTTCGACAGAAAAAAGGAAAAATAGTATTATAAATATTAAGTTTACAAATAATATGAACAGGAAAAATGTGTATGTTCATATGCTTGTGTTGAATAACTCAAAAACTATTGGGCCGATTTTGACGAAATTTGAGGCGAAGATACCTTAAGTCCCAAGATAACCCAGGTTATTTTTCATTGTGAATATGACGGGGTAATGGGGAAGAATATACCGTACCACAAACCAGGACGGTGTGCTTGTAGTTAAATATTTTAGTTTAAATAAATACTAAGCGATAAGCAAATAACGAGGCTCCAATTATACAATTAATATGATTACCACTTGCCTGGTGCGTCTTACTTCCCTTTGACTTGCTCCGCCAACTGAATTACCTCTTTCCGGCTTAAACCACTCCGACTTAATTAAATTAAGATTACATTTTGTATGTTTGATACAAATTACCATTGTGGTAAATTTAATCACTATATGAGATGTGGATTGGCTTTGTACAGTGAATTATGCGTTTGTTACATATATTTACCCGCTGCATTATGATACGATGGTCACATAAATAATAATTTTCGTTGAGCCAATAAATAGCTTAATAATTATATTCCCAGCTTGTTCGGTTTTTGCACAAAATCGGGCTTTTAGCTCGCTTTAATTTACTTACTTTATATTAATTGTATACCTTTATAAATATTTGATTTTATAAATCTATGGTATCATACAGCAACTGTGCAAGAATCCAGAGAAATGGTTCTAATGTCATTAAAATATTTTAAGGGTATGAACATCCTCATCGTTTTTTATCATGTTTGATAAAAATGATGATGATTAAAAGTGACTTAAAATTTTTAAGCCCTAGAAGTAATTATTCAGACAACCTCAGCACATGCAAGTAAATATATAATACATAAATTAACAGATTAAGATTAATTAACAGATTAATACTTAATTAAAGAAATAAATGCCTTTATTTGTGACTAGTGAGTTTTTAAGGTGTTTCAATTATGGAATATTTAATGTTTATAATGTTTATAGATAATGTAAAGACTATGTAGAACAAATTACACATTCTACAAAAAAAAAAGAATTTACACATTCTACGAAAATTTTGGAGATTCTCAAAGGGTATTTACATGCTATTTTTTTATCAGGCTTCTTGCGAAAATTCTATATAAATAAATAAACAGCAAACATTAACAAAACTGGCCGTATGACTAAAGTTTGGAGTGTACCTAAGAAAACTACTCATCATGTAGTGTGGTGAGGGAATTTAATTACAGTACATTTATTCACACTGTACCAGAGTGCTGCGGTTACGTCCGGGTTGAGGTGCACTAACACTGAATTGTCCAAGTCTGGACATAATTAAGCTATTAATTTAAGTTCGTGAATAAAATTTTTGGTCTTGCTTACTTTAAATTACTTGAAAAATCTATTAATTCTATGGAAATTATGCTAGAATAATTATTGTAGATTACGTTTATTTAAATATATTGTAAATTTTAATAACTTATATTATCGGAGTACCAAAAAAAAATTGACAAAGAATTTCTTTAACTTTCCTTATTATAATTTTAACTAATGAGACCATTATTAAAATGAAGATGGAGCGAGTGTCAAATTAAATTTTTATAGTCATCAATCTTCTCATACACTGTACGAGTTTTAGTTTGACCGTCTTTGCGTTTCTTTCAACACCAGGTCCTTAATGATTGGTTTGTCCCAATCTACCCATTATTATTTTTATACTGCTTAATCACTTAACACGTTTCATTTTAGCATTTTAAACAACTATTATCCATTTATATCAAAATTGTTAAATAATAAATTGAAAACGACAACTTTTACCACAATTACACCAAAAAACTAAAAATTTATGTTGCGATAAAATTTTGAAAGGGTTTTCGTATGATATATTATAGTAATAACGAAAAGTAATATAAATTTTAATTGAAATGCATAGTATTACATTATTAACTAGTTCTTTGATAGTATTCAATTAGTCTTGTCAGTGTCACAATTTTTAATTCACACACACTCATACACACACACACACACACACATACACATACATATATATACACACTTCTTCACGTTCTATCCATAGCGAGGTATTCAGGGAGAAATAGCGCCAAACACTGCGGTCCATGCGTACCTCTTTCGGCTTTCGCCTTATTTTAATACCATTTCCAAAAGTATTTTTAAGTCAATAATACGTAAGCCATACGTCTGAATCTCTTGAGTAGTTCCCAGTAGGGATTGAAATCCCGATACGTTAAAATTTTACATATTTTTTGGACTATAATTAAATTATTCTTTTCCCATGCACTCGTAAGTCAATGATACGCAAGATACACCGACCCTAACTCTTACCCTACATGATAAAATGTTAAACTGAAATAAAATATATAACCTGTTATATTTACAGAAGGTAAGACGATTTAGTAATGTATATTGCCTATAATTTAATAAATTATTATTAGCCGAAGCGACCGGTTAAGTTTATTTAATATTCGCAATGTTTTCCCACGTGTGAAGCAAAGTGTTGAAGGGAACACCACTTCCGGCGCTGTTTATAATTTTATATACCATTATTGAATTTTCATTAATTATATATTAAAGCTTATATGATAAATAAAGAGATATTTTTAACTTTACGCTTTTATCCCGCACGTGGCAGGGTAGGCAGAGGGAACTGAATTAACTATATGAACCTAATGTTAAGACACTCCGTTGCTTAGTCCCTGCTTTCAGTGTCCCCACTTTCCGCCTTTTTCGAGGCATTGCGTGTTGCGTGGAAGAAAATGGAAATAGAAAATAAAAAATATCTCTGACTGGGAATCGAACCCAGAAATCGTCGCGTTACATGCAGACGTTGCGCCTCTGGCCACGACGGTCCTCAATATCCCCAATATTAATAATGAGATAATTTGCATAATTAATAAATTATACTTAAAGGAAAAAATGGAATTGCATAAGTATATTATAGTGGTTATTTGCTCTATTTTATATGAATATACATATATAAATAATGACTATATATACTTAAAATTATATTCTATTTACGAACACCTTTGTATATAAATTATACACTCTCATTTTCATAAATAGAGATCTAAGTGTCGTTAGTAAGATGATCACCAAATATAAAGCATATCTCTACTGAGTGACAGTGATATTTTTGTGACCAAATATCAAGAAGTAAAGATCATTTACTGTGGTGCTTCAAATTGTGTTTTAATTTTCATGATAAATTAATAATATTGTATAAAAATGTCTAGTCTAATTCTATAAAGTGTATTACTACAACATCCTCATATATTGGATATTTTTAATATCGTTGCACTTCATATATAAATATTTTATTTGATATAATATTGAAAACTCTTCACATGCATGAAAGCTCAAAGATTCTTTAAGAATTTTCTAGTCAGTAAACTTCAATATTTCACATTTAAGAAATATTGACTAACATTTTAGAAAATAAATGTTTAAAAGATATGTATCATAGCATGTGTAACTTCCACCCTTAATACCTTATCTAAGTAACCGCAGCACACTCAAGTAACACCATCTCTTAAATTCTTAAATACATTAAAGGACATGCGCACGTGCTTTTTAATGCTTCACTCGGATAAGCGCCGTGTAGCTAAAAGAAAATATAACATATAAATGTCATTTAATACGTTCCTTATTTATGGCCGAATGAAATAAAATAAACTGGTAATGTTATCTTTAACGCTTGTTCATGATTCGTGTGGAATCTCTTAAACATTTTTTTTACTATACGACACTATACGACACTGTTGATAGTTTTATAGCTAACAAGCTTTATTATACTGTATTATACCTTTTGTTTTTGTTATTAAGGTCATGAAAAATAACATCACACAAGTAGCCACGACTGAAAACTTATATTTTTTCTTTCCATTTCTTGATCTTTTAGGTTTCTCTTCTTGATTTTGAGATGGCAAATTTTTGGTTTTGCTTTGATTTTCTTCTTGTTAGATAGGTAGAATTGATAATTTAATGATAGGTCTCTTCATATATCCGCCCTTAGTTTTGAGTTTTACAACTCGAACGTATCCTGCATTTCCAGGGTGTAGTTCCAATACGCGACTTAAGGCCGACTTCCCTGGTGGAAGGTGGTCGTCACTGATAATTACGATGTCTCTTACTTTGATATTTTCTTGAGGTTGTCGCCATCGGCTACGTGCTGAAAGACTGGTTAGCTATTCTTGTTGCCATCTTTTCCAAATATCCTGAAATATTATTTAAGTTAAGTGCCATCTGATTCTAAGGTCAGTCTCGTATATTGATAGTATAGGGCCGTTTGACAAGAAATGCGAAGGCTTCAAATAATTTAAGTCCTCCACGTCTTCTTTTGTCAATGGACACAAAGGTCTTGAGTTTAAACAGGCTTCGAGCAGCGCTAAGAGTGTACTAATATGTGAGTTTTTGATCGCCAACCACTCTCGTCAAATGATATTTTAGGCTTTTAACGGCTGCTTCACAAAGTCCGTTAACCGATAGCCAGGATGGGGCATTGAAATGCCATTTTATATCCATCTCGGCTACCTCAGATTTTAAGTCCTCGTTGAAAAGAAGCCTTAATGAGCTCTTCATATTCTTGCTGTAATACCTTGGTTGCGCCGGCAAAATTTGTGCCGTTGTCACTATAAATATATCTAGGTGTACCTCGGCGGGCTGACATTCGCCGTAATGCTGCTAAAAATGCTGAGTTCGTCAGATTGAACATTAACTCCAGGTGAACCGCCTTCGTTGGCATGCAGGTAAACAGTGCTATGTAACTTTTGGTGGTTTTAATGCCACGGTCGACATTTGCTTTTATAAACACGGGACCGGTGTAGTCCACTGTGACATGATAAAATGGCCTTGAAGGATTTGCTCTTGTTGATACAAGATCGTCCATAATCTGACAGTGCTTGCTCGGTTCTTGTCGTTTGCACTGAATGCAATAACGTAACCTCTTTTACTACAGATATATTCTTCATTTTGAAATTGCATACCACCATCGCCTTACAATATTGTTAAAACTTTATCTGGGCACTGAGAAAATAGAAATATTTAATCAACAAAATATAAATAAAAAACAACTTAGACGCTTTTAAAAAACGATCGAGTTCTTTTGTGCAACTAAGTAAAAAGCGTCATGTACATATGAGTAAATAGGCTAGTTGTCGCTTATATTTCTTATATTAAAAATGTATATACCCTGCATACATTTTATACAAAGTAATAAGATACATATTCATGTAGTTATTGAATATATTAAACATATTAGCTTTAGTTCGAAAACGATGTACATTGTACATTGAAGCGTGCTCACACGGGCGTGCGAACCGTATATATTAATTTTGAAGACAGTCACCATTCTCTTGTAGGTACATTGTAATTTATGGCTTCATTATTCTAACCATGTGTTATATTTATGCCAGTTAATTGACATTCCATTTAATTTCTAAGTCATTATTTCTGCTACTTTGAAACATGAGTACATATTATATTTACTTTAATTTAAAAATATATTCTTTGTGTTGCGTGTTTATACTATATTGTATAATTATTTTATATCATATTAAAACTTTTAAAACAAAATAGGGGCACAAAAATCTATCGAACATCATACATATTATTATACTAAGAAGCCCAAATAACATAAATTTAAATAATTACCTAAAGAATCATCAAAATAATAATTTGGTCGGTTATGGTATCTTTTTAACGTTTTATGAAAAAAAAATATTACATTAACCTTTTCAATGTCTGCCTGTAACGCCACGGTTTCTGGGTTCGATTCCCAATTGGGGAAGATGGATTTTTCTATTTCCATTTTCTTCGCTCAGGCAAAGCGCGCTACTCAACACGGAATGCCTCGGAAAGACGGAAAGCGGGGAAAGAGAAAGCAGGGACTAAGCAACCGAGTGTCCTAACTTTAGGTTCCCACGGTTCCTACAGTTCCCTCTGCCTGCCCTACCATATGCGGGATAAAGCGTGAAGCTAAAAAAAACGCCTGTTTAATTACACATTCTTTAACAATATATTCGTCCTCATAATATTTACAGAGAAATAAGACTATAAAATTGTTATAATTTTAATGCAAGCCATTTTAATATTTTCAGTAGCATAATCTTATTTAATGAAAGCCTGATCAGGGTATATACGAGTAAGTTACAATAATATAACGAGTATGATTGTGTACAGTGCGGTTAATTTTACCCATTAAAATGTGTTCTACTATGAAAAGCACATATTGTCTGATAATACTTACAAAAGTAATCAAAGTTCCAATGTGTTTTACCTTTTTAATAAACATATGTCTTCACGCTTTATCCCACACAAGGCAAGATAGGCGGAGGAACCTAGTGTTAAGACACTCCGTTGCTTAGTCCCTGCCTTCTCCGTTTAACTTTTTGTACAAACATGAGACAATTAAATAAGATTATTTACTGGATTATTGCCAAAAATTATTTTCGGTTGATAACAAAAATATATAAATACAAAAATAATAAACAAATTACTTGTAGAAATTGAGTAAAAAATCTTGATCAATTCTCAGAGTTGCTCAGATCAATTTTTGATTATAATATTTTTCCCTGTATTTTAACACGGGTTATTTCAACACGGGATACAAAAGCAATTATATTCAAACGTTCTACGTTAACGGCAAGAGGCGCTATTAAGTCGCGGAAGAATAAAAATAAATACGCAATCACTAAGCAAAGATGCTGGACAATAGTGCCTTTGTGATTTCCTTGGATTGCTTTTATAGTTGCTCTTATTCTATTAGTATTCCTATGTAAGAATACTCTAAACGATCTTGATATCCGATATGACTTTTAGACTCAAGCAGTGCTCCGTCTATCTAAGGAGCACTTTAATGAAATTGAGTAGAAATAAAAATTATCTTCAACTTAAATCGATGTTTAAAAATTTTAAAATCTGTTTCTTCTTATCTTGATGTTGTACTACATTACTATAACATATTTCAATGTATTGAAACTATTGTAATAGTTAACGTAAATTTGTAATATGAATGTAATTTGATTTTAAGTTGGACGAATTAAATTAGAAATGAGGCATTAAAAAATAAATTCGTTATCCACAGTTAAAAAAAATACATTTTATTTACGATATGATTTTTATTTATTTTTTATACATATGAAGATTATCTTAAAATAGTAATTTAAAAACCAACCAATGAAATAAAATATTTATACTCATTTGTAATAAAAGTAACATTGGCTTCCATTACCCAAGAGTATGGGGTAATAAGATCCAGAGATAGGGGTAATGAGATCCACTGGGGCAACAGTAACCAGGACAAGATAATTTTCTGTACTCAAAAATGATACATATCTATGTTTTTAACATGTACTTTTAATTTGAGAGTGAAACGTAACCCTCTTTAGGAACATGGATAATCAGTTTTATACTTCAAAAATACTTATTGCCAGGTAGAAAAACCACACACATATGGGTGACTTATTTTTGGAATCACTTCTTTAATATTAACTCACCATAGGACCTGTAGACAAATTCCACCATCACTAATGCTCTTGAAAGCACTATCGAGTGCATCAAGTCTTCGTTGACACTTCCCCGTAGGTTTAAACATTTTAAGGCTTTGGATAAAAGAAATAATAAAAGGAACAAAGGGAGCGATATGATCGAATTACCCAAACAGACTCTCTCTTATTTTTTACCTTCAAGCTTTATCCCGCTCACGCTTTATCCTGAGTAGGCAAAGACAATCACAAAAATCGTGAGAACCTAGTATTAAGGTACTCCGTTCTTTGTTTTTCCGCTTTTCCGAGGCAATACGTATTGATCGGCGGAACTCAACGCCGCAAAAACCCACAGATTAAAGGTCAGGACGCTTGAATCGCTTGGAAGAGTGGTCGCGGGTTCACACCCCGCTTCGACCACATTTTATTATATTTTCTAAAACGTTTTAATCTTTTCTAATCTCAACCATTATAAATTAACAGTATAAATATTATAAATGGTCCATTTAAAATGTCATTATGACGATAACAGTAATATAAGGTAATACAAAATATTTAATGAGATTTTAAAACCTTCCTCCTCTATTGTGGAAACTACAGAGGATTAGGACGGCTCGCCGAGGATAAGCATAGACAATATACGGCACAAAATAAATAATTGAAATCACTAGGCTTATACGAAAATAATAAACTTTAAAAGGGCAAATATGCTTTATTAAAATCTAGGTATATTTATGTTAGACTTTTATTCACATTATAAATCGGAAAATAAAATGTTGAAAGTGTACAATGAAATATTTTAACGAAATAATCATTTAAGAGAATAGAAAAATATAATAGAATATAAAAAGGATTGAACCTAATTTATCATTTCAAAATTTTTGATCCGTCTGGTTGTCCGTTCGTCGGTATTTTTTATATAAAACAAAAAAATTCTGTTCAAGTATAAAATTTCTGGAATAAAATTAACAATTAACTTAAGTTCCGAAAAAGCTGAGTTAATTTGCTTTTATGAAGAAACCATTCCTAAAGGATTCCTCTTTTATTTTTACCTTTATCATGAGTTCGCTTCACAATATAAGTTTAGTGAACGTTTTTGTAAATTCTTTTTAGGCATTCTAGTACAATAAGCAGTCGTAAATTACTTTACCCTTTGTATTTTTAATGCTTTTTGTCTGATTCGAGAGGGTGTTACAGATGACTGAGCTAAGTGCCATTTCGATAGTTGAGAGACGTAATTGGTTTCTGGCTGAGCTAAAGTGGTAAAGTGGCTTTGGTAAATTCAAAATGCTTTGCCTGCGAGATAAGGATCACTGACAACAAAGAATAGTTGGAAATATTACTTTTTCAATCAATTCAATGATTATCTATCAACGTTTATGTCTATTTTAATATTGTTAGTATTTATTAAATAATTTTATTATAATTGAAATTAACAGACATTAAGCTACCTCAAATTTTAAAATTTTTCTTTTTTTTTTTTTTAGCTTCACGCTTTATCCCGCACATGGCAGGGTAGGCAGAGGGAACTGCAAGAACTATATAAGAACCTAGTGTTAAGACACTCCGTTACTTAGTCCCTGCTTACTCCGTCCCCACTTTCCGCCGTTTTCAAGGCATTGCGTATTGAGTGGCGGAATTCAACGACGCGCTTTGCCTTAGATGCCAGAGCGAAGAAAATGGAAATAGAAAAATCCATCTTCTCCGACTGGGGATCGAACCCAGTAACCGTCTCGTTACAGGCAGACGTTGCGCCTCTGCGCCACGACGGTCCTCAAATTTTAAAATTTTAAAATGTTATCTTATATAAATAATTAAAGAATTGTATCATGCTTCCGCATATTACCGGAGGAAGACAGAGGGAACTTAGTGATTAAACACTCCGTTTCCCACTTTCCACCTTTCGTCTTGTTATCCGAAAAAAAGTGCTATGCGCAGAGAAAAACAATTAAATTATTCCTTCGACTCGACATTAAATCCCAGCTGAGTTAGCTGTTAGACAATGTACTGCAGCGCCACGCCTTACCTATATTCAACGACAAATTTAAATATAAAATACTCTTTAACTAAAATATTTTAACTATAAATATTTCTCACAGAAAATTGACACTCGATAATCTATTATTTTCTTTTGTGGAAAGCACTTAAGGTAGAGGTCTTATCATACAAAACACAATACTTCAATACGAATGCCAATGCGTTGAATACCAACAACAAAAACTGATAAATTCGTCTTTATCAATAGAAAAATGGATTTAAAGTTTTTGTGAGAAGGTAGCATATGTTCATATATTAAGTAGGCAACATATATCAAATCTACAAAATTAGATCTATACATGTAAATGTTTCTAACGGGCAACGTTACAAATATATTCACAAAATCTGTACACTTGTAACATAAAAGGTCGGCATAATAGAGTTTAATCTGATGGAAAATTTGGTTTATTACGCATTTTTCTCGGGATTCATATGCTTTTTTATTTTTAAAAATTCAGTCGTTATGAATAAATTTAGCAATATCGTAGGTTTCATCTTCCGTATATTATATTGAAATGGATTTTAATGAGGAATACAAAAAAAGAACACGTACAGAACTTCGTTAGCGTTGCAAAAGAGTTTTAATTGATGCAAGGACAGAGCTTTGAATAATGAATGTTCAAAAAAAAAAAAAAAAAAATATATATATATATATATATATATATATATATATATATATATATATATATATATATATATATATATATATATATATATATATATATATATATATATATATATATATATATATATATATATATATATATATATATATATATTTGTGCGTACATTGTTAAGAAGAACACATAAACAAGGCAATTATACAGATTTCAATGTAAAATATACTTTTTTTAACTTGGCACGTTTGTAATGAAACAAAAAGCTTTCAGCGGATGCGCCGTTGTTACATTGCATATAATTGCAAGTAATTGTTCAACTGTTACATTCATACAAATGCTGTGTGTCTTTAATAAATTTAAATGTAAAGTATATAACGAATTTTAACTAAATACGGCGCAAACGCAGACGCATAACGTCTACCTGTAATATATATATATATATATATATATATATATATATATATATATATATATATATATATATATATATATATATATATATATATATATATATATATATATATATATATATATATATATATATATATATATATATATATATATATATATATATATATATATATATATATATATATATATATATATATATATATATATATATATATATATATATATATAGACGTTGCACACAATGTCTCGAGTAAAGATTCAAAGTCTTATCGCTTACATTTATGATACATGTAAATACTTGCTAGCTCATCCTTTAGCTGAATAACCAGTTATTTCTAACACTATGTATAGTAATATGGTAGTACTTACTTAGTTCTACACAGTATTATTATTTATTATATTACAGTCTTTTACTTGCTTTAAAATATACTTAAAAAAGCATACATTTTTTATATAGTTCAAAAATCTTAGTCAGATTTTGTTTGTAAGCTGTAGTTAAAAATAGTCCTACTAAGTAGCTTTCGACCATTTTACGTCTAAAGTATTTTCTTTCCAAGCTCCGAAAAACCTCAGTTGATTTAATTACGTATATAAAGTTTCATTTTGTCTAAAGAGGTAATATAACACTTAAGATCATTGTTATAAATATAAATAAATACACACCCTGTATAGCACACTAAGTAACAATATTATTTCCATTAGTGAAACAAAATATTACATCGTTCCGAGCGGCATAAAACAAAAGCATCTTCTCATTTCATTAAGTAAAACCCTGAACAGTTAACAGCGATAAGTATTAGGGGAAATAATCAACGAACCATTAAGCTCATTTCATTACAGCCAATGCCCTGGAGAGACGATTATCGGTCTTTTGTTCCTGCGAATTCTTTTCGATATAATATACAAGGGTCGACATGCGGTTTCTCATAATTCGTTGAATAATTCTGACGCAAAAAAAAGCGGGGACGGAGAAAGCAGGGACTAAGCAATGGAGTGTCTTAACATTGAGTTCATGCAGTTCCTAAAATTTTCTCTGTCTACCCTGCAATATACGGGATAAAGCGTGAAGCTAAAAAAATTTCTGACGCATTCCAAAACTATTGTATATTGCCCGTTAAGTAACATTTCTTACGGTAGTGATTTCTTCTGTGAAATGACTTAGCTATTTTTAAGGTTTTGTTATTTAACGTTTACTTTAATCTAATAAATATAATTTAATTTACTTTACATGTACTGAAATGCGCATTTTTTTGTTCAGAGCGCTTATTTTATATAACATCCTACGAACTGCTATACTTTTTCATCGATATTCTAGAAAGCTTATACGAAACAGATGACATAATATAAAAAAATTTTAGTAGTCATTATTTAGCTTACTTTTTTGAACGTTTTTAGTTTAAGATATTCCTTATTGTATATCAAAATGTCATTGGAAAATATCGGTTACGTTAAATGACCTTTCAATGTGGTGCCATACCAGTATTTCATATTGTTTAGCTGGACATAATGATATTTCATGAGATGTTTCAGATAATATCTGAAGTTCCAGATGATCGGAATATCACACTTCAATAAAAGATGCTTATTATGCTAAACACACTTATAATAAAGAGCCGTCTTCTGGTTTCACCTAGTTAAGGTATTCTATTGTGATTATACATCAGGTGTACTAAATTTCAATTTTTATATGTCAATCGAAAAATGTTTTCTTATTCGATTTTTTTGTTACTATATTCATATGATACTATCATACTGCTTTTGTACTTATTATAGACTAGCTTTTGCCCGCGACTTCGTCCGCGTTTCCGTCGTTTTTCGAAAAAAATTAGCAGATGTCCTCCCTCATAGTTTTGACGTAACAGGCAGATTCACTTTCGTATTTTAGAAGGGAAATAGTAATATAATATGCTAATCCACAAAACTATTAATATTCTCTATAAAACACACACAAAACTATTAATATTCTATATATAACTATATCTCTATTCACGCGCCATGGCTTGTTAGCGTAGGTATTTTTTTCATATATAACTTTGGTGTTTTTGTACCGATTTCTATGATTCTTTTTTTATTAAATAGGTACTAATATTCATTAAAAAAATAAGGATGATGGTGAGTGTTATTGGTATTATATTATACGTAATAGTAAACAAATATAATAACAAATCTCCGAACTGCTAAGCTATCGGGAGTTACACGTGTTATTGTGAGTCAACTATAAAAGATAGACATATATTGTCTTGGGATATTTTTTATATAATTTTTTTTATGTGGAATATTTCCGTTATACATGATTTCTATGTAGCTTTAACCATTAAGGCTGCACACGCGACGGAAGCTAAAAAAACCAAGTAACTTCTCCCGTTTTCCCAACAATTCCTTTCACTGCTCTGCTCCTATTAATGGTAGCGTGATGAAAAGTATACTTTTACCTGCTCAGGAGTATGTAGAATAATTGTACCAAGTTTCGTTAAAATCCGTCGAGTAGTTATTTTTTCCTATAAATAACATACAGACAGATAGACAGACAGACAGACAGAAAGACAGACAGACAGACAAAAATTTTACTGATTGCATTTTTGGCATCAGTATCGATCACTAATCACCCCCCGATAGTTATTTTGTAAATATATTTCATGTACAGAATTGACCTCTCTACAGATTTATTATAAGTATAGACTAGATCTTTAAAGTATCTTTCAAATCTGTCTAGTAAATTCCTAAGATGAGCGTGTACAAAAAGACAAACATATAAATAGTTTAAATATTTTAGATAAACGTTCTGTTACTGTTTTAATATCGGCTTCGCTCTGTATAAATTATTGGTAAAAATGTTCAATGTTGACACACTGTTTTTACTGTTTTACTAAAGAATTACAATATTTTTTACGAGATACCTACATAGGTAGTCAGAGAGAAACGCCAAACGTTGCGATCCCTGCATACCTCTTTCGCTTCGTTCTCTGTCATACATGCTCTCCGGGGAGCCTTCATGTTTTTTACGTGACTTTTCTCCAGTATCTTTAACACTGTTTTTTCAAAAGTTAACTGAAATCTCTTTTTACTTCTCTCTTGCTTCAAATTCATATAAAAATAAAAATGATTTTTACCTTTCTTTCATCACCGATTCTTTTAAAGTGTCCATACCAACTGAGCACGTCCTTCTCCATGCTCACAGTGACATCCCCGGTACCAGACCTACTATCCTTTGCAACTCTTCGTTGCGGATTTGGTCAAATAATATGACTAATATATAATATATAATAATATGACTCCTCGTATCCTTCGAAGAGATAATTATCTCTTTATTATAATCAATTATTATAAAACCACGAATCCATATAAAGCACAGTTTAAACGAAGCACTTATTGACTGTCTTGACTTTGAAATTTTGTTTTCCTAATGGATTGTGTCCATAGGGACAATAACAATTGGGTCTATAGGCACTATAGACCTGAATAAATGGTGTAAATTTCAGCGTAATATCTTCACTAAGTCTTTTTAATTTTCTTAAAATTGTCTTGATGTACAGACAGATAGATAAAACAGAAGGTTCTACTTTCCTTTGCTATGGAATCTTAAAATTTTATAGCATAGAAAATAAAAACTACGAATAATCTACGAAAAATAAGATGAGTCACTAATATTAATACAATGGCAATCTTTTATGTCAATCTTATCATTTAGGAGGAAAGAAATAAAACAGTTTGAGGCTGCCGAAAGAGTAAAAAACTGAAATTGTCAAGTCATTTGTTAGAGTTACTTCAACGTTCCTTTATTTTATTGTTTTACGAATAAGATCTTTACTGATTTCGGTTCTAAACTACAAAAAAGACTTTTGTCAGTACAAATACTATACCTATATATATCTAGACTCAATTTTTCTACGTACGTAACATTTTTGCTTTGTTACAATTTTAATATGTTAAGCACGGACTGCCATAAATTTTTATTTATTTTTTTCATTTTGGTCACCTCGTAGAACTAAGATAAGCTGTATATTGTACATTATGAAGATTTAGTAAACAACTGTGTAATGTTTAAGTGTTGCAAAGTATTTCAACCAGCGTAAAAGGCACCTAGATATCTAAATCGCTATATACAACATGCTTAGACATAAACATGAAACCATATTTTAAATAGTATCTATATTAAGCTCTTATATTGTCCCAATCATGTCTCTAGACTCTCGTTCTATAGAATATCTTGTTATTGGTGAGCTGATATTATCGGAGTCTGCAATTGTTCTCTTTGACAATAGTTGAACTTTGTCAATATACGTAGTGGGGTAACTTAAGTTCAACTATAAGTTCGATGTACGTAACTAATAGTGTGTGTTCTTAACCAGGTTTAGCCAATGGCTGTTATTTCAAAACTTGCATTGCAGTACAAGGACAAGTACAAGTACAGAACAAGTTCTTACCATGTAATAAGGGGAAATTATATGAATATTACCTTATTGTACCTGATGTTAGAGAAATATTATTCAGGTTTTGTAAAGATATTGAAATTTATGACATGCGAAATTAATATGTAACTTGTCAATTGTTACAGGACAGAAGATGGAAAATGAGAAAAGTGAACAATGACAGCATGTCCCCGCCGCGAGCGATGACCCTGCAGGGCGCCGGGGGTCGCGAGCCTCCGGCGGGGCCCGCCCGGCACCACGCGCCCCTCAGCCCGCCCTCGATATATTTTTTAAAACAATTCACGCTTATTAGGCTATATCTACTATTTCTACGGGTGATATCTTGTTTACACGACGCCGCTATACCTCGAACGGGCGCGAACTTTAATTTTCCAAAGCGTCCACTAGTCAAATTAAAAGCGGTCACGAGTGTGTTTGCGTTTCGAACTAGAATATTGTGTTGCAATGTTATTGCGTTGTTAGTGAATGCTATAGAGCAATTATTCGTTGTTGCCAAGTGTTTAGTGTGCGTGACGAGAATACGGGGCGGAGGCCAGACGGTCCTACCACTGCTGCTTCTGAGTGGACTTTTGAGATACAGCGATGGTAGGCGTGATAATGACTTACACATTGGTGGTATATTCCCAATGGAGGGAGAGGGTGGCTGGCAAGGTGGGCAAGCTTGTAAGCCTGCCGCTGAACTTGCACTCGCTGATGTTAACGCAAGGTCGGATCTCTTATCAGGATTCAAATTACTTCTTCACAGCAATGACAGCAAGGTAAATTGTTTAATGTTGACATTATCACGGTCCTTTTCATTATTTATATGTAATTACATCGTTTATATTTCAATTAATTAAACACTCGTCTAACGATCGATTACAATATTGTGATTAATCCTATTATATTAAGTATCGAATTTATTATTATTAAGCTTAATAGAAATACTTTGACGACGAAGGTATTAACGAGGCCGCTACGAAACGAGAAGGCGTTACGATCTCGGGTGGCGGACCACGATAGCGGAGAGTGAACCTGACATTCGATTCAATTATTGAAAATTTATGAATCGCTCACGAAAGAAAATTTTATTGGATAGAATTTCCGAGCCGGATGGAAGTGATTTCCCAATTTATACATTTTAACTCTCAGATAAAATTGATGATTTCATTCGTTCTAATATTTGATATCGGTAGCTTAATCGTAATAAGCAAATCGGAATTTTATGGCTATTTTGTTGATTGAATACAAGTAATATAATGTACAAGTAATGTCAAATTAAGATCCACTGAGTCAGTCAAATAACTATTGATAATTTTCACATAACAAACTTTTACGTTGGTAGGAGAAGAAGAGGCGTAGAAGGTCCGGCAATTATAAATTCAAAGTTTTAGTATATAATAGTTTTTTTAATTCAAAAATCATTGCTTTCAGAATTATGAAAATGGAATAAATCTATTCCGTTAATAAAGATATAAACGTTAATTTAAATTTAAACAAAATATAAACATATAATAAATTCCTTTCGTTAATGTACTTATAATTTGCGGATCCAGCACTTATTTATAAATACAATATATATTTTATTTTAGTATCTTTTCCTAATATTCTCAGAATTTTAGATATAAAGTGACTGACATCGCCTGTCATTCTCCTACAGTACGTCAACGTTAATTATTTAAGCCGGTCCTTTCATAAGCTTGACGGCTCTTTCTGACAAGCGAAGCTGAATTTTTAATATCCAATTAATGCGAATTTAAGTAAAAGGATATTAATTAAGAAGCTTCTCATTTTTTTATGAATCATGATCTTAATGTCGTGTAAATGATCAAAGAATGAAAGTTTTAATTTAGATAACAATTTCAAAGAGGAGAAATTAACTGCAAACCTGTAAATTAAAGTTATTTCATTTTATTTCGTGATCGACTTAAAAAGCTGACTGACTGACTGGTAAAATTAAAGCAAAATATAGTAGCCACCTAGTTTAACAGTTATGATGTTGAGAGTAGTGGCTTTGCAGTGGAATTGCCGTCTAGCTATAGAATTGTCATGAATTAAAAAATATATAAAGAAATTCGTTACATATAATTAGAGTATATAAACTAACATAAAACATACCATAAACACTCTGCCATGAGTGTAAGACTGAGAAGAAGAAGAACAGGTAGAGAAACTGTAATAATAACATAATAACAATAATAACATATATATGGAGATCCTCTCAGGCACTTTGAAGTAGCATCTCCAAATATATGTTATTACTACAGTTTCTCCTGGATGTTACATTTGAAGGCTTTAACTTGAAAAATGAACTTCCCAATTTTTTCGGTTTTCATCTGCAGCGGAAACCCTTTAATAAAGCTCCATTGTCTGTTTTTTTCGCTGTTCTGTGCAAAATTCGAAAACTATTCAATCTATCTAGGTCAGATAATAAATAAAAGTTAGGCTTTTCAACGTTTTCTTTCTCTAAACTTCAGCCTTAAAGTTATTAATATGGTTAATTAAATAAAAAGAAATAACAATGAATGAATTACGTTTTTTTTACAATAATGAAGATTTTTGAAAAGTTATACGCTAAGTCCTCTAAAGAATTCTGTAGCAATTAAACAATCTAGCTTCGACCTGTTATAAAAGAAACAGCAAGATATTTGTAACATAATGTAGTATGCTTGTAATAAATAATATTTTATAAGAGTGTATTAAGCGGGGACGGAGAAAGCAACGGAGTGTCTTAACACTAGGATCGTATGGTTCCTGCAGTTCCCTTTGCTTACCCTGCCATGTGCGGGATAAAGCGTGAAACTATAAAAAAAAAGAGTGTATTAAGTTATTTTGTAATTTTTTGATTTATCTTTTAATATATTTAAAGAATTAATATAAAGGGACTAAAATCAAACATTAAAAAATCCTGAAATTAAAAAAAAGAAGATGTATGACATGTCGAAGACGTAAACCAATTTTCAATATATTCTACGTTCAAATTTTTGAAGGTAAAGCCAAAGAAGTCGGGTCATATACCTTTTTAGCTTAGTAACTTTACTTCAACCTTTCTGAGATTTTGATAAATCCCAGAACTTAATCCAGGGCTTATTTAAATAAGTAGATGCAAGGGACAACATATTCTTAGCTGGTACGGAAAATATTGCGAATTACGACAAAGGACGGGCAATTTAGCGCAAATGTATACAGATTCATTTGATAGTGGCCTAGAATCAATACCGGATGGCATATAAAACCAACTGGTCGTAAATCGTGTCTTACTCGTCTAACTGCACTTGTCTAACGTCGCTCGAAAAGTTACATAGTCCACAAGTATAAAGATTCCCTGATTGGGAAATTGTGTAAATATTACTTAAATACATACGAGTATAATGTTAAGAATAAATAATCATGTTAACAATAAAATAAAACTAATCAATTAATAAAATAATTAATTATTTATTTGTTTATTACAATAATTAATTATTTGTTTATTATTAATAAATATTATAAATTAGAAGATAGTTGGATATACAGACAAATAAGATAGAAAAACTTGTCAGACTAAGAAACACATTAACTAGAAAATTATTGATAGATCCTTTATTTATCTATTTATTACTTTAGTTGGCCAAGCGCTTGAACTAATTTCAAAAGGCGAGGGTTTAAATACAGCTAATTTAATTTATAATGGTACACTTTTTAGAGAAGTTTTAGAGATAGTTTAACTCCCTTGACGAGCATTCCATACTATGATGTATTATTTATGTCACATATTTAATATTTTGATTTAGTCTTCCATTTGACTAATTATTAGTTGGACCTAGTGTTCTATGTATAACACATATTTAAAATATTTATTCACATGCTTTACTTAACCATTTATAATTAAATATTTAATTTTATATTATTTTCTACAGTGTGAGCCAGGTCTGGGAGCGAGTGTTATGTACAATTTGCTGTACAATCCGCCACAAAAGCTGCTGTTATTGGCAGGCTGCTCAACTGTATGTACCACTGTAGCAGAGGCAGCCAAAATGTGGAATCTGATGGTTGTGAGTATTAGTTGTGTGATTATTTTTTTATTTAAAAGGTGAAAGCTGGAAATTTAATCTCATTCACAGTGATTTATTTTCATTTATACATATATGAATTATTTTTATTTGGATTCCTGAGTAGAGGTACTGACTCAATGTCTTGAAAGTTGGCTAAAAATAGGTTTAAATATTTTTATTAATCAATTATTTAATTTTAATTATAGTTTTTTAATTTAATTTTTATTTACTTTTTTAATTTAATTTATAATTATTTTTTTATCATTAGCAGGATTACTTCCATTTTAGGATGTTACTCCAAATGAAACAGCATGAAAGGATGTCTTAAATCTTCAATCCACCTACACAGCTATAAGCTATAATGATTGAATGATTTATTTTTATAAAAAGACGTATTTATTATATTAAAAAATAAATTTCCTTACTCACGTTCACCGTTCACTGTTTTACGTATCAAACACAGTTGCTACTTCCAATTTCTAGGTTGATACGTTATATTTCACATTACTATTTCGCCAGACAATTTCAAGTCTATATTAGAATAATATTATATTTAATAAAAAAGGCATCGATGCAAATTAAAACTTACATACACAACATACATGTCTATTCTATATATAAAGAACCGTCGTGGTGTAGAGGCGCAACGTCTGCCTGTAACGCGACGGTTTCTGGGTTCGATCCCCAGTCGGGGAAGATGGATTTTTCTATTTCCATTTTCTTCGCTCTGAAAAACTAGGCAAAGCGCGACGTTGAGTTCCGCCACTCAACACGCAATGCCTCGAAAAAGGCGGAAAGTGGGGAAGGAGAAAGCAGGGGCTAAACAACGGAGTGTCTTAACACTAGGTTCATATAGTACCTGCAGTTCCCTCTGCCTACCCTGCCATGTTCGGGATAAAGCGTGAAGCAAAAAAAAAATAATAACGTATAAAAATTAATAACGTACTAACGAATACAATTCAATTTACTGAGAAAATACATAAATATTTCCATAAAGTACTCTATATATGCCTGAAGTTTCTTATTAGCCCAAAGTTAACTGTAAAAATTTGGTGTTGAGTAAAAAAGGTCTCTTAAGTTTATTCGAATAACAAAAGCAATATAGTAGCTGTTACTTAAGAACTATACGCGGTTAAGAATTGTATAGAAATCTTTGAATAACACTGAGTTAACAAGATTACATAAATAACTTATATGACTTAACGATGTAAAAGTTTGAGTTTAATATCATTTTCCATGAAATAGATGTAAGCTACGCTCAAAGCGGTTTGTGTTTGCAACAGACTTAATTAGCAGTAAGTAGCTTACTTGTAATTACGTCCAGTGTGAAACCACAATGCTTGGTATTATAGTGTGGTGAAAAAGTATACATTTTTGTACTTTAATTTGGATCTTCGTGAATGAACAGACAAAAAGTAAATAAGCATTTTCAATTAATATTTTTATATATTTTTTCGATACCTCCCCTCGATATCGACCTCTTGGAAGGTTTCTGATAGGACTCAGTTTATTATCCATCCCTTGAATTGAATTGATTTTTTACATTTTCCATTGTCTTCTTTTTTACGTTCTTCTTCGTAATTAATGACTTTCTTATGAAAACTATGTTTTTCTTAATAATTAACAATTTTTGCTATTTATTTTTATTATTCTTCAGATTATAGAAAATATTGATACTTGCACGTAGCAAAATTTTGATAATAGTAAAAAAAGTTGAACGATATTTCATTGAATTGGATAAATTGAGTTTACCTTTAACATTCTAAATAACAAATAATTTAAAGTAATTTAAAATACATATTTTAGATTGTAAAATAAAAATTTTACTCACAAAGCTAAAGCAGAACTCTAACTGAAGCTTTTGGCCTAAAATTGTGTACCTTGCTATTATAAAACTTTATACCAATATCCGCTTTAGAGCATCTAAGTATATTTATATGTGGCAAAAATATATTATAAAACTGATTTCTTTATATTCCTCTTTTACAAGATGGTATATGGTACCACCTTGAAAAATATTCTTTTTACCTAAACCAATCTAAGACTTGTAATTTTTTTAATTTTGTTCAAATAACAGTTTTAAATTTAATTTTTTACCCAAAACGACTTTGACGTTATAATTAGTGTTGTTCAAAATAATCTTTATAATTAAATTTTAAAACATGATCAACCAGTCAATCCCAATCAACTGAGGCTTTTATAACTCAGTAATATAAGCATTTAAAATAAATTAAACATTTATTGTGTTTCAAAAGCCTCAATGTCCGTTGATTATTTCACAATAGTTAACGAATCTGTTGTGTAAACGTGATATTATTTCGCTTTGTATCAATTGTTTATCTAAAATTGGCACTATTTGAGCATATGAATTTATACTATATTATAGCTTTATATTTATTTCAAATTAAAATTAATACTCCGTTCCAAATATATGTTTGTCTTTAAACCGACTTTATGCTCATAGATGTGCTCCAGCTTATGGTTGGACCGAAAACGGTACACTGACACCACTTTTAATTCATACATAAAAGAAAAGATGAATTTTTAATATTATAAAATATATATTTTACAGTACTAAAATGTTAAGTGTAAACGTTATTAAATATAGTAAATAAAGTTGATTTAGAAATAGAGCAATAATCTTTCGTTTAATGTATTTAAATATAACTTATTAATATGTGCTTTTAGTTCACTACTTTTACTTAATATATAGTTTTTTTAAATAATTACTTATTTGTATTAATTATTTTTATTTATTACATTTTTTTTGTAACTTTAAGTTAGCCTATTTATTTTGTAAATATTGTATATTAATTTTATAACATATATATTTTTATAAAATTATATTTTATGAAATAATTTACTAAACAGCTTTCATTTTTTTTAGTTGTGTTACGGCGCATCGTCACCAGCGTTGTCAGATCGAGCGCGTTTTCCAACATTGTTCCGAACACACCCTTCAGCAACAGTCCATAATCCGACTAGGATAAAACTAATGCAGAAATTCGGCTGGTCTCGCATAGCCATCCTGCAGCAGGCGGAAGAAGTATTTATATCGGTAAGTTCTTACGCAATACTCTAACAGTACTTACTTTATGATAAACGAAGATACGAGGTGTGTTCAAAAAGTATCGCGAATTTTGAATTTTCGCGGGTTACGTATATTCGAATTTCAATTTTTTTGTGGCGTTATGTTGGTACTCATGTCTCTCACTTATGCCGACAACCTCGGCCATTTTGAATGTTCACTTAATTGTTGACAGCTGCTTTGCTTGCACGTGTTTTGGATCGTCTTCGATTTTTACCCATTCAAAAAAATGGATCAAAGAACGTGTTTCAAATTTTGTGTGAAAAACGAAATTAAGTGCGCGGATGCATTCCGAATGTTGACTGTGGCATACGGAGAAGCTACCTTGGACCGAAGCAACGTTTATCGGTGGTACAAAATGTTCTCAGAAGGCCGAGAAGATGTGAACGACGAAGAGCGTGCCGGACGCCCGAGCACTTCAACAACAGACGAAAAAATTAATGAAGTGGAGAAAATGGTATTGGCCAATCGTCGAATCACCATTAGAGAAGTTGCTGAGGACCTAGACATATCGATTGGCTCGTGCCATTCGATTTTTATCAATGATTTGGGCATGAGACGGGTCGCCGCGAAATTCGTACCAAAATTGCTCAATTGCGACCAAAAACAGCATCGCATGAACATTGCTAATGAGATGTTGGACTCTGTCCGCGACGACCCAAATTTGCTCCAGAGGGTCATAACTGGTGACGAATCGTGGGTTTATGATTATGAAGCGGAAACCAAAGCTCAATCATCTCAATGGAAGCTGCCGCACGAACCAAGACCGAAAAAACCGCGCCAAGTTCGGTCGAATGTGAAAGTTTTGCTGACAGTTTTCTTCGATTGCAGGGGCGTGGTGCATCATGAGTTCTTGCCACAGGGTAGAACGGTCAATAAGGTTTATTACCTGCAAGTTATGCGCAATTTGCGCGAAGCAATCCACCAGAAACGCCCGGTTTTGTGGAAGAACAAAAATTGGCTTTTGCACCACGATAACGCCCCTGCTCACACATCGTTGCTTGTGCGCGACTTTTTGGCCAAAAACAACACACTAATGATGCCGCAGCCACCGTATTCCCCAGATCTGGCCCCCTGTGACTTTTTCTTGTTCCCTAAACTGAAGAGGCCCATGAAAGGACGACGTTATGCTACACTTGACGAGATAAAGACGGCATCGAAGGAGGAGCTGAACAAGATAAAAAAAAATGATTTTTTGAAGTGCTTCGAAGATTGGAAAAACCGTTGGCACAAGTGTATAATATCTCATGGGGATTACTTTGAAGGGGACAAAATAGATATTCATGAATAAATAAATAATTTTTGAAAAAACACAAAATTCGCGATACTTTTTGAACACACCTCGTATACTGCACATTTTTCAATACTTTTTTGTAGAAAACAAAGAAAAATGTGTCCAACAATTTATAAAATGTAGAAAATGTTCTTTAAATTGCAAAAAGAAAATCGTAGTGAGTAGAGTTCTTAAGGTTCGAAATGGTAACATATATAGCGTTGTGTCATAGAGTGGCTTCTTTGGGACTCTAACAACTGACCATATAGAAAATTTCCGTATGTTTTAAAAAATTGCGAACAATCAACTCATATACTTATATATCAATAACTACATCCCCTTTACGGGAATACGTAATTACTAATAATCCCATATATTGTTAACTATTACTATTGTAAGGCTTGAACTTTGACTGTATATCGATTTTATCATTACAGTAAATATTAATCTGCCTATCCACTATTTAAAAAAATATCTTTTTTTTTTTCTTCACGCTTCATGCTTTATCCCGCACATGGCAGGGTAGGCAGAGCGAACCGTAGGAACCATATGAACCTAGTGTTAAGACACTCCGTTGCTTAGCCCCGGCTTTCACCATCCCCACTTTCCGCCTTTTTCGAGGCATTGCGTGTTGAGTAGCGGAACTCAACGCCGCACTTTGCCTAGTTTCCAGAGCGAAGAAAACGGAAATAAAAAAATCCATCTTTCCTTAGTGGGAATCGAACCCACAAACCGTCGCGTTTACAGGCAGACGCTTACGCCTCTGCGCCACGCCACGCCAAAATTGTATGTTAAATATTTATATAAAACTTAAAAGAAATATATGACTAACTAATTAAAATACAATTTCTGCGAACGACATTTAAATTTTCAAAACAAAACCCTTAAGGGTTCGAAATGGAATATCAAAGCTTATATGAATCCGTAATTTTATTTCCTCGAAACTTTCTATATGCCTTTATAATAAATGAATAAATATTTATATATTACAATCATGTATACTGCCTGAGGGAATAATGTTATATGTACATTCTAACTATTTATTGCTAATACTAATATAATTATTTTTTCAAGTTTAAGCTTAGCTTGTTTAAAAATATTTGCTTGTAACTTTGTTTACAACATGAAATATGGGAAACAATGTGTAGACTAATATGACGAATAGCGTTTTTAAAGATCTATACGTCAAAATAATATCTGTCTGCCTGTCCGTCTGTCAATATATTCTTCATAAAGATAAAAAGTTTTGATTAGTATCTAATATCTAGGTGGATAACCTCTTGTAGACAGTAAAATCAATTTTTTTATTTAACCCAATCAAAAGATATGAGCGCTTATGTTATTGTAATCAAAACCTATAGGGTACATTTTGTTGATCTTACATTATAAAATAAAAAAATTATAGTATAATCAAAAGTTAGAAGTCATAGTTCAATATAAAAGAAAAACTGGAACATAAGAACTTTTTAAATATATCTAGAGTTCATATGACCTCATATTTAAAGTTTGTCGACTCTTATACTTCATTAATCATAAAAGAACTTACAGTATATAAAGGGGAGTATTTTCCCAGGAGTATACTCTTGAGGTATACTTATACTCATGAAATTGGTAAGGAGTCTTGGTGTTCGAGTCACTACAAAAATAGTAATTTCGTTCATTGTAAATCGTAAAGTAGAAAAAATATTAACTACTTAGGAACTATCTAATAACATTGAAGTACATTTCATTTCTTGAATTGTTAGAATACAAATAAATCGATTTTAAAACTCAATGAAGCTCGATGAAACGAGCTCAATGAAGCTGTAGCCCAGCTTCACTAATCCTCTATATACTAATACATGGACTTTACTTATAAATAAATTAAGTGATTTAGTACAGAGAAAAGAGGTTTTGTAATTTGAATTTATTTTCCATCAAAAGATAATACAATAATGTTTTCTCTCTAATTGACAGGTTTACTACCAAGTAGTAAACCTGTCAATTAGAGAGAAAACATTATTGTATTATCTTTTTGGAACTATGAGGTATCTTTGATATTTTACAGCAGACCGGAAAAAAAGTTATAACCTATACGCATCTTCATAGGAACTTGTATTTAAAGCTTTAACCATATCATTTTTTATTTATTTTTCATTTTAAATGCAAATTTACTTAATAAAATATGTTTAAACAGGTACACTGTAATGGAACTAATATTATTCTAAAAATATTCTAATCGAAAACCTTGAACTTTTTTTATATGAATAACATTTAACTGTAATTTCATAGTAGAATAAAATTTAAAAGTTTTTTTTTTTGGTAACTTTATACACGTCCATACAATGCTTTAGAAAATATAACATAACAATGAGTATAATTAGAGTAGAAATTAAGCTTCTGTACAAAATGTGCACGCAGACTTGACTAAAGCGGGCTTATTTTTTATACGGAAAATTTTCATTGAAAAGCCAGTGAGAAATAGATGGAGATTACTATGAACGCAAAGGATCATTATAAAATTAATTTTCCTTTGAAATATGTCGTTATAATTAATAATTTTATATTTCATAGAGTATATTAATTTATGTGAAATACATTATCTAGTGTTTGTAATAAAATGAATTTATATATATATATATATATATATATATATATATATATATATATATATATATATATATATATATATATATATATATATATATATATATATATATATATATATATATATATATATATATATATATATATATATATATATATATATCTCACTTTAATCGTTTAACTAACGAATGTAAAAATATGCTTATTTAACAATAAGTATATCCTCCTCTGTAACTGCTCTGCTTTTGTCTGTCTCCTAATTTAATACTTACACTATATAAATATGTAATATTGAAAAAAAATAGTAAAATGTCCTTTCTATATTTCGTTCACAAGTGTAATGTACTAAAGCGAAAGATGAAAAAAAGCTTAATAGACGACGACTACCTAATTATTTTTCATTATAAGCTACAAGTACAACGTTTTTGAGGTGACTGTCACATTTTCATTCATAAAATATACAAAACAAAATATCTCGCATTATATATGAAAAGCACATTCGAGATCTTATTGTTCTTGGGATTTTTTAACAAACGCGCTTTGAGATATGGTTTTCCTGAATGCTGTTGCCAGCGATAATGTATTTTTGTGAATTTATTATGTGTCATTAGCTAAGTAAATTGAAAAATGTACATGTAATAATTAAATTAAATATATATAATTAAATTAAATATAATTAAATTAGTTAAAATGCATATAAATCTGTGGTTTTACATAACTTTAATATGGAAAAGTTCTCAAAATAGAAACAGTCTTTCAACGTTAATAGTGTTAATATAAATTAATCATAATTCTGTATACGTATAGAATACGAGATACGAGGTGATAAATTTCAATAAGGTCATTGATTTGGTATATTTATGTATAAATAAATACGTAAGAATTTATTTAGGTACAATTTTGTAACTAGTATTTATTTCCAGTACTTCATAAAAAAGGGTAAACGTAAAATGCATTTATTACATTTTCACACTAACATTTCACAACCAGACAAACCTAAGTATCGCCCTAGTACATGTGTCAACGTCTTGGAGACCTCGATTTATTTCTACCAACACTATATAAAGCTGTTCTCTTCTTAAATATTATATGTACCTGTATACATATAAAACAGAAGAAGCGATGGAAAACCAATAATAATGTACCACCGCAAGGTATGTAGGTCACAACGATCTTGCATGACTTACTCTAGTCGATTTGCGGTTAGATACTTATTTGTTTCAACATCAAGTGGGATTTGACACGCAGAGCCTCTCCTTTAAATGTTCGCATAGTCAATTTTCATGTCAAGTAAATTTAACTACCTACTACGTATTAATAATTATGATGATTTTTGTCGCTAATATATGATTTATTTTATTTCCTGTTCTATTAACAAAATCTTGTCCATATATAAAAAAAATATGACGATCTCTATACGATAAGCAGTCGTGGATATCATTAACGAAGGCCTTTATCGTGCAGTGGGCGTAAAAAAGCTGAAATATTGATAACGATGATGTATTAAATCCCCTAAGAGTGGTACGTTTGTATTATTTTCTTAAAAAAAAGTATGGTATAAGCCTTAAATTTGTTAGGATTGACGATATATTATATCTCAGCCTATGGCCTTAGCCACAATTTATTCGTAGGTTCTCGTAGATCTTTTTCTTCTTATATAAGAAACAAAATATTCAGTATGGCGATTAAATAACGTACGTTGTTGTTCATATCATTTTATGTACTCATATACTCCAAGGCCTACTTACACTACAGAGTGCGGAGTGATGAATGAGACGCGAGTCTTTCACACTGGTTTCAATGTAATTAGGACACGGTTTTGTGTATAAGTGGTTTTGAGGCATCACGCTCCCATTTAGTATGTCAGCGTCCAAATATTTGCGATTAACAAACAAAAAGTATGAAATCTAACGAACCAGGTGTTAAAATAAACGATCCAAATGTTGAATTAACATACTTTAATAGCTCGGGCCAACATTTATTTTATGGGCTATTCATTTATTTATCTATTTATATGTTATGTAATAGGGTGTATTTGCATATTTATTATTTTACGTTAAAGCAGTTTTCATATTATATTTTGTATAAATTTATATATAAATTTTGAAGTCTTTTTTAGGCAAATGGCAAAATATTTTTCTTCGAGCAAGTAACAGCCGTACATTAAGTCCATCTGTCTTGCCTTTTGTAGCTGTGTAATGTACTAATACCATGAAACATACAAATAAGGCAATCACGTTGATGGAATGAGTTGCCGTAAGCACGTCTGAGTACTTGTCAAAAGAGACACGTAACAAAACTGGAAATAAAGAAATCTGTTGAATATTTGCGTCGCCTTAATTCTCGTCACTTTAATTGAGGTAGGGAAAAATTTAAATAAATACAAAAAAAGCACAGTAAATAACTAAAAGGTTTCTCGCGTCTGAAAAAAATCAAAATAAAAAAAATACAGAAACTTTATTATATTCTGCTATTTTTCGCTATCACTCTTTGCACAATGTGCTGTTAAAAAATAAATATCTTTATAGAAAAGTTAATAAATAAACTAAGCTGAAATTTGATATATCAACATGTCAAATAGCTTTTGTATAGATTCTCTTAGGTTCTAATAAAGGCCACACTCTACATTATCCGTCTGAAACGAAGTAGCTTTCATGTTAAAATCAATAGTACATAATGGAGAATTTGCGTTTGCTGTGATAATAATATTTTATCATTTGAATAACTTGTATTATTGTATTACTAAATTTAGAGAGTATATTTTTTTCCAATATACGATAAAAACAATATACATGTATTTTTTAAATAATTAAAGTTATTTTTTATATTAAGCACATGTTTATAAAAATATCGTATCTTCTATGATATTGGGATTAAATTCAAATATATATATATATATATATATATATATATATATATATATATATATATATATATATATATATATATATATATATATATATATATATATATATATATATATATATATATATATATATATATATATATATATATATATATATATATATATATATATATATATATATATATATATATATATATATATATATATATATATATATATATATATATATATATATATATATTATATATATATATATATATATATATATATATATATATATATATATATATATATATATATATATATATATATATATATATATATATATATATATATATATATATATATATATATATATATATATATATATATATATATATATATATATATATATATATATATATATATATATATATATATATATATATATATATATATATATATATATATATATATATATATATATATATATATATATATATATATATATATATATATATATATATATATATATATATATATATATATATATATATATATATATATATATATATATATATATAGGGTAAACTTGCCTAATTCGTACCACTTAAGTACGATTTAAGAACATTCGTCTTAAATCGTACTAGGATATTCTTAAATCGTACTTTGAGATCCTATCATTGGTTTACAATATTAAAATTAAAAATCTTAGTAGCTAATGTATTGAATGCTAGTACATTAGTATTTAGTAATACAGCCAATGGTTTCTGCCAATTCCTGTCCGTCATCACAGTAACATTTAATTTTTTTTGTTGTTCCTGCACATAGCTTATGTATCCATAATTCACAATTACTGCATTTAATCATGTTTTCTTTGTTTCTGTTGAATAATGTTGTAATCATCATCCAACAGTCATTTTCATCTTGTTCTTGTTTCTATTTCTTGTTTTTTTAGGTATTTTCCTTTTCTTTACATTTAGCTTCTTTGGTATGGTTTTCTTCTTGGTTTCTTCTACTTTAACTTCAAGCTCTTGTTTATATGGACTTCCTGTAATAACAAGAGTGCCTTTGGCTTTTCTTTTAACTGGTTTTAATGTCCCAGAAGTGAATTTATTGACAACAATACTCCAAGTGTCTCTAGAATTAGCTTTGAAGAAAGAATGTAGTTATTTTTCTTCTATGTTACCTTTTAAACATTGATCTTGCTGTTTTTTTGACATGTAGCCCTAAAATAGTAACAAAATAATTGGATACAAATAAAATACAAAAAATAACTAAAAATTAAAATGAAATTATAAATAGTTTTCCAAAATCGTACCGGTACGATTTAAGAAGTTGCTGCGAGTACGAAATAGGCACAAGTGTCAACTGAATTTCAAATCTGCTACAAAAAAAAATGTCAACAAACAAGGGAGTTTTATTTTGTGAAATACATTCATAAATATACGCATAATTATATTATAATAAGGTAAACAGCTTAAGAACGATATACTTATAAGACAGTTCTTGTGAAATATGCGAAAAAACTGTTCAAAAAGTAGGAATAAACTTACCTGCTTTATATTTTAGTCGGGAACAACGTAGCAGATTTGTATTTGTCATATGGCAATATGACCGCCAGTTCTTAATATTTTATGGTACTAAAGGCACTAATAACTATTACCCAAGCCGAGATATAGAGGAGGTACGATTTAAGCGCAGGTACGAATTAAGCAAGTTTACCCTATGTCTGTATAAATTTATATACTTATATATATATATATATATATATATATATATATATATATATATATATATATATATATATATATATATATATATATATATATATATATATATATATATATATATATATATATATATATATATATATATATATATATATATATATATATATATATATATATATATATATATATATATATATATATATATATATATATATATATATATATATATATATATATATATATATATATATATATATATATATATATATATATATATATATATATATATATATATATATATATATATATATATATATATATATATATATATATATATATATATATATATATATATATATATATATATATATATATATATATATATATATATATATATATATATATATATATATATATATATATATATATATATATATACCGTCGTGGCGCAGAGGCGCAACGTCTGCCTGTAACGCGACGGTTACTGGATTCGTCGTTCATCCCCAGTCGGAGAAGATGGATTTTTCTATTTCCATTTTCTTCGCTCTGGCATCTAAGGTAAAGCGCGGCGTTGAGTTCCGCCACTCAACACGCAATGCCTCGAAAACGGCGGAAAGCGGGGACGGAGAAAGCAGGGACTAAGCAACGGAGTGTCTTAACACTAGGTTCCCACAGTCCCTGCAGTTCCCTTTGCCTACCCTGTCATGCGCGGGATAATGCGTGAAGCTAAAAAAAAATATATATATATATATATATATATATATATATATATATATATATATATATATATATATATATATATATATATATATATATATATATATATATATATATATATATATATATATATATATATATATATATATATATATATATTCTTTTCTCTAAAAAACTGCTATATAAAAAAAATGTTCGTGAAATTATAATATTTTAGAATTTTTGTTTATTGGCACAAAAGTGTATATTTATTTATTATTAGAGGTAGTCTTGCGCGATTCTTGGTTGCGAGTTCGATTCTCACTTGTGGCAATGAAATATTTATATTTCTCTGCTAAGATACCCTCTTCTGTCGCCTTAAATGCAAATCTGGGACAAAGAGCTGGGAAAAGAATATGAAGGGCGGATTTTCACTTAGAATATTCCTACAATTAATTAATTTTATGAACTATAGAAATAATTAATTAATATAAGTTAAGTTAAAACAAATAGAAAGTAAACTATGTGCAATTTATTCCAAGAAGCTTTTACCGGCTTTTACGCAACGCAACTACCTCAACGTAGAAATTTGCACGTGGCCACTAACTCTCAAGTGATATAAGAGCTTAGTTATAAGTGCATACTGAAAGCCAGTACATCTGCATTTCAAGAACTTTTAGTGTTTATAGTGCATATATTGCAAATTATTGATTTTCACGATATTTACACGTTTTAAATGGTAACCCATTATCTATAGGTTAGCTCTTAATGGTCCCTAAGCTTTTAAGCGTCAAGCCAACCAAGAAATCAATGGCATAAAATTTGTATTAACTGACAGACAAATGTCACTTTAGTTCTTCGTTATTACTAAAATATACGTGATTAATCCGGTTAAGTGTTTTATTTAAAAGGATCGGCTAATTGATTCTATAATCAATTAGTCACTCCACTATTAGTTCAATTAACTGATCAAATAATGGTAACTATAGAAAATAAAATAGAATATAGTTTTTAATGCTCAATTTTACTATTATTCTATATATTTACTTAAAAAAGCTTAAAACAAATTGGTTTCTGTTATTGATCTTGCATTTTGTGATAAAAAGATATGTCAACACGCTGCATATCGCGATTTGATATTTTTTGGTATTTTTGAATTTAGTTTGGAAAGTTGACTGTTGATTTTAACTATGGGAAGCGAATTTTGTAGTTACACGGTTAGAAATTCTAACTGCCACTCAAATGATCGTGTGTGGTAAATATTTTAAAATTTAAATAAAATATTTTTTACACAGTTGTGCTTATTTGTATACGTATACTTATCTAGTTGTTTAACGATAGGAGCTCCTATTTAGTGCTGTGATTATATATATATATATATATATATATATATATATATATATATATATATATATATATATATATATATATATATATATATATATATATATATATATATATATATATATATATATATATATATATATATATATATATATATATATATATATATATATATATATATATATATATATATATATATATATATATATATATGTGTGTGTGTGTGTGTGTGTGTGTTCTTTGTGTCCCAGGTTTACATTACAAATGAGAATCGAACTCACAACCAAGAGTCCCGCAAGACTACCTCTAATAATAAATAGATAAAAGGATAAAAAATATATACTTTTGTAACATTATAATTACACGAATATTTTTTTATATAGTAGTTTTTTATATATATTTGGTAAATAATAGATAATTAGGTTCCGTCATCCATTAAACAAAAACGTGGTAAGAATAAATATAACATAAATTTGTATACAGAACTTATACCTAGCAAAAGGAAAAATTATTTAATTTAAAATATATAAACATATATTTCGTCAATGTTTTTATGGATTAACGTTACGTTGTTATTTTACATAGTAAAAATGTATACAAAATATATATAAATTACAAGAAGCTTTTTTCATATTCTTTAAATTGTCAAATGAATTGCGATTGCAAGATTTTTTGTTGACATCATGCTTAGTCAAATTTAACTTCAAACGATTGTTTAATTTACTAAAATATTGTTACCGAAGATCCATTCCACCCCAAAATGTAATCAATTGCGACCAATTCCAATACATTATCTTCACGTTACGGTACTTCGCACTAATTTAATTTGCGGTCTACCAAAGGGGGCGATATTATCTCCAAAACTATTATAGACATTATTTCGAATATTAGTTTATTATAAACTAGTAAAAACTATGATTTTTCAAAGTAAGGACAAAAAATAAAAAATAAATTCCCAAGCATGATTTCAAATTTAATTTCTCAAATTTAAAGAGAAAGAGAAATTATTTTTACAGATTGTATTTTTAAGAAACTATCTGTATTTACATTTTTTTAATCTGTATTTACATTTCTGTGCATATTATATATATAATATGTACACTTTAATTAGTAATATTACCTTGTCAGAATACTGTATATTAATATGAATAAACACGAACCCGACATGACACAACAGGTGAGAAATCGTCTCCAGTTAGCTGAAGTTTCTGAATAAGGAGCATTAATCTTGCATGATGCATGTGACATGTGTGTGTAACGAGATATGTACCATATTTGAAGTAATATAAATATAAATGTGATGAAATATAAATATACAAATGTAATTTCCGATTAATTATTGTATAATATAAACAATGGTTATTTTGTTATTAACACAATATAATATATATCATAAAAAAGGCATCGATTGAACAACATAACTTGGTCAAAAAAGGCGTAGACACTAAAATCTGTGATTAATAAAAAAAACCATAAATTTTGATTTATTCAGATGTAATCATAGTACAATTGATATTAGACAGTGTCGTTAGCTCATATAAATATTAAAAATATATTTAAATCCAGCATATTTTTTTAGCGTCACGCTTTGTATCGTATGTAGCAAGTTTGCAGGATAGTGCAGACTCAGTGTCGATTCTCTTGACATTCCGTGTTTCCCAGTTTCCACATTACAAATAATTACAAGTCCAACAAAATAATGACCTAAAACCTTTTTCATTTACAAGCTCTAGTTCCTTTCGAAAATATACGTTATATGAAAACTATTCAGTATATTAAATTCTTTTACTACAAATCAAAGAACGGACGGCATGTTAGTGAATGTCGAACCGATATCGCCGTTCTAGCGTGACTGAAATCAGTCAATTGGTGCCGAAAAACTTGTTGTTATCAATCTTGAGTGGGGTCCAACACGCTAAGCTATGTCTGTCGATTGACAAACTTTTATGATCGACCTTCAGTATTCTATTTACATAATACATTTACCGTAAACGATAGATATGACCTCGTAAACTTATTTTAGTCTTGAATACTAACGACATATATATATTTGCGGCTTATGCGGCTTTTTTATAGTTATAATAGTCAGTATTTATATTACTAGAGAAAAGCATACATAGAATAAATGATTAAATATTTAGTAACGATATGTAGTAGTAACAATTAATGATATACATATTATCTCTCAATATGGAAAATACTTTAAAATGTTAATAAAAAACATTTAAAAGATTTTTGCATATAGAACAATATACTTATAAATATGACAAGTGAAATTAAAATGGTTAGCGTCAATTTTCAATGACTTTTACGAAGAATCAAAGACAAATTCTCAATTCCACTATTTCCCATATACTTCAATTAAAATATTCTTCGATAATATCTCCATTTCTTGATCCAAACTGTAGAAGCCATATATTTTCCAAGTTGAATATGTTTCTCGATTACAATAAAATAGAAAGGACATGATTTTAGAGGTACTTTCGGAATTCAATTTCCGCAAGTCGGTTGAAGGGTTTATTATCGAGCGTTACCCAAAGTTTTCAAACCATATAATGTGAAATAAAATTTATTCATCTAATACATAGTCCTGAAAGCGTCGCAATCTTTTCAATATACGTTTATTGGAACTTAAATATATTTATTTTCATATATCAGGCAGGCAAATTGTAAAATTTTATAAATTAAAAATAATAATAAAAACACAGAATCACACACATAACAGGGTGGGCAAAGGTAACTTGGTGTTAAGACGTTCCGTTTCCAAAGCGGGAAAACGATTTTTTTTCATATAAATATGATTTATTTTTAAAATAGGTCATCTTTGCGCAGTGGAACAGCTTCTGAATGTAAAAATTTTGTAAACGCACTGAATACATTCAATTTTCTCGCTCTGGTAACAAGACAAAGCACGTTGTTGATTTTTGCCACAGAGAAAGGAGTGTTTTAACTCTAAATTCACATTGCCTACGTACGGGATACAATGTAAATGAAAAAAATTACCAGTACATATAATTATAACAATTTATTCAAACACCGTTATTGTATACTTAAAGAAAACATATAAAAATTTGAACGCAGCGGGACTCGAACCCGCGCCCTCCTGCGAACCGTGCAGGAGCGCTGCGTTCAAATTTTTATATGTTTTCTTTAAGTATTTTTTCTATCCTCAGTGTGGATTAACACTTTAAAAATCATAAAAATACCGTTATTGTATTTTTTAATTTTGACAAATATTAATACTATGATATAATATGTCACTATATAGGGCCAATGTAATTAAATTACTAATTTATATTAAAATAGATACAACTAACGAAAATCATATTAGTCAATTCACAAAATAATAGTAAAATTGTGCTATTTTTATTTACCTTTCTGTTTGAATAAGTTATCAAGGCTAAAAAGCATATATCTTCAACCATATACAGACGTATAAATACATTGAAATACATTAAACTAAAAACGAAGTATATTTTGCTTTTCATATATTCTACGTACCTTTGTATAAAGCTTGAGCTTCCAGTGCCAGCGTGAGTAAAAATTCATTTATCGTGGGATGCATGGTAGAAACTTTTTTATAGGGTTACGGCTATGTATAGTGTGTATTTGTCCGAAATGAATGAAGTCGAGGCTTTTACGCTAGCTCAATGTAATTAGAGCGCCTCCGCTTCTCTACATAAGTGGTTTGCGGCGTGTTATTTTGTTGTTTATTATAACGAAGGTGTCCGAAAATTCTCTTATATTTCTCCTAATTTTAGTATTTTATTCTTTTGTTTTTAACTTTAGACTTTATCCTGTATAGCATGTTAGTTAGAGATAATCTAGTGTCAGGTCAGGTCTTTAGATTATTTGTCTTAGCATTGCTAGGATTTGAAAATTATCGAAAATCCCTGGAAGGAGAAAAGATAGTCATTGCGTTTACAAACAGGTTTCCTCAACGAACCCGGTATACCTGCACAGCAATGCGGCATATTGCATGAAGCTTTAAAAAAGTCCACAATGACATTTACCATTTACTTGTATTACAATTTAACTGTAAAATCTAGCTACTAAGTACTTTTGTTATAGTTAATATAAATACTAATTTTCTATGATCGGTAGCCCAATGCTATCTTTAATAATTTACCAGAACAATATATACACAATTCGTACCCAATCTGACTGTAAAATTTGATACCTTGGTCTGGTAACACAACAGACACACGGCATTGGATACCGCCTACCTAAGGCATTAGGATGTCTTAAAAATTGAAAGGAGACTTAAAAGTGTCTCAATCTAGGCGCTATTTAATTTATTAGCTGTTAAATTTTGTTCTCAACTGAAACTTACACTTATCGATAAGTTTAATTCTCTGTTCTGTATGGATATATATAGTTGTTTGTGACCTAATCATACCTCACAATGAACTTAATATATACGTTTTGTTCCAGACCGTTGAAGACTTAGAAGCTCATTGTAAGAAATCTGGAATAGAAATAGTTACACGGCAGTCATTTCTATCAGATCCTAGTGACGCAGTCCGGAATTTGAGACGGCAAGATGCTAGAGTTATCGTCGGTCTCTTTTACGTGGTGGCAGCAAGAAGAGTTCTCTGTGAAGTATATAAGCTTAAGCTGTATGGAAAGTCACATGTTTGGTTTTTTATAGGTGAGTACAATATTATTATTATTTTTAATCTTCAAAGTAGGGTAGATAGAGGAAAATGCAGGAACCGTAGGAACCTAGATTTGCTGCTTTGAGGCGGAACTCAATGCTGCGCTTGCCTAGTTACCAGAGCGGCGAAACAGAAATAAAATAATCTATCCTTCCCAAATGGAATCGAACCCACGAACCGTCGCCATTGCATATAGACGCTGCCCCTCTGCGTCACGACGGTACTCTATTAGTTTTAGTAAAGAAAAGGCCCAAGCATTGGTGCCAAATTATTATTTTGTTATACATTATTATTGTTCTATTTCCTTTTAATAAAATAAATAAAAATATTTATCCAACAAATGTACTTTGTAAATATTTGAATGACTAAAAACTTTAATGTTTCAAATAAAAATAGTCAAAAATATTTGAACGTGAAATATCTTTGAGGTTTGCAAAATGCTATTTCCGTATCCATTTTCCAGAGTGAAAACTGATTTTATATCGTCATGTAGCAAATAACATCACGGTATTACGTTTCCCGCGAGACTAAAGGCGAAACTGGCTAATGCTTTTAGATTAGACGTCATGTCATATAAAATGTGTATGAAATTTATTTTTATTCAAATATTACGACAATATACGTTATTATAAATTATATGACGCGAAATATATAACATTATAAAAGTTTGTCTTCGGGGAACCATGAAATGTTGCGCACTTGTTTTAAAAGCAGTAATAAATGAAATAAATGCATTATACAATGTGTTTGTGCGCCATTTCGTTCCTTACAAAGCTATTAAAGCTCCTCATACAAAAACATAAAAATAGTAGTGCTACTAATAAGTCTTAGTCCAGTGGGAGGTTAATTCAATATAGCCGGAGAACAATCAGAAGATTAGAATAAATATTAATTTAGAACTTATAACAGTTTATTTATTATTGAATTATTAAATTTATTCTTTTCATGTATACAATTTTTACATCTCGTATTATTAGCATATTCATGAATTGGTTAGCTAGGATATACATATAATAATATTAGGATTTATTTCCTCTCCTACTTGGTATTCCATGGATTCACCGTGTCGGTGCCGGGCCCATCGTAGGGAAGTGTGCTCAGGGTTTGCAAAAGGGGTAGATTTAAGGGCCCCCTTTGAAATGAGCATTAAAGATTACCTCCATTGTTAGAACATCTCTCCCTTTTTAGTAATTAGAATTAGTTTTTTTTTCGTGAAATCTACTAGTACCTCCCTTAGAGTACGGCCTAGAGTTAAATTGATCGTTTATGAACAGATGATAGATATATAGATTTTCGTAAACAATAGGATTTAATAATGTTGCAATATAATTTTTTTATCAAGTTACATATGAAAGAGTGAGACTGTTTCATTTAAATTACTATACATATTTGTAAATGAAAACTATCGAATTTGTGAAACATTATTTATTTAGAATATAATGTGGATAATGAGAGAAAATACAATTATATAAATAATATCTCTGAATACAAAATTTGTAAGGTATAATTGAACTTGAAATATATAAGTAATAACAGAAATATATAATAAAAATATGTGAGTAATATTTTGTACTTACATAACAATTAATATTATAATACAACAATCAAATCGATTCTTGAATTATCATAATCATTTATAATAACCACGTTTTTTCCCTAATCAGCAGAATAGACAGAGAACCTAGTAAAAGGAAATTCTGTGCCATTTTCCTCCCCATTTTGGAGACATTATGTAATGCGTGGCGGAATACAGGAAATTAAATGATAATTTTACCGCATTTACAGTCAGATTCTGTGCCTTTGCGTTACGACGAATTTTGCCGAGCAAAAACAACTAAACCATATACCTTATTCTTTGGGAAAGGAAAGAAACATAAGGGTGATATATAAAAAGGTTACAATTTCTATCCATAGTTCACTTTTACTATTGGTTCAAATAAGGTTTTATAGTATGTGTATGTCACAGGTCATGTCGTTAGCTCATCAAATATCGTGCAATGTTATCCTTGCACACGCAAGGCCGCGTGAAATCAATAAAGAATTATGACTGGCATATTTAATATCGCTACATTATCAATTTTTATGTAGATTATACAGACTATGTTTTGACCTATTTTCTATTTTTATCTAGATTGTTCGTTTTGATATTTATGTGGATTTTTAAATATATCTGCATACAGTTAATGTTTGAAATCAGCGGTGTTATATATTGCTCTAAATGAGATTTAGGTCATGATTATGATATTTCAGCCATACAGTACCGAAAGAGTTGACTTCCACAAATTTAAGCGTAAAACAGAGAATTGAGTGACTTAACTCTAGGTCCTTGTTATTAGCAATGCCACATGTTAGACAAAACGTAAAACCAATATATAAGTCGTCTTGTATTTTATATTTAATTAAATAAAAGAAATAATTTTATATAATTAGGCTTGTCGAAGATAAACAATAAAGATGAAGACTTTGTGATAGAGAATTTTGAAATAAATTTCTACTAATTTAAAGGCACTTTATACTTCGTCAACAAGTGCGTGAATTGCGTTTGACAGATAAATACTAACGATTAAATGTTTCTAATTTCCATTTGCACGACAGTGAAAACAATAGAATCGTTTTACAATCGTATATTATTCAAAACAGTATTTCCTTAAGTATTCAAAAGAAGGTAGGTAATAGGTATTGCTAGTTTCTGATATTTTGATCTGACATAATGTACAATAGATTAATATTGATGACTGACTGATTTGATTAAATTAATTGTTACTAATTTAATTAAGTACTAATTGGCTTAGAATGTGATAGATTGTTAACATATTATTATATCTCAATGTAACTCTAAAATAGCTACATTGAAAGCCTGCAAAGTGAAAAGTTGGTTGTCTTTTACTCCTTCGAGTAACATTTCGCCCTATTCGTCAGTAGTCTGCATCTAACCTTTTCCAATACCCTTTAACCTTTGTTCAAATGTCACTTTAGACTACATGACAACAAAAAGTTACAAAACTATCTGAGTTATCATCTAAAAGAAATAAGCCTCAATCAGATATTTTGTAATTTATTTATGTGTGTAGTAAAATAATTATTAAGGGTTTAATTCTGAATTATATTGTTTATTAAAATGCTTACTCTCAAGGTTTAGAGCAGGCATTGTTATTATTAAAGGAGAACAACGCTCATCTATTCAGGACTTTAAAATATTCAGGAGATTTATATTTCAAAGTTGCAGATGTCGCCTGCATTAATGTATTTTATCTTTAAATTTTCAGTCTCACATAAAAGGGTACATCAATAAACCCTGATTTGTTTATTCATGAGGTTCGCAGCGCTGTTATGTTTTGATTTTCATTGTTATCAATTTCAATGTTATTACAAGAATACATTGGAACGTCTGACTGTTCATATAAAGACTTATTGTTTGTTCTTCAAAATTCTGTGAAATTTCAATTTTGCGTGAATTGTAATTAGTTTCATATTGTGGTATATTATGATAGTATGAATCTATTTTATGTTAATTCCTTGTGCATATATTGAGCATATTAGAGAAATGCCTTACGTAATAGGATAATTAGTACAAGCAATTTTACTTGTATTTCTAATTTGAGCTTATCTTGTTACCATTCGAAGATTATCTTGGAGCTAACTTTTTTTGTAAATTGGATCTAATTTACTTGCAATCAGATAAAATTTTAAATGTATTTTAAATCTTAGTGTTCGTTATAATAATAGATTTAAAAATGAAGTGATGACGTTGGTTTTATTTCAGTATGCTACATAATATAGAACCTGATAATTTTATTGTTTTTCATTATCAGTCTCCAAGCTTACTCATCTATCTGCGTTCCAGTGACCAAACTCAATGGAGCGCATTAGATAAATGACTTGCACAGATCGTATATTACCTAATGCATCATGAAGAAGGTTCAATGGAAGCAAAAATTTTGTAAAAACTTAAATTTTATATACTAAAGAAATAAAAAAAGACTGGTATATAATTAAATAAATATTAAAAAAATATAAAAGTTGTACTTTATTAATTCATAATCTTATCCAACATATACAAATTACTGTAAAAAACACCATTCTTCTCTTTCCAAAATTGAGTTATATGTAACATCAATTAATATCGAATAGTACATGAAAAGTAATTAACAAAGCATAAGCATATCGTGCATTGATAGAAATAGAGCGAAAAGTGTATTGGTTGCTAAAATCTTTTAATCGCCAACTGGATGTACAAACCTTGGATAAGCTATCAATATATAAATAGACATATATGCTATGTACGAATGCTCTCTTTCAATTTAGTTTAAATATTTAAAAGCAAAGTGCAAGCTTGTAAATAGGAGCTCAAGTTATTTGAAATAATCCAAACATTTACAAAATTTATGGATGATATAATGTATTTGAAGATCTTCAACGAAATCGTAATTGACAAATATTTATTAATTTACGATAATATTTCATTTAAAGAAAAAATTAATTTAAATATGAAATTTATTATACAATATATCCAGATTTCTTTAAAACCTGTATATATAGCGATAGTTGTAACGCAGATACACAACGTCTTACTGTAAACAAGATTATTGTGGGTTCGATTGAATTTAAAATCGAAATATTTAAATTTCTCCCTCATGGCAAAACAAAACACTGTAGAATTCTACCATTGAACTCGCAGTCTTCAAAAAAAGGGAATGTTGTCTCCAAAAAGAGGAAATGTTCTGATAATAAATTTTTCTCAGTTCCTTTGTACATAACAGGACCGTCGTGGCGCAGAAGCGCAACGTCTGCCTGTATCGCGACGGTTTCTGGGTTCGATCCCCAGTTGGGGAAGATGGATTTTTCTCTATGGACAATGATTTTTAAAGACTATCGAACGAATCAATTTGACGTACAAAAAAACTGCGTAGGTAAGCACAGATTAACCAAAATAAAAAAAAAGTATTTTCAAAGACCCCATCTCCTTATTATTTTTGGTGAGATAGACATCCCATTTATAAATACTAAAAGAAAATCCTATATCTTCTAAAACGATATATATTTCCTATTTAGAGTAATATCGCTTTAAAATTCGAGCGGACTAGTGTCGTAAACTTAGTTTAATTCTCTTCCATACTATTTAATCTCAAAGTCCCTCTTGTACGTCTCCTCTTGTATGTCGCTTATTAATTTTATACATGTTGCGAAACAAACTTACATGACAATTATATTTTATATCGCAGTATTTTATAGTAATATTAATGTGTGTACTGTAAAATGTCTTTCGTCTAAACTACGATAGTTGGAAAACATTTTTTTAATTTCGTTCAACAGGTTTTTAATTTCCTAGGTATTTAGTTTCGTATATCACCACAAGCCATTGGCTAATCTATATATATATATATATATATATATATATATATATATATATATATATATATATATATATATATATATATATATATATATATATATATATATATATATATATATATATATATATATATATATATATATATATATATATATATATATATATATAATTCGTACAAATATTATTTAAAAAATAAATTAGTAATTAGTATACATAGAATTATTAGTTATCTATATAATATAAAACAAGTTTTACTTGGATTGGATAATTCTAAATGATTTATCATTATTGTAGCTATTTTTATATTTGTTTCAAGACAGTATTTTCGACAAAATACATATTTACTTATTTGTAACTAAGTTATTTTGATATTTATAACCTTTGCCTTGTCTAGACAGCAATCGAATAAATTGAATAACCTAGATTAATAATCTATCTAATTCGTTTCAAATTAGTAATCAAACTATGATTGGCTAAAAACTACTTAGCATGGAATGATTTACTATGCGAGTAATAGGCCGTTGTAGGGTGCCTGGGACTTGAGACCTAAGTGTAAGTTTAAGAGGGCTCCCTTTGATATGCGAATTTACGTTCAAATCCAGTGGCTGAGTTTCAAAATGATTCTACTAGTGCCGCATTTGAAATACGTGGTGGAGGAGTTCATGGTAATTCTAAATCGACTGATATCTTTCAGCAAACTACAGAGATATTTCGGTGTTAATACCTCTCACTGCTACTTGTACCGCATATAAATGTACTCTAAGATTATTCCTGGTCAGTTCGTTGGTAGCTTCGAACTATTGGTTTACGTCAAAATTATGTATATATTTAGTGGTTTTACTCAGTAATTTATAAAAAAATATCTGATTACTATACAGCTTTGCGCTGTGTCCTAGTGACAAGATACTCCGTTTCTGATTTTTCAAGTCCAATATTAGACTATCTTACCTCATTCCCTTAAGAGACATCGAACCCGCAACCATCAACGTCATCTTTTACAGTCAGACACTATAATAACAGCTAAGCAATACTCAATATTGACCAAATTTAATATTATATACTATATCTTTAATACTGTTAAATATCATTAAATTGCATAATTTATACTTAGTCAATAATTTTCCCTATTATATATAACATATACAATTTATTTACACTTCTATATCGTATCAATCCAATATAATATAACATTTAATAAACTATTTATTTTTTCATATAAATAACAGGCAGCAGTCAACACAAACAAAAAATAGATGTATCTATTTTACTTAAAGAGAGATATGTAGGTATTCTCTTCCTATTTAAGACTAAGAATGAAGTTTTAATTTTTTTTTAAATATTATATAGTTTTATTATTTTTGTATTTTGAAATTAAATAGTTAAATTAACACCCTACAGGTATACTTATCTCATTCAATGCACCATTTCTATTACAAGGTCGTTTGCTGGTTGATTTTAAAGAGTAGCTTTTCAAAATTTAATTTTCTGATGATTTTACACTACTTAATATCGTGACATTTGCTTGACCAGCAACGAAGAGCTTCGAGCCTAAGTATACAATGGACTACCGAAAATTTTATTTAGTATGTAAGCCCAACACAATATAATAAAATAAATATATTTTAGGGTATCGTACCTCAAAAGAACAAAAACTTAACCTTTATTCTCTTGGAAAGGGACAGCCCTTTATTCATTTAGTCAATCTATACGTCTGTCAAGACCGCGTTTTACAAGAACGCGTAAAGGTATCAAGCTAAAATTAATATCAAATTCTCCAGTTCAGTAGAATGCGGAAAAAGGCACAAAATTTTTTCTATGCAAAAAAAAACAACTTTTAAGCCGGTCTGGACAATATTTAGAATTACACATTAGCCTGATAAAGACCTGCAGAATCTATCCAGGTTCTATTATTATGAAATACTGAAAAAACAAGAAATAAATTCTTGCTTATAAGACGAACAAAAGATAAGTTTGACTTTACAATATTTTAAGCTATTATTTGTACTTAATTCATATAAAACGAGTGCATAGGCTCGTAAAATTAAGTTTACCAACTTTTATTGAGTTGTAATTCCCTTTGGCAACAACTTCAATTCGTATTCTCAACAACTCCTTATATTTAATACCTATATTTATAAAACTTAATGTTTCATCTTTGGAAGTCAGCCATATTGTATAATAGATAAAAAAATAACATAAAAAGTTATATCACTTTATTTTTGGAGTTACTTTGCAATAAGCCATTTTATTTAATCTATATTGTAGAAGGGCAAATAAGCAAGGTTAAATAATTCGCCATTTTTAATGTTCCGCCATGTTGGACTAAGAATCCTGTCACACAGCTAACCCTACAATGTCGTCCAAACCACATTTACACAAGTTGCAGCTCAGTGGGCTGAGGATATCTGCTTTAAAATTGAGTTGCAAGATTCCACTCCAAGTAACATTCTGTACAAGTTAAATAAAGCTTTTAATATTAAGACATTCGTGACGTAGTAGCGCAGTGGTAGCGCAGTTCTTTGACTGTAAACACAATAGATTTTGTTCGGTCTTCAATTCGAATTACGTGCTGGATTAAACATTAAACTAAGAAAATATACTAAAGTACACTTCTGGTAAAGTACTTAAAAAAGATAAATAAAAGAAACAATGATTTAGAGTAATTCACAAAATGCTACACTACGCTACGACATACCTTGCATTATCTCATATTATAAATTATTGTAGTTTATTTTTACCGAATCGTGTAATAAAAAGTGGGACGTAAGACCATTCTCAAGTAAAAACATTTCAAGACAAAAAGAAAATAAATTATTAAAATATTTTGTCTAACATCAGACTGATTTTAATTAATTTTCAATATCGTTATCACAATGCTCATATTATAATACTTAAAAGCTATTTGGTGCTGTTAATTAAATTTATATTCGCCTAGCCATTACATATTCCTGATCACGACCCTGGCTCTAGTTCCCAGTTGCTAATGAAATATGTCAACTAAGTGAACACGGGGCAATAACCCATATATTATTCCATAAAGCCTATCCTCATTAGTTTATGTCGAATTCATGAGTGAGAAGACGTTGAGATCTACTAACATATGTGTGCAATACATATACAAATCTACAATGTTCTGGTCACATATCTCATCACACACACATCACATAGCTTGTTTATCATTCGTTACACGCAATGTATCACATTGTAGTTGGTGAACCAGAAAATTGTTTTCAAGGTTCCGTACCACAAATTAAAAACGAATTTTTACTTTACTGTCCACTTGCCCCTTTGAATGTCTTCCTGTGTGTCCGTCAGCCATGACTGCTGTTTCCATTATTTGTGAGCCTTCACCATGGTTAAAAATGAACATCAAAAGTCTGAATATGAGAAACCGAAGGTCTTACCACTACTCCTACTTGCTTGCTACTGCTGCGTGCTGGAAATAATGTGAATACAAAGAAAGGAAAAATAAATTAAATATTTCATATTATATTCATCGACATGAGTATTTACTCACTTGTAGTAATTCTGTTCATCGTTACTACGTTGATATATAGCGCAAATATTCGCTAAAAATATAAGCGAAGTTAAGCTTGGAGCGAAATGTCAGCTTATATTTCAACTCTGAATGTTTATTCCAACATAGGTATTCGTAAGGGCAAATATTCTTGGAGTGGTAATTTGGCTACAGTCCAAAAATGTGTGTCAACTCCACCAGGTTATCAGCATCCGGCTGACCCGAATATAGACCTCGAAATCTTTTCTCATCCTTCATAAAATTTTATTATACTCTATAAAATTTCTTCCCAAGAGATCAATTCATATAAATATAATCGACACATTTACTAAGATCGCGGGACTTTTTTTGCAATTTACGACTTTTTGCGATAAAACTCCCATTCAAACTTTAAGAACGACATGATATAGCCTAGATAGTGAACGTATTTCATAGATTTCTGTTTGGCGGAAGACCTTTTTATAGATAAAAATATTTATTAAAAATAATTATTTAACATTTAGTAATACAAAGATTTCCAGCTTTCGCTTTTGCTATGTTAAAAATACATAATTATTTGAAAGATGTAATATATACCTTTTATTGCACTTGCGACATTGCATTCTTATACAAAATATAAAATATAATGTATAAAATTTTAAGAAAAAGTTTCCCAAATAAGTAGATTTGTTATATACATATATATCATTTACAATTTTATACTACAATTTATTACATTAGATATTTTGTATGTCCACACAATTTTCAAAAAACACAAAAATGGAACTATATTGCCATCTTTGCTTGAGAGGTAAACCAGACTGATTGATTAAGCGCAAACACACTAAGCACGATAGTCTGAAGCTTTTCATACATTATAAACCTTAAAAGTTATCCCTGCGAATGTGTAGATAATATTTAATTTAATAAAATTTATACTTTAAAATATCTCAATGCGCATAAATTAAAATGTGCGAGCTCAAAATGCTCTAAAAAAGAAGGTTTTCCATACTGCTGAACATCAAACTGTTATTACATTTGCTTACCCACCTAGAAACTAGTTTGCATACCGTTGAAAGAATAACAAAGCGATGAAGAGCATAACTTTATAAAATTTAATTATAATATTATGTTCATACGCGAAAATTTTGAAGGGAGAACAAACATATTACTGTTATTGTAGCATTTGCTTGTTTTGTTAAATCTAATATAACAGCGTGTGACTGTAAGCACTACAAAAGTTTGGTGTTGAATTCCACCTAATTTTGGTGGAACGTAAAAAATGAATAAATCTCTCTGCCTACTGTGCGATATGCGAGAAACAGCGTAAAGCTTTGTGAATAAATGTGAAAAAATCGGTATTTGCACAATATGATTAGTTTATATATATTACATAATTTTTCTTTTGTTTATTAATTATTTATGTTAAAGAAATTTTATTATTATTTTTATTTAAGGCGATGATAAACGTTTATTTTCTTTGAAATAGGTTGGTACGAAGATAATTGGTTCGAGACAAACTTAGAGCGGGAAGGCTTGGATTGTACACCGGAACAAATGCGGGAGGCAGCCGAGGGTCACCTCACCACTGAGGCTCTGATGTGGAATCAAAATGCCAATCAAACGACTATCTCTGGCATGACTTCAGAGGATTTCCGGTTTGTCTTTTTTACTTTCATTAGATTATCTACGTCGTTAAGGAAATAGGTTATAGTGGAATTTTCCGACAATAAAATGTTATACTGTTATATTTTAACGCATAAAATAAACAACCTGATTTTAATGTTGGTTGCTCTATAAGTACAAAATTCAAAAAGTATTTAATATTTGAATGTAACACAAATAACAATAAAGATTCACGTTTACCTAAAGATACTTCTACAGATCTTGAATTTGCCCCATAACTGTTTTTATTTATCCACGCAAATGTTGTGGAAATCCAATTTTATGTGACAACAATGTCTTTTGTACGGATTCAGAAAGGAGGGCGGGCCGACACATTCATGTGGTGCGATCTTGGATAAAACTGCTTGTCAGAACTTTTACGCGTTGAGTGATAATATTCTATTCTTTCGATGACTTACAATTGGAATGCTTAAACATGCGAAACACTTTTCGTGACGTGACTTTATAGCTATGACTTCATCATATAAGAATTCACTTGAAAAATATGTCACTGTACGTAATGTTTCATCTAACTTCAAAATGTAGAAAACTCTTTTGGCAAACGTGTTTTTAACAGATGTCCCAAATGCCGAAATACTTCACAAAGCTTTTGTGCACGATGACAGGTCGGACACGAGTTACCAAATTATAAAATATAATATTTTTCTTCTTTTGGCCAAGGTCGTCATTACAAGTGCGAGGATTGTGAATTCGATCATCATTAGGGGAAATGAATTAGTCGCATTTTATAGTTTTATGGTTTGTAAAGTGTCAATCCACACTTAGGATAGAAAAAAAAAGTACCTGAAAATACATAAAAATTGAACGCAACAGATAATTAGCACACGCTACTCTGATCACTAAGCCATGCGTTCTTCATCACGCTGCGTCGAAATTCTTATGTGCATACAACAACTTATTGCGTTATTAGTTGATTTGTTCCACCTTTAAGTATTCTCATTTTCTCTTCTGTCATATACTGTATGGAAATTGGAAACCGGATACCAGTGTGCCTTAATAGCAACTTCTTCCGAACCTGCAATATATTAGATACAGCTAAAATAGCACAAAAAATTTCAGCCAATAAATATAAAATTCATGAATACATAAGGTTGATTATATTACAAACAGATCACGCTTGAATGAAGCACTTCGTGAAGCTGGCTATAACATTGACGGAGAAAGATTTCCAGAGGGATATCAGGAAGCGCCTTTAGCCTACGACGCTGTTTGGGCCGTCGCATTAGGTAACCTTCATGAATACAAAATGACTTAAACAAATGAAAGGATGGCACTAAAAAAGTTTTATTTTCAGCGTTCAATAAAACAATGGAGAAATTAGAAAAAAATGGACTGAGCTTAAAGAATTTTACGTATACAAATAAAAAAATAGCAGATGATATTTACGAAGCAATAAATTCGACATCGTTCCTCGGCGTTTCGGTGAGTTCACTCGCGAGAATATTGTGTTATGGTTTTATATTGATTAAGAGATATTGCGCTCGTTAGCCTAACGACTTTGTCGATTGCGCTTCACTAGACTATATAGAATTTTATATTACTTTTTCATATAATTTACATAATTACTGCTCGTAATGTTTTTTTAATAAAAGTGAAAAACAAGCCTGAAATGTAATTAGAGGTTTCTAATTTACTTTTCTCCTTGAGACTGCAATAAAGGTTTTTTTACTAAAGCTTCTAATGAATATACTTTGTCAGGGCTTGGTAGCGTTTTCTTCACAAGGAGATCGCATAGCGCTGACACAGATAGAACAACTCACGGACAACCACTATGTTAAGCTGGGATACTACGACACTCAAGCGGACAATCTTACATGGCTCGAAAGGGAGCGATGGGTTGGTAAGTAAATGACTAGTTCCAAATATATCTAGTACACAGTCAGATATCAGACAGTATAGTAGGTTTGAAGGAAACCGAAATAATTTAACATTTTTAAATAACAATTCTTACGTTATTTTGATATTTTTTATTCAGTTGTTTTTTTTTAATAATCATATATTTATTATAAGAAATAAGGTATAGATTAAAATAATATTAACCAATTATGTAAAACCAGCTGTGCTCAAAATGTCAAAAAACAATAAAATCAATATAATTCTAGAATATATTCAATTATGATATTCTGTCACCATAATAAGATTTTCAAAGATTACAATTATAGTGTCAACACAGCGTATTAAAAACCTTTACAAAATAAAAGCTTAATCAAAGTGTACATAAACTCAGAGGAAAGAAGCGAAAAAGACGACATCGTCGGGCGTTTTTAATTTACTTACGTGTTGGCATTCCAAGATTTTATCTTTCCTTTAAACTGCGCGACGCGACGCTATGAGATACTCGGAAGAGTAATTACATCCCTACCCAGTTTGAATGTTCTATTTGGAATTTTGGTGGTTATTAGCCAAATGGTTCTAAGAACATTTTAATTTTTACCCTTCGTTCGATTTGCCGTCCTTAAATAAATGAGAAACAATATCATCGATGTTGAAAGTTTTAAGTGAAGTGTATTTACACAAAGAGGCACTTCCATTAATGGCTCGAATTCCTTGAACGTAAGCGTTGAGTGAGCAAATGTTTTTTCTATATTAATAAATGTACATTTTAACTAACATTTCGCTTTAAATAAATTTCTCTGTTTTCTTTGTCATTCAATTTTCTTTATATTTCATTGCGAATCTTATTACATAATTAAGATATTTGTGTCAGCCTAATATCTATTGCAGATTTAAAAAATAGCATATATATTGATTTATAAAAGTATTTGTTGGTCCTTTGAAGCATTATATTAAAAAGACCGTAAAGGACCTATTATTCTCTATAGTATCACTTTACGGGCTTTATAAAAATACTTTTTTGGCAAAATATTGTAAGCGATCCACAAATTTTACCCCAAAATGCCATTACGGTGAGCAGGGATGATTAAAGGCAGTCGTGTGAATAAAAGGTGGTATACTATAAAAGCAGCGAGCTTATGTTAAAGCGTGTAAAATAGTACTTTCTTTGTATAAAAAATCGCAGTTTTAAATAAAACGTACGAAAATTAAAAATCTGGGCGAACGAATGGGAACAACGTCACAAAGCAGCTTAGCTTGTTTAAAAACTAAATTCTTGGTTGCTTCGAAGCTTTAATTCTTAAGCACTAAACAGAAGAATGTTTTATTAATGTATCCAGTGACAGCAAAAAGTGGTGACTGTAATAAAATAACGAACCACCTCTTTTTCCTTACTGGTGCAATAGTTTTACAGCTAAACTTTTACGATCAGCGGGCACGAGGATTTTTTATTGATATCACTATCGAAGTTACAGTGTTATACATTTGTGTAGTGTCATATATAGATTGAGCAGAATTATTTTCTTTAATATAAATTTGTTTAAATCATTATATTATTAAAATATACCGTAAAATAAGAATAAAAAATTTGTATAGGTTTCAAAAATATTCATATATATATATATATATATATATATATATATATATATATATATATATATATATATATATATATATATATATATAATATATATATATATATATATATATATATATATATATATATATATATATATATATATATATATATATATATATATATATATATATATATATATATATATATATTTTTTTTTTTCAATTAATTGCAATCTGGTATTTGACATGTAGGTACTCTGGCCACTACAGAGTAATACTAAGAGAAACTTAGAAGAATTCTAACCAAAACAGACAGAAACGGAATTTTTCTCGTTTATAATTCGTGCAAATGAAGTTACAACTTACACATAAAAATCATTTTTCGTAATACAATTAGATCTATTAACATGATCCCATTATTTTCCAAACTCAATATTACAATTTTGCGCCCGAATGAAAGTAATCTAAGCATTGAATTGTTTCTGACGTGTTCAGAATTAAGTCAATTATTCACTTTGTTAGGTGGTAAAGTGCCGCCCGACCGCACCGTGGTGGTGAACGAATTGCGCACCGTCTCATTGTCTCTGTTCGCCTGTATGACAGCACTCTGCATCGCCGGCATACTCGCTGCCATCGCTTTAATCATCTTCAATATTTTACATAGACACAGACGGTAAGTTGTTTGGATGTGAAATTACGTTTACGTCAAAATCATGATGGATACTTTGTTCGCTCATGTATGCAAGAAATATAAAATCTTATTTTTATATCATTTTATTTTTCAGAATATATATATATATATATATATATATATATATATATATATATATATATATATATATATATATATATATATATATATATATATATATATATATATATATATATATATATATATATATATATATATATATATATATATATATATATATATATATATATATATATATATATATATATATATATATATATATATATATATATATATATATATATATAATATATACAGTACTTCTATAGTATCTTTCAAATTAAATTAAAAAACAGAATTGTATATGCTTTCAAATATATACATGTAAAGCATACTACTTAGTGTTATTGAAACAACTAAAATTTACAAATTTATTTGGTCCTTGAAGGTAATAAGACATAACAGTGTTCTAAGATACGTACAATATTTTGAATATATGTGTTTTCTTTGTATTATATCTGCTAACTACTTCAGATTAATATTATTTCAAATTGTCAGTGCTTTTATTATTATTTTTATATATTTCTGTTAAAATGATATAGTAATATAAAACTTATTTTTATAACAGGGTTATCCAATGGTCTCATCCTGCATGCAACACAGTAATGTTGTGTGGGTGTTGCATATGCTTTGCGGCAGCAATTGCTCTAGGTATTGATGGCAGATGGGTCCAGCCTCAACATTTCCCTGGACTATGTGCAGCAAGGTCTTGGCTCCTTGCGACAGGCTTTTCAATGGCATATGGTGCCATGTTCACCAAAGTTTGGCGCGTGCATCGTCACACAACCAAGCCGAAACCGGAAACAAAGGTATAAAAATTATGTATATTTTTACTTAAAAATTTTAATTATTATACTTTTAAATTTTTTTGGCGCAACGTCTTCGATCTGGTAACTAGGCAAAGCGCGGCGTTAAGTTCTGCCACTCAACACGCAATACCCTCGAAAAGGCGGAAAGCGGGGACGGAAAAAGCAGGGACTAAGCAATGTAGTGTCATATGGTTCCTGCTGTTTCTGCTTAATTAGAAAAATATATTGATATCTCTCAATTCTTTTCGAAATATTTAATGCAACTATCTTACAAGATATTACCTAATATATTATAAATATTACTCTTAAGCCCCGTCCTTAGAGTTTTAGTAATTATAACTAAGACTTAGGTGATTTTACAATTAATATTATCTTCTAGTTACGTGTTGTATATAATTGTAAGTAAACCAAAGCACAAACAGGGTAAATATCGCACCGGAAAAAATAAACTCTCTTTATCAGCTCACAAAAAGACAAATTGTCGCTTGTTTTCCGTAAATCTATGGAATGGAAAGACTTGAAACGTTTACAAGGCTCTGTTTCCTGAAACAATGTTTTATCTTTTAGGACGCATTTGTATGGACTTTATTTATGTCATAACTATTCTTATTAATGCTTGAATATTTTTTTTAATACGAAAAACATATTTATTTATAATTTACCGTACTTACTTAGTATTTTGCAGTAATTTTTATAGTCATTAGTCATATTGTTCCAATAATGATTCACTGTATCAACTGGAATACTATGAATAAAACAAATTCAATAAATTTGAATGGGTGGTTTTCATGGATGTCAATACAAAGCATAAATCTAAAGGTGAACATCCGTTTCACATAGTTTACACAGTGAACATCAAAGCCACATTGATATTCAAATTGGTTGAATATTAGACATTTTTGAGTTCAAATTCTTACCTTTTTCTAGCTATGTGTCCCACGTAGTAGTGGGGTCAGCTAACCTTAGCCACTGTACTTAACTACTTTTATTCTGTCACTGATGCCTACCTACCTACCTAAATACATGTACTTCAACATCTTTATTTCGGCTCGGAATCTTTATTTCGACTTTGTTTTTAAATCGTAAAAACAATTATATACAAAGTAAATTTTAAATAAGAAGTGTAAATTAATAAACACTTGCACTCACACACACATATATTTAAAACTTAGTAATACTTGGATCAACTTTGTTATTAGATTAAGAACAGGATGACATAATGAGTGTTTTTATAAAAATCTTCACAGTTATTAAGTTAATTATTAAGAAAAAAATAGAATCACGCGATAGTCCACATACTGAACGGAGTTCCACTAGGTTCCCCACCGTACTCAAGGTTTCAAGTCATTGCATGTTGAGTGCCGGAACGCCACTTGTCTTATTTAGAGATTTTTTATTATATTAAAATTGATTCCTCTCAGCAAATTTTCTTAAGTTATCGATATTTTTATTCTTGGTTAGTTCTACAGTTTAGAGGAAGTAGACAATGAATATTTATATATATGGTAACTTTCTGCTACTAAAACATATTTTCAGTTCATCATGTGCTACATATTGTATATTAAAGTTAATTTACTATTTTTTCCTAAAAATATCTTAATAGTATAATAATCATTTTATTTTAATTACCTTTCACGACAATTTCCTCAAGATGTCAATAACGTACAGTATTATATATGTAGTCTCAGTACTCAGAAGTTGACTACATCACCAAACACGACAAAAACTCGTAAACGGTCAATAATAAATTAAAAAAATTTTCTTTTTGCCCATCAAAAAAAATATAATAAAGAATAAAATGAGGTTATAGATATAAAAGTGTAGTAATTACCATCGTACTCTTCCGGACCATGTCCCTTGAGTCGCTCATTAAAACCACTGGACCGGAAACGCTATTCTTCTCAAAGCTGATAAACAACGTTCAATAAGGACGAAGCTGTATTGACTTTTAAACGTGCAGCGTTAAGGCATCATTTACATTTAATGAAAATAATTAAAATAATAAAACTTATTTGAATATTTTGTCTTTTGCCTTCTTAAAACATAACCTTAAAGTATATGAATAATAAATAGCACCCCGTAATAACAGAGAAACCGAAAAAATTATAAGTAAGTATGTTTATAAGGAAAAGGGAGTTTCAATTTTTATTTTATACGTACTTTAGCAAAATATTTGCTTTATAATATCTACATGCGTAAAATATATATACAACAGTGAAATCTTGGTAGTGGTCCCCTGCTTTATTGAACGGGCTCCCTATATCCGAATATTTACTCGTTACTATAAGTTTATTTTTATGACGAGCTGGGGAAAACAACCAAAAATATTTGTTTAGTAAACCATGCGTTGTGACTGTTTAGATACTTTTGTGTGACCCCATTCGTTGAATCAACGAAATACTACGTTAGACTGTGTATATTTATAAAATGAAAGCTTTAGTTTGAAGGCAGCAGTTTCCTTGGTATTTTTATATTATAAAATGTTGTGTTTATATATTGTGACATGTTTTTGTATTATAAAAAATGGTTGCCTGTAAAGTGGGTTTTACGGGCGAAAATTTTACGTGACAACGTCTTTTTCTCGGTAGAATATTTATTGATATGATTAATAATTATAATATAAATTGCACAAATTTTAACTATAGAAAATATATTTTGTTTACTAAAACATTGTACATGTGTCAAGTGATACGCGCGGCGGACCGATCATAGTTCGGTGACAGTTGACACATCGTTACGTTACTTTTTCATAAGTGACTCCGAGCCGCAACTTAATTTAAGACGTTGTCACGTCAAAACCTGATGTTAATAGGACACCTTCGACCATAGACGTCTCCAAACTGGGATGATGTGGATGCGTTGCCAACCAAATACCCAGACCAATTCCCCTTTATAGGCTTACGGAACTCTAATTCACCTGACGAAATACAGCAGCAATAACATGCTGCAGTTTCACGACAGTATTATGTGAATGCGTGGTAATTACCCGTTTCGACACTCGCGCTTTTGAGCTACTGGTGGTGGTGTAGCGTGGCTGTACCACGTATAATTAAGAACTATTTTTATTTAATATGTATATTTATCTATTATATAAAAATAATTCCTAATCATAATTGAAAGTCAATTGTTTTATAAAATAAATAGCATACTACGGGACTTGGATGTTAGATGGTTAGATAGATATAAAGTATAAAAGATATTCTAATTATAAAATATCTTTTTGTTTTGTTTTGGCTATTTGCTATATACATCGACATTCATTACAAAATGTTATCAAAATTGGTGATATTTGTTACAAAAAAAATGGAAACCTGTCAACTACTTGAAATAATACTACCATAGTTAATATATATAGTAAATACGTATAATTTATGATGGAAACAAAAAATCAATAGTGGTATCTTAAGAGCTTGAAATATTAAACCAATAACTATTAGGCTTTTCAGTTTTTCTCGTTCGATTGAATGGTAGGTATATTGATATGTAGATATGTTAACTTACTTTTATTGATCGCCACTGGCATTTGTTTTTTATACAAAGAATCCTTTTAAATATAAACTGTTGGTTTTGCTGAAACTACGATCGCTTATAACTTTTTACTTTTTTATAAATAATTAAGTAATCGTACTTTAATACGATTTTAAAAATTGTTTTGATATTTATGAGTATAATTTATATAGATCGAATGGTTTGAAATAAAGATTATTATTATTATTATTATTTAAATAGTTCATATTCTTAAAATATCCTCTCTCTATCTATATCTTCTTTCTACTATGTTGCAAATATTCAATGTAAATAATTTAAAAAAGCGGGTACTAAAATCGATGTAAACTATGCTTATGCATAAAGCCTGTGAAAAATATGAATAAAACTAGATTGACGTATCACTTACTGAGATGTTTATCTATAATTTATTCATACATATACATGCAACCAGCGTCCGCCAGAACTTAAATTCATAATATTTTTTATTGCTACTCTACTATTAGCTATAATGTGTGTTATATCGCCTTACTCAAGAAATTGACTAATCATAGAAATAAATATTTTCAATTCAAACCTTCAAAAAAAAGCTCGTGAGGTTAGCGTTTTGAAATAAATAAACAAATCGTTTATTTTTATATGACTAAGTATAGATTTCATTTCGTACAGAATCGGATGCACGGCTGGAAGCTCTACACGATGGTAGGCGGCTTGCTAGCTGTCGATGCAGCATTACTAACAGCATGGCAGCTTAGAGATCCTTTACAACGGCGCGTGGAGATCTTTCCGTTGGAAGCTCCACGACACCATGATGACGATGTCCATATAAGACCAGAGCTGGAACATTGTGAAAGCGAACACAATACTGTTTGGCTAGGTAAGTCTTCATCTTAATAAATAGCCTCACACAATTTTAACTTTATTTAACGGCTGTGTCTTAGCATTTTCTGATTATAATACAATGATTTATGTCCACAACGCGTTATTCTACATATATACATTAGTTATTTATGTTTAATATTCATAAAGTATATGAATAGTAGTGAAGAATGTATCGTGTCAATATTTACTAGTTGTATCTTATGTTTCTTTTGTATATTCTGTATTGCACTAAATTTACAAGAAATAGATGATCATAAATTTTGTTCACAACAATGGAGCTCTAGAAGAGATTTGAAAGTGGATAAAGCATCGGGTAAAACAAAATAATGCAAAAACTAAAAAGGACACACGTCTATAAATTGTGTATAAAATAAATAAGTAATTTCACTCTATTTCCCGTACATAGCAGGGCTAAGACACTTAGAGCTAAGACACTCCGTTCCAAAGTTTCTGCCCAATTTTGAGACAATGCCGGTTTACTGGTGGACCACAGCGGCGCGCTTTATCTTGTTATCACACCGAGGAAATAAAATACTATTTGAAAATTATTACAATATAGGCATATTCATAATTAAGTATTAAACATATACATAAAATTCGTAGTATTATATGCAATAATAAACAGAAATATACAATTATTAAATATATATTTACTTAGAGTGTAGAAAAATTACTTAAAGAAATATAAAATAATAAAAATATTAACGCACCGGAATGTGAATCCGCGCTTCTTGAATATTAAAACATATTTACTAAAAATTTAAGAAATCTAAGAATTCTAATTTGAATATCTAATGAAATTCAGCTGTAATATCTAATATTACTTTCTAAATTACAATTTTTTATTGACCATATTTTAATTATTTATCGATACAAGTATATCGATAAGTGTTATAAATGTGATATTGTTTTATATGCAAATTGGTTGGCCAATCGAATTCAATAACGGTCAATACAAGCAAAGCTTATTAAACCATAAATTAAAAAATCGTTTGTTGTAATAAAAAGTAATCTGATATATATAGAACACTAAAAATTTGTACACTTTGCTGGAGCGTAAAAACTATCGTGATAGACGTGACAATACGCCATTCTGTAACTTTTTCAATCTCAGCATCACTGTACGTGGCAGCTACTGGTCGAGCAACAGCTGCATTTTCCACTTTTTGTGGAACACCAGACCAGATGAGATTTTGTAACCAGTATATTTTTTTTATACATATATATGACTGTATATTGATCTAAATAAACTTTTTATTTATATAATATTACTGTAAAAATGTATACAGAAGATATAGGCATACATGTATAGTATGTTATTTCAGTCCAAACACAATCAGTACAACTATAGTACATTTTAAAATCCGCTAGCAACGTACTAACTTGTATGAGTTTTCTTGAAAATTTTCGTGCGAGTTAAGCCACTTCTTGAAAAGGTAGTTTGTATTTGGAGCATTTTAGATCAAATAAAATGTAGAAATCCTTTATATTCCTAAGGCAAATATCTTGTGGCACAGTTTCTTTCGATTTGTAGTAAAACTTGGAATTTGTTACAAATGGTTGTAACGTCTTACGATTTGTTACAGTACAAATATTTGTGGCACATGTAGATACATAAAATTGATAGATGGTGTCTCTTCCGATAAATAGATCTTTTCCGAAGAATTACCATATATATTTTTTGGGAAACTTAGTCATTTGAAGAAAATTTTTATATATTACTCAATCACAACCCTTTACACATGTATACATATGTATTGTTTTTGATATACTAAAGAAGTCACGCAGAGTGCCCCTTGAAGCATTGATTTTGACCGCCCAAATTCTGAAATGAACATAATATCTAAATATTTATATAAAAATATATTTCTGTAAATATTTTTTGTTATTTGATTAAACGTTTTTCTGATCTTAACAATTTGAAATAAAATTAAATATACTCAAAATCAGTTTTTAGTTAAACTTCAAAGATGTAAATGGCACAGAATTGTATCTATGAAGTCTGAAATACGTAGAAGCTTCATATTCTCTTTTAAAATATTCAACTACCTACCCAATTTATCATTCACTGCGGAAAAAAAAATATTGTGAAAATTTTAAAATGTTTTCTGCAATATCATTTTAAGCTCTTTAATATTAAAGTTGCAGTTGTTACAGAATTGTACCTATGTGGGACACTCGCCGTGTCCTGTAACTGTTCTTACACGGTACAATTAATGATATTTTTTCATGCTTTATTTATAAGCTCTTCTTTCTTCCTCTTTTATTATATGTTTTTCTCTAATAGTGATTTGTTAACTAAGAATTAATATAAACACGACGATATCAACAATTTGTCAATATTTATAAACAATTCAATCCCACAAATTATTTTTTATAGCTTCATGCTTCATCTCGCATATAGCAGGGTATACAGAAGGAACCGCAAGAATCGTGGGAACCTAGTGTTAAGACTCTCCGTTCCCAGCTTTCAACCTTCTTCTTAAGACATTGCGTGTTGAGCTGTCGATTTAACGCAGCGCTTGCGTCATTGCCAGAGCGAAGAAAATAGAAATGAAAAAAATCTATTCTGCCGGGTGAAAATTGAACCCACAAACCGTCGTGTTTACAGGCGGACGCCTCTGCACCTCTGCACCACGATGGCCCTACAAATTAAACGAACAAATCTGAAATTTATTTATGTTTTCCATAAGAGACAACACAAATTTGTTTTTTGTAGTTTAACATTACTTAGCGTAATGCAATAAACCATTGGGTGCGGGGCGGTGCGGTGATTTTCAGCTTTTGACACTTGAATTCAGACAAAATATAAAGAACGTTGTGTCTGACGGACGGACACTAGTATCTCTATGCCTATTCTGTTATGCGGAATAAAGTGTTACGTCATGGTAGCCGTAAACAAATAAATTAGCGTACTCGTAAACAACAAAGAAGATTTATAAGTCCCGTCAAAGTCAACCGCATTTGCATCTCTAAATCATCCCTAGCTCGAGCACGAAATTTTAACTTTAAGTTGTTAATCACATCTGCCCTTTCATTACACTGATTTACATTTACATTTTTCCGCTCACAAATTTTATAGTTAAATTATAAGATACACAAATTTTATTGGGCTTGTAAGAAGTAACAATAGCATTTTCAAAATAATAATGGAACTTTACTTTCTGGAAATTCGTATTAAACGAATAAACAACGAAATTCTATTTTTTAAAACGCGTAGTTTATGTATGAACTATTATAGAGTTAATAAAATCTATAGGGTACTTAAAATCATGAAATTTGGCAAAAAGCAAGAACTTACATCACAAAAAAAAAACAAAAACAAGGTTATGTCAAATTTTGACAAAGCAATGTATGTCAAATTTATCAAATTTTATAAGCTATCAAGCTTTCACTAAAGAACTTTACTTAGCAAAACCGCAGCAATGCGCGTACCAATTGATGAATTTCTCTTTATTTGTTTTATATTAAATTAACCTACAAAGAAAGAATTTGTTAATTTTACTAAATCAAGCGTGTATATTAAATCCTTATATTTTTACAAGTTTTTGCTAAGAGAATAGATCAAAATATATAACTAAGTTTTTTATAAAGAGATTAAAGCAGCTGTTTCAATAAAAATGTACTATACAAAACTATCGTAAAGGCTAAAATAAATAACGCTTTGTTCTACCGCGTTAAGTGCCATTTCCGGGCGACATTTATGGAAAAATATTTATTTCGTTGACTATCATCAAAAATGACGAACGCACGTACGTTAACTTCGTCTCGTATAATATACCGTATATATTAACTGTATACATACATATATATGAATAGTTATAATCGACATTTAAAGTCAAACATTAAACATCGTTTGTGTAATTATAACACTACATTACAGACAATCATCATCTTCTATTTTAAGTTAAAAATATAGAAGGATCAGTTGTGGGTTTCATATTCACATAGGGAAATACATTTTTTTGATCTCTGTTCTGGTAAAAAGTTACGAGTCGTTACTTCTACCACTCAACTAGGGCAATGTCTCAGAAATTAGAAGAAAAATAAAAGGCGGAGCGTTGTCTCTAACGCTCTGCCGAGGCTTCCATTAATTAAAGTAAAGGGATAATTGTTAAGTCAACTAAAACTACAATTTCTAAAAACTACCAAACTTAATCGTACTTACTTAATTTGTGGTCGTATTTTCCTATTTTGTATAAAATAACTAAGAAAACAATTTTGTAATTGTTTTTCATGTAATAAGTTTTGCGAGTTTTTGCCTTTGTTACTACTATGAGTATCAGTGGCGGCTTATTATCAAATTGCACAGCTTTAGTTAAATGAAAGAACGCTATAGATTTTGATTACACACTGATTCAACGCATCTTTGTACTAAATATATACAGACGGACAATAAAATGATCCTGTGAGGGTATTTTTGCCGTATGTGGTACGGGAAAATAAAAAAATACAGCAAGCAATATATTCCTCCAAATATTTTTTTTTATAGTAACAAATAATAACACAGTTTATTTAGAAGATATATTAAAACACTCAGATATTAAGACTCTAATTACTTACGTAAGCAATATTTCAAGATGTACTTTCTTATCATATAGATAAGAGAGATCAATGAAATAAATATTATTTCAAATATGATATAAGCTCTAAAAGCTTTAAACCGAATTTTGAGGACCGTCGTGGCGCAGAGGCGCAACGTCTGCCTGTAACTGCGACGGTTACTGGGTTCGATACCCAGTTGGAGGAGATGGATTTTTCTATTTCCATTTTTTGCGCTCTGGCAAACTAGGCAAAGCGCGGCGTGGAGTTCCAGCCACTCAACACGCAATGCCTCGAAAAAGGCGGAAAGCGGGGACGGAGAAAGCAGTCCCTGCAACGGAGTGTCCTAACACTAGGTTCCTACGGTCCCTGCAGTTCCCTCTGCCTACCCTGCCATGTGCGGGATAAAGCGTAAAGCGTGAGCTTTAGAACATATTATACATAAAAAGATGAATCAAGTTAAGTAGCAAAAATTGTTATGAAAATTGTTATGAAAATTTTATTTATTTGCTTGTAAAAACGCATTTTGTCTTTTAAAAACAATTTTGATGCAAGAATTTGAATTTTAAAATCATTTCACTTCTTATTTTCCTCAACAACAGACTGCGCACAAAACTTTTGAAATATGCAAACTTTCAGTCTTGTAAACACTAGACCAGCTTAAAAATTAAACTTATTTTGAAACTTATTTCAAACTTACTTAGAACTTGAAAAAGGTTTTAATTACAACTGTAAGTCTTAATTAATAATAACTGTCAAGATTTAACTTAAAAGATTTACTCATTTAAATATACATAGTAAATCGATTAAATATTTATGAACGTTAAATTGTTTAATTTGTTTGTATCTAACTTCTTTATCTCGTAAATTTAATCAAATTATTTGCTTATCTAATCTTTTCGTAATCAAATTTGTTGATAAATATTTCACATTTAAATTGAAAATTGATAAATTATTTTAAAAGACATTATTGAATCCCAATCAGTTATATATTCATTAGTATTGTCATTTCGAGTTATTCTAAAACAATAGCTTTTTTTTTGTAATGGGCTTGGGCTTTCCATATATCTTCCTATTTACTCTCTATTACTTCTTAAATACGTGCTTAGGTAAGGTCTTAAGTAATACAATAAAAACCTATACAGTTTGCAGTAATCTTTGATTACAACTTTTCACAAGATTTACACAATTTAAACAGATTTAAAATAGTATAATGTTTTTACTTCCAGAAAAATTTAATATGAAAAAAAATAAAAATAATTGAACGCCCCAAAATTTGAACCCACGCCTTTTCAAATCGTCCTTATTAGTTAACTCTTTAAAAATGATAAAAACTAAATTTAGTATGCTTCTCATGGTTATTCTTTTACGTTATCTTAGCAAATGGGATTATCGATTTAATTTTTTTTGTATTTTCAGCTATTAAACATCACTTCTTTTTTCTTTACTGGAATGTATGGTTTAACAAATATACGTATTTTTTTAAATTTTTTAACAGTTTTTATTACTCGTACATTTAATTTGTCGTAATATTCCATTAACTAATAGGTAGGGTATTTTTTTAATAATACCTCTTGTTTTTATGACATGTAATAATATGAAAATACTACAATAATATCCTACACAACTATAAGGTCACGAACTCCGTTACAAAGTAAACTGCACAGTAATAAAGAGTGGTTTTTATGTGTTGATGTTAGAGCCAAGAAAATTAGATTTTCCTAAAGAAACATTGTGTAAATATTAGGAAATAGTATTATTATGTGATTGTAATGTGATGTCGTGGTAGTATCTTGATAGTGCAGGGACATTCCTGCAGGATAAAGTAAAATTTATAAGTATACAAAAAAAATTGTTAAAAAAAAACATAATATGAAAATTTTTGAACGCAGCTTAAATATTTATTTCATACTTAAATTATTTTTTTTCTGTCCTTAGAGTGTATTAATACTTTAACAATCTTAGAATAAGTATATTCTTTGTTACAATATCAACACACTAGAGTAATTTTAAAAAAAAAATCCTACCGAATTATGAAACTCTAATCATTTTACGAAAAAATATTTTTAACAGACGGTTTCAAACTAACAAAAACATTAAGGTCTATAGAGATGTTCATAATTCTTTTGATTAATTACCAAAGTTACGAAGTATTTGGGACCAATAGCTGTTATTTTCAGGGACAGAAGGGAGACTATATCCTCTTACTATAATGAGATAAATAAAATTTTTGGTCTTATAAACAATAAACAACATTTATAAATCCTCGTCAAAGTCAACCACGTCTCGTTAGCGTCGCTAACTTTTCTACTCACATTTTTGGTCGTTAAAACATCTTTTTAAGAATATTTTGGTATCATTGAAATCTATAATGCGAATTCTTTATTCAACACACAGCTTTTCAATTACTTTCTTTTGTGTTGCTTTCAAAAATATTCAAATAAATGCCAACACTCTGTTCTCGTCTGTATCTCTTATTATCGTTTCAAATGTATTACACAAAATATCACTTACAATTGACATTAATATACATAATGAAGCATTCATGGACTTTATAATATTTAGCTTCTGTCACCATCTTAAATCAGCGGCATAGTGTTTGTACTGTAAAAATGATGGTCTTAGGTTCAATTTTTCTTAGGAATCAATATATTATATGATACCTCTCTGGCAAGGGTCACTTACCATGCCAATTCCAGGAATATAATTTTTTATTTCACATTATTACTTCTTAATATCTAGATTAAACATAAACCAACTACTATCTCAGGAAGTCGAATACGTTTTCCCTACATCACAATATATTATTTAATATTTAATACATATATCTTATTATACATAATCTTAATAAATATATCATATAATAAAATAGTAATCAACGCATTTTGTTCCAGGAGTAATGTATGGATATAAGGGATTAGTGCTAGTGTTTGGGCTATTCCTTGCCTACGAAACACGGTCAGTGAAAGTTCGACAAATTAACGACTCGCGATACGTCGGTATGAGCATCTACAATGTGGTGGTGCTGTGCCTCATAACCGCTCCAGTGACTCTGGTGATAGCCAGCCAGCAAGATGCAGCGTTCGCCTTCGTGTCCCTAGCCATCGTCTTCTGTTGTTTCCTGAGCATGGCACTTATTTTTGTTCCCAAGGTATGTTCTATAACATTATGATATTATAATAAATATATAGCTTTTTGATATATTTTATTTTTTTAACTTTGCTTGTTGGTATACTATTTGAAATACATATTTAAAATATGTCTATGTCTTAATGTAGTGAAGTGTATATATAATGAATATTTTCATATATTTTTTTATATATTAAAATAAAATGAAAAACACCTAATCTAATCTAATTTATTAACTTAAAAAAATATTTAGGTTTCAAAAACAATATTTAAAGTTAAAATTTATTTTTAATTACAACTAAAAAGAAACGAAAATATGAAATTCTCAAATTAAGAAGATTCCTATATAATATGTTTGAATATTCTCATTCTCAAGATGGTATATAGTCTTTTTTCTACTTTGAAATTGGGTAAATATGTTTTTGTAAACCCATTCGAACTCAAAAGCTCATTGTAAAAATCTATCCATATATTTTACTTATTTTTATAAATAAATAAAAGAAAAGTTCAATTTTTTTTTTTTTAATGTTGAAATATTCTTGTTATTACTTCACGCCTTACCTACTAATCTAGCTAGTACGGGGCGACAACCTCCGCTGTTGTCGTTTTTCTTTCGTAATTTTTTTAAGTATTTTAAGTAATATTATAACTCTTAAAACATATTATGACTTGATATTTAATTTTAGATGTCATAAATCTGTATCACAAAAAATATATTTTAGCATACCAAAAAATATATTTAATTAAAATACATATGGAAATGTGTTATAGTAAATTCTTAACAGCACTTGTTTAAAGTCACGGATCCTATGTAATCCTGTAAAGTATCCAATTTATATAAAATTCAGTAAGAGACGAGGCTTTCAGAAGAAGTACACCCTTACGTACAGTGATACTCAAGTTTAACGTTGGAAAATAACTTATTTAAGAGGCAGCTATGATATGTTTCACTTTTGTCTTGTCTCCTCCCATAAGCTCAAATGCTACGTTAATATAATATTAGATTCGCTATTTATACAGGTGATTTCAAGACATATCATCTTTATAATATATATTTTAAATTAATATATATATGTTATATCAATATTTAATATATATGTTATACATATATATTAAATATTGATTCTCTTTGTGTTATGATTGGGTTAGCATTTGACAGTAAAAATGACGGTTGTGGGTTCGTTTTCTTTTCGGATGAATATATAATTGTTTTTTAGTAAAATATAATGCAGATCATTTATATATAAATAATTAGAATTGTGCAAAACTATAAGAAATAAATTATAGCCCCTTGATTTCTAGTAGTCACGTCATCATCCATTTTTTGTTAAAACAAAGTTGATTATTTAGACATACATTTGATAAGTAGACCCGAAGATAGTTAAATAATTAAAGTCGAAGGAAAATAAATTTATAAACGTTACATTTTTTTCAACATTTTATATTATTTTCTTTCAAAATATAAAATTTAAATACATTAAGTTAGTAACCTCATTTTTATTTTACTTAGCTTAATTTGTGTTTTTGTTTTAACTATTCCAATATATTTGAACCAAATCGATTTTATCCTTGTCGCATTTATACAAAAATATCCATTTTAAATATTTACTTTAACATTAAGACTAGAAAAGGCTATATATAATACTAGCTGTTACCCGCGACGTCGTCCGCGTCATTTTTTTACTAATATATTGGACGTCGTCGTCGTCCGCGTCATTTTCTACGTGCATATTGGAGGAATATACACGATATTTTATACTTATTATATAATACACGATATTTTATTACAATACGTTTCTATTTTTGTTTTACCGTCTTTTGACAATATGTACAGGTTTTGGGGGCCAGATACACGGGAACACGCCACATACAATTGCCCATGGGAAAAGCAGTTTTTCTCTAAGTGCTCACCTGCTACCTTCAGTGTCTGCCCTTGACTTTTATTTATAGTCATTGCAAAGGCGGGTTTTAAAGGGAACTGCACTCTTTAAAACTGAAACAGCAAATCTGTTGGAATAATGGGAATACGTGGCATCAAAAAATTTTCTCCTTTTGCCGCCCCAGTCATAATTGTTTCTTTAACGATGTTTTTCTCCAAGTGCGTAATTTGCAATCGAGTGCCGTTGCATAGCTGAGGTACATCAAGATTACGCATTAATAGAACGGCGACACCAACTTTCAACCTCAGGTTATGGGAAGGCACGCCTGATAATTCTAGAGAGTTAAGAAATGTTCTGTATCTATTACATTATCTACAGAGAGATATTCCACGACGTCACCTTCCACTTTTGACATTTCGTTCGTATGTGCTAAAATTGCCCTTTCACACAACCATTCTTGGTCTTCCATATTAGTCCGCAGATCAGGATATACGTTGTTTTTTAGATCGTCAGTGCTGCCAACAATATTATAGAATCCGTGATTTAGTGTGATCATACCGTTAATGTCTGTGGACATACAATCTTCACCAATTTTCAGGAGAGTGGCCGTATACAGCCCCGATTGTGAATCGTTGTACCCTCATATTTGTAGTCAGACAAAATTTTTGTACATGTGCCCATAGCGTAGAGGCCTTCAAAGATGCGTTTATTTCATCTGTGGGTGTACTTCTAGTTATCACGCGTAGAATCTGTCTAAAATCACCAGCCAAAAGAACAACCATCTCTCCCATAATATTTCTGTTGCTTTTGATGTCTTGCATTGTCCGGTTTAATGCTTCAACTGCTCTCTTGTGAGACTCTCTCTTAAGATGAATGTACAATCATTCATCCCAAACCAACAACTTACACTGCTGCAACATTCTTCCGCGCTCACTATTTTTCCTTATATTGCAAACTGGCATTTCTTAATGAGCTAAATTTAAAGGAAGCTTGAGTACTGAATGTGCTGTCCGGCCACCATTGAGCAGTGTGGTGGCAATGTCAGATGACGCTACTGCAACAGCAACTCCCTTATCTTTTTGGATTTGAGCAAGAAGGAAATTGAAAAGAAATGTTTTGCCAGTGCCTCCAGGAGCATCAAGAAACTTTTTATTAGTGGCGTGTCATGTTGTCTCTCGTGGGCTTCAGTGGGCGTACAGTCTGGATGCATCACTAACTTATATTATTGTCCCGGTAGTTTCTCTAATGCGGTTTTGAAAGTGTTGATAAGGTGATTTTGTTCATGCAGCATTCTTTGAATTTTCAAAATAGTTTCCTTTTCGACACCTTGAATATTTTGACACTTACGGTCGGCCTCGTTGTCTTCGTCCCCCATCAAGAAACTTTATTGCTTTGAATTCATTAAACCAGTTGTAAACTGTGGCACGAGATGGGGCTTCATCGTGAAAAGCCAATCGAAGTCTATCATAACTTTCTTGTTGACTTATATGACATCGAAAGTCATAAAAAATCATTGCACGAAAATTTTCTCGGCTTAAATTCATTCTGACGTGCACAGACAATTTTCAATTTGCCGCCAAATCGTAAAACAAATGACAAATGAATGAAATGTATACTCAATATTATTGGTAAAGAGTTCTATTTTCAAAATTTAAACTTATTTTTTTAATATAATGCTTTTAAGTTGCCAGTTCTAAAAACTTTCAGTTTGACCCTCGTATATATTAAATATTGATTCTCTTTGTGTTATGATTAGGTTAGCATTTGACAGTAAAAATGACGGATGTGGGTTCGTTTTCTTTTCGTATGAATATATAATTGTTTTTTAGTAAAATATAATGCGGATCACTTGTATATAAATAATTAGAATTGTGCAAAACTAAAAGAAATAAATTATAGCCCCTTGATTTCTAGTAGTCACGTAGTCTAGTAGTCATCATCCATTTTTTGTTAAAACAAAGTTGATTATTTAGACTTACATTTGATAAGTAGACCCGAAGATAGTTAAATAATTTAAGTCGAAGGAAAATAAATTTATAAACGTTATTTTTTTTTTCAAGATTTTATATTATTTTCTTTCAAAATATAAAATTTAAATATATTAAGTTAGTAACCTCATTTTTGTTATACTTAGCTTAATTTGTGTTTTTGTTTTAACTATTCCAAAATATTTAAACCAAATCGATTTTATCCTTGTTGTATTTATACAAAAATATCCATTTTAAATATTTACTTTAACATTAAGACTAGAAAAGGCTATATATAATATTACTGTTCAAAAATATTTTTTTTGAATGTAAAATTTGAATTTAAAATGTAGAATAAATAAATATTTCCTAGGAAGATAGTAAAGATCTAAGCTATTTAAGTATAGAAACTTTGTACTTTGAAAATCTAACTTGAATTTCATATTCTTTTCTCAATTTGACTACCAGACCACAATATTTATTTAATTGTCAATGTTGTACATACAACCAATAAGTATTGTTTTTAGTATACACCAAATTAACTTGTTTTAAAGTAAATAATACGAGCTAGGTAAATAAACACGCATTATTTATTTTTGCCTATATGTAAACGTTTAAAAATTAATGTGTTTATTGATTCAGTCCCTCGACTAATTGTTTACTTATAGTTATCATATAAGTATCTCTTTTCATTGAGGCAACGGCCTACATGGAAGTTTTTAATATATATTTCTTAGGATATTAGTTATTAAAATGAAACCTATAACCAAAATAATATGAATATGTAAAAATTATGATATGCATCAATATTTTTTTTTAATATTTACCTCACAATTTGATCTCTAAGAAACGTAGACTGATAGATCTTTTGAAAAAAGTCTGCCACTAACAATAATCCTAATACTACTTACGTATTTATATATATATATATATATATATATATATATATATATATATATATATATATATATATATATATATATATATATATATATATATATATATATATATATATATATATATATATATATATATATATATATATATATATATATATATATATATATATATATATATATATATATACGAGGTGTGTTCAAAAACTATCGCGAATTTTGAATTTTCGCGGGTTACGTATATTCGAATTTCAATTTTTTTGTGGCGTTATGTTGGTACTCATGTCTCTCACTTATGCCGACAACCTCGGCCATTTTGAATGTTCACTTAATTGTTGACAGCTGCTTTGCTTGCACGTGTTTTGGATCGTCTTCGATTTTTACCCATTCAAAAAAATGGATCAAAGAACGTGTATCAAATTTTGTGTGAAAAACGAAATTAAGTGCGCGGATGCATTCCGAATGTTGACTGTGGCATACGGAGAAGCTACCTTGGACCGAAGCAACGTTTATCGGTGGTACAAAATGTTCTCAGAAGGCCGAGAAGATGTGAACGACGAAGAGCGTGCCGGACGCCCGAGCACTTCAACAATAGACGAAAAAATTAATGAAGTGGAGAAAATGGTATTGGCCAATCATCGAATCACCATTAGAGAAGTTGCTGAGGACCTAGACATATCGATTGGCTCGTGCCATTCGATTTTTATCAATGATTTGGGCATGAGACGGGTCGCCGCGAAATTCGTACCAAAATTGCTCAATTGCGACCAAAAACAGCATCGCATGAACATTGCTAATGAGATGTTGGACTCTGTCCGCGACGACCCAAATTTGCTCCAGAGGGTCATAACTGGTGACGAATCGTGGGTTTATGGTTATGACGTGGAAACCAAAGCTCAATCATCTCAATGGAAGCTGCCGCACGAACCAAGACCGAAAAAAGCGCGCCAAGTTCGGTCGAATGTGAAAGTTTTGCTGACAGTTTTCTTCGATTGCAGGGGCGTGGTGCATCATGAGTTCTTGCCACAGGGTAGAACGGTCAATAAGGTTTATTACCTGCAAGTTATGCGCAATTTGCGCGAAGCAATCCGCCAGAAACGCCCGGTTTTGTGGAAGAACAAAAATTGGCTTTTGCACCACGATAACGCCCCTGCTCACACATCGTTGCTTGTGCGCGACTTTTTGGCCAAAAACAACACACTAATGATGCCGCAGCCACCGTATTCCCCAGATCTGGCCCCCTGTGACTTTTTCTTGTTCCCTAAACGGAAGAGGCCCATGAAAGGACGACGTTATGCTACACTTGACGAGATAAAGACGGCATCGAAGGAGGAGCTGAACAAGATAAAAAAAATGATTTTTTGAAGTGCTTCGAAGATTGGAAAAACCGTTGGCACAAGTGTATAATATCTCATGGGGATTACTTTGAAGGGGACAAAATAGATATTCATGAATAAATAAATAATTTTTGAAAAAACACAAAATTCGCGATACTTTTTGAACACACCTCGTATATATATATATATATATATATATATATATATATATATATATATATATATATATATATATATATATATATATATATATATATATATATATATATATATATGAGTTCAAAACTAATATGAACCGCAACCTATTAAACGTCATATTATTAAACGATCGCCATCGCTCCGGATAAAAAACGAAAACGTTCATAGCTAACCCTTATATATCCTATCAATCATGAACACGTTACTCTAATTACTACTCTACTCGTGTTAAGCCCGTCCAATATTCGATTCGAAATTTCTGTTAACAAGGTAATATAAATTATTCATTTCTCAAAATAAGAATAGAACCCACAACTGTTGAGCTTGCAGTCAAACACTTTGCAGTATGCCTCTGCATCACAAGGCCTGCCTCATTTATTTATTTATTCAAACATGTCGAAAGAACTTGTCAAATCACATAACTGCAGTATAGTTATGTATATCGCTTTTAAGACAAAATAAAAATATTTTCCAGCAAGGCCCTATCATATTCAATGTCATATGATAAGAATCTTGTAAATACACTTGTTTGGTGAGGTTATAACAATCTACTTTAGTAAATTTAACGAATTTTGTTAAATTTCGAGCTTAAAGTTTTGCATTTTAAAAAGTTCATCTGTTTTCGTACCTCAATTTGCAGTTCCATTGTAAAAGTTGAATTTAATTCGTTAATATTAGCATATTTTCTACATTGAGGGTCGCAATCTTTTACGATCTTCGACTTTCTGAGAAATTTCTAACATTTCTCATAATTTATTTTACATATATTTGTGAATCCGTTTTTAACTTCAATTTACTCATAATATAATGTTTAAAAAGATTCTATGGACTTTGATGTAATTACCTTTATAAATAGAATGGCTCAATATATAATATGTATGTATATAATAGTATATAATACTATATAATACTTATATGTAATACTTGTGTTAAAAACATTTTTTCAAATATATACATGTATACATGTATACATATATATATATATATATATATATATATATATATATATATATATATATATATATATATATATATATATATATATATATATATATATATATATATATATATATATATATATATATATATATATATATATATATATATATATATATATATATATATATATATATATATATATATATATATATATATATATATATATATATATATATATATATATATATATATATATATATATATATATATATATATATATATATATATATATATATATATATATATATATATATAGCGCCGCCAGTTTTTTATGTCACATAAAAAAAATATTTTTACATATTTATCTTAAACATTATGTTATGTACAACTTGATTTGTAATAAAAAAAATTACAATTAACTTAACCTATCAGTTTATATTAATGATTTATCACAAAAAGCAAGTTTCTATATATATATATATATATATATATATATATATATATATATATATATATATATATATATATATATATATATATATATATAACTAGACTAGTTTCTTGTTAAGAGCATATGATGATCAATAATTTGATTGTCATTTAAGCCATTGTTATCAGACTCGGTTTTGTTAATCACATAAAAGAAGCTGTTTCTCTTTTGTTTTGGCTCTGACCTGTCGATAACATCCAATATATTTTAAACAATGGGCGAATTTAGAAGGGTCAAGGGATAAAAGGTACCGTACATCAAAACGAAATTTAAAAATCATTTGCTCATAAAGTTATTGGAAATCATTAAACTACCTTGCTACCTTATCGTTAGTAATAAAATGAGGCGTTTAGCGTTCACTTTGATTGGCACTTAACGACAAATTTTCCGTAACGATCCCGATCAACGCTTGCATTTACGCCTTTTATTTTTATGATATGATTGCGAAGGTGTTGACGGTGTTGTTAGTTGATAAGATTTGATTTGAAAATAAGCGTATTATGTTTTTATACTGTACAATTATTTCGATCTATTTATTTACTTAATTAGATTGTTATTCACTTAAACTTTATGTAAAGGATAATATCCTTGAATGAAAAATTTTCTTATGTAACACGACATGGCTGGGCATTAAAATTTCATTATATTGTTATTTAATTGTATTGTATGAATCTAAATATGGATTACCATATTACATATCTTGATTACAAGAGCAATCTTACACGTAAATATTTCTATAGATGTAGCTATTTTATTTTTATTATCATAAACAAACCCAAAATCCTATCGTGTACGATTTAACGTTCTAATATTTCTACAAAATTTGTGTATAAACATGAATGTACATAGAAAAGGTAATTAAATAACGTAGAATATATAAGTATTCATCAAGTTAAACAAAAAAACAATATTTATTTTTAAATATGTACTCTTCAAAAGGTTAAAAGCCAAAATGTTTAAACACAGGTGATAGAGGTTATACGACACCCGACGGAGCGCGTCGAGAGTGGTCGGGGATCGGGTTCAGGCTCCGCCCCCGCAGATGAAGAGAAATACCGTGAACTAGTGAAGGAAAATGAGGAGTTACAAAAACTTATAGCACAGGTATTTGTGATATTGTAATATTTTATGTCTTTTAAACGATACAAAAGGTATCGTCAAAAATGCTAAAAAATATTGGAAATGAATTTGTATCTCTCAGCATTGTACACACGCTGACATTAAATGTCAATACTCTGAAACTTCCTATTACTCCTCTGTACTCTCTGTTATTTTTTTATTTTTTTAAAAACGCTCACACAGTTTTTATAATGCTCAGGTTCTAATCCTTTTTGCATTTAAATTTTTATATATTTTTTTTAAGTACATATAACTCTTTAGTAATTAATTATTAATATTGTAATACTTCATCGGGGAAAAATGACAGGTGTAAAATTATTAATACGCATATAAAAATACAAAACACTGAATTACATTTCTAATTTTACATAAAATACAGTACAAAAATCATACTAATTTATTTTGTAATTTAGATGATAATAGTGTCTAAGCACTCTCTCTACCTGTCCCAGTGGTGGGATACAGCGTAAAGCTAAGCAATATAATACATAATTTAAAATTAACAAATTATACAAGCAAATGAAATGAATTACAAAACTAACACAAGAATTGAGGAGCGTCGTGGCGCAGAGGCGCAACGTCTGCCTGTAACGCGACGGTTTCTGGGTTCGATCCCCAGTCGGGGAAGATGGATTTTTCTATTTCCATTTTCTTCGCTCTGGTAAACTAGGCAAAGCGCGGGGCGGAAAGCGGGGACGGAGAAAGCAGGGACTAAACAACGGAGTGTCTTAACACTAGGTTCCCACGGTCCCTGCAGTTCCCTCTGCCTACCCTGCCATGTGCGAGATAAAGCGTGAAGCTATGAAAAAAAAAAAAATACAACGTAACGGGAAGAGAAACCGTGCAAGTGCTCTAGCTAGTTAATTCATACATTCATAAGAATTCTATGGTGTAAATTAATTGTGAAGCTATGGGATCAAATTTATCAAATTAATTATTTTTTAGTTAAACATGCTCACTGGTTTCGTAAATTTATAGAGTCGATTTTTGCCACCTACATGTAATGTAAATTTAATTATTATTTGTTTTGTGTGCGAAGCTAAAAATATAAGTTCAAATATAGGAAATATCAACATGTGTTAAAAAAGAAACTCATAAAATGCAATCTTTTTGAACACTATTATATCATAGTGGCGTGTTTACTCGCCATTTTTGTGATATTAGATAACTACTACAGATTATATGGTTTTAGCGCCAACAGTGTCGGTGACTACTGGGAAATATTACCTCTTCTGGGCAAAAGCCAACAGTTTTAGTTCTAAAATATAACTACACCATGGTATTGAATCCTACTGTGATTTATACAGTCGTATATACATAAAATACTTATGCAGTATTAGTTTAAACAGACAGAATGAAATGCATCATGATATAGTTTTGAAGTTTCATTTTTAAGCCATAGGATAGATAATGGAAACCTAATTTTTCTTTACTTTGTTTTTGGTTCCCTTTTCCCCGAAAATTTTGAGACCTTGCGTAGTGAGTGAAAAAAGTCTTGATTTTGCAATTTTCTCTCACTTAATAAAATACTGAAGACAAATATTTGACCATAGGAAAATGGAAATATTATTTATTAGAACTAAAAGCCAATATTGTCAGTTAAGTACTTTCCTATAGGTAAAAAATTCTTACAATACATATATACATACATACATATAATTCAAGTTAAACCCGCAGAAGGAAGAAAGAATTCGCGTTCTGAAGCAAAAACTGGCGGAGAAAGAAGCCGCGGCGGCCGATGGAGTGACGCAAGGTACGGGCGCGGTGATTGCTGACCTGGCCACAGCCACCTCTGACTATGGCACATCCACTAATTATACAAGATCATCCCGCGCATCTGTCTCCGACTTAGATTTTTCTGAAAGCTACCTTTAAGTTGGAATAAGTGGACGTTATTTATAGGAAATAATGTACTGAAAATATAAAAATAACCAAAATATTGAGACGCACTTTAAAAATATTTATGTGTCATAGTTATTTTGCTAATAAGACTTTCAATGAAAATACTAATGATTCATAAAATTGTTTATATACTAACAGTGTATTTAAGTAGAATCCCAATACGAAACATTTTTCATTGGCCTATTCAAATAACAAAGAGAAAAAACACAGTAAGTACTTTTAGTGAAGTCTACACTCAAAAGTAATGAACTTGGTTACGTTCTCTAAGCACACACTTTTTTAATATTTTTCTTAATATCCGCTATCGACTATGATACGACGTTTTATAATAGACTCTTCTTAATATTGATTCGTTCGCTTTCTTACTTTTTTAAAAAAAGATCAGAGGTTCATTATTGTTATATGAATACTATTTCTTCAAAAAATTAGCTTATTTAATTTTTTAACTTGAAATTACACGTAGATTTAATCTTCTTAATTAACTCATTTTATGATCTTTTTGTTCACTATTTTATGATATTTATGAAACAACAAAGCAAAATATGCTTAGTTAAAATTACAAAATTATTCTATATTACATTAAACCTCTTTAACTGTATCAACAAAAAAAGTACATTATTATTATTGCTTATAACAAAAAGACACAGTCTATATATATATATATATATATATATATATATATATATATATATATATATATATATATATATATATATATATATATATATATATTATATATATATATATATATATATATATATATATATATATATATATATATATATATATATATATATATATATATATATATGCTATTGAGCATATATTGTAATTTACATATTTATATGTCTTATACTGAAGATATTTCCTAATAACGTCCGCTTATTTACAATCACTATTTTCCATACATTCAATTCAATTAAAAATCTAATTTTAAAAAAATCATACAATAAACGAACGTGACGTAGAATACGCTTAATATTACAAAAAGAAGCCACCAAACATTTATGTTGCCTAATTAACTGAAATCTCGGCTTTATTCATTTGCATATTTTTCACTTTGTCCGTAGTAATTAACTCAGCAAAGTTTACACTTAAAAAAATTGCCGATAAAGCCCGTACGTTGTTAAGGAAATTGTTCTTTGTTTAAAAAAAAGTAAGTTAATTTTAAGGAATTTATTATTTTACCTTGATATAATGGTAATGTTCAATAGAACCTAAATTATTCATTGTATTTAAAGACATAGATAAAATATCTATAATACTTTTTTTAATAACTAATTCTACATACCAGTTTAAATTATTATTATTATTTAATTAAATAAATGATGTTTTGGAAATAGTGAGATCTAACTCAATTATATAAAGTTATTTAAATTAATATACATACCTAAATAATTTTAAAACTATTAATAAGACTGTCTTCTCGTCTTTGCTTTGCTCGTTCAAATCTTTATAATAAGTCATTATCAGACGTTCAAATTTAATTAATAGGCTAGATTTATAGAGGTAAGCTTTTTATTACTTTCTTACACACTCTTACCTATCCTCTTTGATCCAGTCTCTACCTCACAATTCGTGACATAAGCACGTTACCTTATATATTTGTAAATATATATGGTGTATTGTAAACCCTACCTTTAACTCTCACTAGACTGACTTAGAATTACTATTAGATTACTATTACAAGTGAATCGTTTCTAGCTCCAACTTGCTGTCGCCACTATATGGCACCTATTATGGACAAGCAAGTCACTTTTTTGTAATTATTAAAACTTAGTAAAATATGAATTGTTATGTATTTAAATACTTGGCACTTTGTACAGTGCAAACGTGCCAAGAACACATTTACTTGATTAAAAATGTTAATTCTAACAATTGTAGCCATCGTGGCAATAGCTAAAGATGTCCTTTTAAACGATTCTAATACTATTAAGTCATTACAACGACACGTTTTCATGCTTTTTAATGTTAAGATAACACGAATATCTTCGAATTCGTCACTTTTAAATATAATTGGCACAAATTTAGATATAGATGTATATGTACGTCATTGACAGATGACATTTTATGTAAAACGTTAATTATTTATAGATATATTATATTAATAATTAAATATTCATCGAAAATTAGTTTATGCTATTCATATTTTTATTTTAGCGTAGTTTGAATTCATGCAGTCAAATCTCGTTAAATGCATAACAAGTAAACGAACACTGTACATAATTTAAGTTTTATATAAAATACATTATTAATTTAATTGGTAATATTTTCTTTTCAAAATTGACTTGATAATGGGGAGATGATAATTGCAAGAAGTTTGCGACTCGTGTCGCGTTTAAAGCATATTGTAAGTATATAGAAGATGTTGTCAGTTTCCCGTAGCAATCTGTACGTGTTTGTGCCCGACCTCGCATGGACCCCTCACTGCACCGCCCTAGCGCCAACACCTTGTACGTACCAGCTTCATCGAATACTATCATTCTTGTTCAAATTCATATTTTAATATACGCTCATCTATTAAATGTTGACGATTAAAAAAATATTGTTTATTTTTAAATTATTACCTGTCACATTATACAGACTTTGCATCCTAATCACAATTTGAACAGAAACCTATTTTTTTTTACTAAAACCATAAAGTTTCGATATTTGTTAAATTTAAAACCTACTGCTGAAATTTCTGAACTTATCACTTATATTGTTATTACACTTTGCGGCTGAAATATATTTCAATTTCGTATAAAGAAAGACCTGAATTTACTACAATCTTGGCAACATTTCAATAGAGCTTTCACTTACGCTAAGCATAGCATTTAATGTAACCGTACTAACGACACATGGCCCTACTTTATTGGTATATAAAACTGTTTGAATGTATAATGTAAATATAGCATACATTGCATTGAAGTTAGTGATATTAAGATGCTGTGTAACGAGATTTCCTTGCATGAATGTTACTGGTTGTACATAATCTACTGGCTTCAATTGGAGATTCTGCAATACAAAATTATAATTTGATTGAAAAGCTTGTAAAAATATGAATATACTTATTGTATTTGCTTTCAGGGTGAAAACCGCTTTATTATTTACTTTGCTCGTAGCTTTTAATAACCATTATGATTTATGCTTTCTTTCTGTGGTATAAAGCCATAAATAATGTAGGTATTTCATTAATGTTTTCTTTTTTCAACAGATGTTCAAGACGAACAGATTTAAAACTCCGCCGTCGTTCTGCGATCAATTATAATTTATGAATACTATGAGATTATAAGATATATGTATGATTGTATGTTATTTTTCTTTAACACGCCTTGTTTTACATTAAGCAAAAAATGTAGTTTAACTTTACTTTAACTGGATTTGATTTTGTTATAAAATTTATGTAGGTAAGTAGCATATATATGTATTTCACACACACACACACATATATATATATATATATATATATATATATATATATATATATATATATATATATATGTACAGAGTGAATTACAGTGAATTTTCTTAGCTAATAGACCCAGCGGAAAATATTTACTTAAGTGTAAGTATCCGTAGATATTTAATTATTCTATGTTTTTGCTGTATAAATTATATTATATTTGGGAAAACTAATGGACGCCTAATTTCATATGGGGTTTTGAACCTGTACCCTGTTCTTGTATACATAATATATATTAACAGTAACTCGAAACAAATTAACTATGATGATTTTTTCAATATAAATTACCATATATATATTATAAAATTTTCATACGGATATTTATATAAACAATAAAATGTAAAATGGCGTATTAATAAAATATCACTCGCTTTAAAACGATTGCTGTAGAAATTTCATTTACGAGAATGATACTTAATTATATGAAATAAAAGTGTTCTTATATAATAGATTTATTTACTAATGTAGTAGATTACAGGTGGTATTCGTACGTTAGTGAAATTTAAGGACTGTTATTATAAAGAGTGAATTATTGACTATTTCATAGTTGTGTTGTACTCAGGTTGTAATAAAGCGATCATTGCTCAGAATTAAGTTAAGTCATTATTTTGCTTATATATTTTATGTAAAAAAATATGAAATCAGTATATATACATATATTATGGTACGTTGCTTTTAAAAAACGAGTACTTATTTCACAAACCTTTTTAAAAATTATTTAAATGTATTTTATTAGGATCATATTAGGTTATTATTGTAATATTTGTACTAAATTAATGTCTTAATGTCGATTGTCTGTTATGAATTAATGAAATGTTTAATGAAAAATGTACAATTAAGTGATGAGATATATATATTTTAATTGTTTATTTATTCTTAATACAATTTATTCTTATTTATTATTAAAATAGTACATATTTTTTATTTGTTATGGAATTGAAACACCAAATAAATTACAATATAATTTTCCACTTTACCTAATGGAATAAGGTTAGCACTGTTAACTCAATTTGATGTTACATATCACAATTAACAGGAAGTCCACTAGATTAAAGGTTACTCATAACATGTACATGATATGTCATAGCTAAAGACATGACGAAATTGTATTTACTTATATAGATTCTAACAAATTTCAACTTTTAATCCATGAGTTCAAACCAGGCATCTGACAAATTGGTACAAGAAATTTAAATATCCTAAATAGAACTGGAAAATGATACACTCAAATGTGGTTTTCCAAAATAGTCCAATCATTATATCAGGGTAGAGCGGGGCTACTTGAGTATATACAATTAAAGTTACGAGTACCATACGTACGTACGCCATGTAACGCACTATAGCCCGATAGGTCTTGACTTTTAACAAGTGGTATTTTAGATTTAGAATTACTTAAATTAAAAAAGGGCTTGTCGTAAAGAAAAAATATTTGGTAAATATAATTAGGCAAATTGTGGCTAAAATATTTATTAAACATAGTCGTAGCAATTTTTTCATAGTCTATAGTGACAATATTTAAAATATGTTATTACATTATAATAATAATTGATAATTTTCTTTTAAATATTTACGTGAGACATAATCGGAATTTAATTTAGTAAGAATAACTTCGCTAAGGCATTTCTTACTTATCTTATATTAATTTTACATATATATTTCTCAGTTTTATTTACTATGTTAAATTGTTTTATTTCTCTAGCAATACATTGTAGCAGCAGTTTTGCTTACGGGTAGTATATATATGACTAAATATAACTCAACTAACCTTATCAATCAAAGATAAAAAATTTTTCTTAAGGAAAAAAGAGATCTATTCAATTTGGCCAAAATATAGTAACATACATTCACGTGATGTGTACCTCATGATCATTCGATTACTTCTTTTCCCTATAAAACGTTTTTTTAAGGAACATACATTCATATTTCACTTCATCAACTTACTCGTCAAAAAGGCCCGCTCTACCCTACTTTCTTAAAAAATATCAAAAATAAAATAAAATTCAAAACATTATAACTTCTATCACACGCCATAAATTAACAGTATAAGCTCATACTTATTTTTGATAATCGAGACACTTATGAATGTAGAATACTTTACATAATTTGAAAATCTCAGCCAGAAACTAGAAACTTGGCAGCGTCACACCGCTGTGCCTCAGAGATGCATCTACTTTATACACTGTATCTAAACGAAACTACTCCACTAACATGAATCACGTGAAATTATTGTTATAATTTAACACTAGTGGACATATTACTATATAATATGTAAAATATAATGTCAGTTAACATAATATGGCTCTGTGAGTGATAAAAGATGCCAAAAATGTAAATAATAGAATACCATTATTCTGTATTTCATTTTTTTGTAGGAAAGTAATATAATGAAATCTGTTAAAGTAATTTAGACATCACAGTTTACAGCACTGCCAATTACGTCAAGTTAAAAGTTACTATATTAGAAGTAGAATAGTTTAGAATGTTTTAGTTTTGCTTGGTCGTTGAAATGTCAATTTAATATTAAGATCAGTGCAGAAGTGGTTTAACTGTGTAACTTCATACTAAAATCATCAAAATCAATAAAACGAATTCATAATTTTTTTAATAGAATGGTTAATGTACTTGTCATTTTTTTCTTACACGTATATATTAATAAATGAAAATATTTTATGATTTGTTTCCAAAATCATTTCAAAACTGATCACTTAGTTACTGACGAACTTATCTGTACCTGCTAGAACACAAAAACTAAATGTAGGTATTCTAAATTATAATTATTTATTAGTTTTTATTGTTAACGTGTTAAATTTATGAATCAAAAATTTATGTAGGTCGTTAAAAAATACTAATATTTAGTTTTGTGTATTTTGTGTGTTTCTTAGCATGTCTTGAGAGTAGTTGTGTGAGTGTAAAACGCTTTCAATTATTAAAGTATTTTTGTATTCAACAATATTTTTTGCAGATGCATTATTATGTAAAATGGAGATATTTATAAATTAATATGAAATATAGTTCTTTTATCTAGATAAATCGTAAAAGCATTAGATAAAATATATTTGCTACTTATAAAAATAGATAAATATTTTAATTTTTTTATACATTTTCCTATATATAGTTTCTTTTATAAATTGATTTCAAGAAAGTAAAAGAAAGAGTAAACCACGACGAAAGGAAACTGGTAGAACGTTCTGGATATGACCAAGATCCACTCGCGATTGTAGCAATGATGATGATGATGATGATGATGAATATCATTCTAATAACGACCGTGTTTTTTAACTTGGCCTTAGTCAAAGATTTGACTGCATAGAATTACACTCAGTATTTAACATTGTTATTGTTATTGTGTTATTGTCATGTTGAAATATTAAATGTTTTCTTTTTATTTTATTGTTATACATAGCGTAATATCGTTTGTTATGTGAATCACGCTTATCAATATTTATATATACGTACAAATAATTAGTTGGTTCCAGTAAGTATTGTATAAGAATTATATGTTAGCTTTGTAAATTCAATTGTTTACTTTCCTGTGATCTGTACGTTTGGTTGTAATTTTCACCCAATGTAAATAAAGAGTCATTGAATAATCTAAATGTATAAAATATTTTATTTCTTCGCCTCTTTCCGTTTTCTATCTAACCCGTAAAATATTCGTTTTAAACTAAAGATAATTTTACAACTTCAAATTTTTCTGTCACATAGCTGAGTAAATAAAATGGACGTAGTGCTAATAATACACTCTGTTCTCCTTTTTCTGTAACCTTTTCAAGACACAATACTACGGCTTATTCCTTTAATAAAGCGATAAAATGTAAATTCTTTCGAGTGGAAATTGAACCCACTACCGGCAGTTGTAATAAAATAGTCCCAATTTGTTCATGAAAACAATATACTGAATCAATCAAATTAATCAATATCAAAATAATTTTATGTTGGTTTCGCAAATTTTCAATATTTCTAGTAACATAATACAAGTGTCCGTTCAAAATGCCAAATTTCATAACATACCAAACAAAAAATGCTATATTCAATGTATACGCTAAAGAAAGTCATTACACGTCTCTTAACTCTCGTAAGTATTTAAAGGTAACAATTTAAATAAATATAAAGAAATATAATGAGAAATACATGTTCAAAATCAGAAGCAACGAGATTGTTATTTGCATATAAGAGGGTGGGTTCATAGTATTTTTCTATGCTTGAAAATAGAAAAATAATTTACACAGATACATATACCGCTATGATATCGCACCTTGTTATCAGTAGACAAAACTTTTGGTAGACTAAATTGTCTAGAAAAAGGCATTTTATCTATTTAAAATTTATGAATATTCTAATTCTATCAGAAAAACCATCTTCAGAATAATTCACAGATTTACCCATTAGCTCTTTTGACTAAAATAGCGTTACACATAATATGTATACGAAGTATCACAGGTTTATTTATCCAGTTTTAATAAGATAAGGTTAGTCACGTAATATAAATGTACCTCTCTTGCCAAAAACTTGCTCTTTTTTACCCTTAAATTTACATCATATTTTCGAAAGGATTCGCAAGAGAATTATTTTTAATAATCAGCAATTTTAAATTCGTCTAGTCTAGGTGTGCTGCCAAAAATATGAAAGCTAACGAGGTAAAAATAAAACAAAAAATCTGGAATATGCGCTGTGATTTTGTGTCTGCTTAAAATAAAACGCTCCAGTGAAATTCGAAAGTTGTAAAGAATTTCTTTAGCGATAATTATTTATTTCAAAAATAATAAGCTAATTATTTACTTAACATGTGAGATGATGCACCATGGTCGACCAATCGATTTTATATCAACAAATTTTTCTTTACAGCTTATTCCGGTTTGATAAATCATCAATATAAATACCAAGACATGATGTTGCGATTTGCTGTAGAGTATTTTGAACATATTGAAATTTAACTATCCTATTATTATTATTTGGAATTATTATATGGAGTATTTCTTATAACTTATATGATTGATGACACTTTTACTTTTTACCACTCAGATATTCTAATTCTCTGCTAATATACTTCTTGTAATTTCAGATTATAAAAGATTTTTTTATTGAAAAACATAATTAAGCGTCGAGTTTTCTTATAAAATAAGAAGGTATTATTTATTATGAACATAGTTTCATAAATTAACGTGATCGCTTTAGTTCACGTTTCCACCAAGTAGCGTCAAACAAATAGTGTCGTAACGTAATACGGGAATACAAGGACTATTTATTTATTTAATTAATAAAAGTTTTTGAATGTGATATTATTGATTTCCTTTAGTTAGGCAAAAAAATCTACTAAAAAAGATTAATTGTACAATGAGTTTTTCTTTTCACAAACCCTAATGGACATAACTTAGAAATCATATTACAATTACAAAAATAGGAAAATTACGTTGGTTCGCGCATAATAAAATTTCATTTTGTCGTATCATCCTCTTACGTCTTGAAAGCTTTGAAGTATTATCATTTCGCTTTTCAATATTGTGATGAAATGAGGATCAAACGACAACCTCACCGTGGAAACCTTTCATTTTTATATAAGGATATTAGTTAAAAAAAGCAGCTTGGTTATAATATGTTTACAGTTATACCTATTAATTCCAATATAAATAATATAAGTTTCATATTTCGATTTTGACATATGTCACGGGTGCGTATAGGTTATTCATAGAACTAGTACATATATATATATATATATATATATATATATATATATATATATATATATATATATATATATATATATATATATATATATATATATATATATATATATATATATATATATATATATATATATATATATATATATATATATATATATATATATATATATATATATATATATTATATGTACAGTTGCAACTACAATACTCACTTTTTACTAAATTTCAGAATTCTAGGTCAACGGATACGGTCACTTAATAGATTTCGATTATGCTGTGAACTTCAAACATGAGGCACAAATGAAACATTAACATAACAGAAGCTTAAGTCGGTAGAGGTGTAGCAGTCATATTGTAATATTGTAAAGAATTTTCTTTGCGAATATTACATGCATTTGTAACACCGTATATCAGAAAGGCCATTAACATTAAGGTAAAAATGTAACGTAACGTTATTTTTTCCGTATATTGTCAGTATGCTTCAAATTCACTTGAGTCATCAAACGAAAACTGATAGCTTGGAATAAACTTTTAAGCTTTAAGGATTTAGTGAGAGTGTTAATTAAAAAAAAATATTAAAAAATCAAGCATAACTAAGCATTACTTCTTACATACAGTTGGAAAGTTGAAGGAGAATTATCCAAGGCTGTAAATGCAGTGGGTTACACCGAAGCATAATATATTGTAGCGTAAGTCGATAAATGGACTATACGCTACAAAATAAATCATCTTAGTGGACTAGTTCTGGAAATAAACACTTTTAGCCAAATAAACTTTTTAAAGCTTCACGCTTTATTCCGCATATGAACCTAGTGTTAAGACACTCTTAATTCCTGCTTTCTCCGTCCCCACTTTCCGCCTTTTCGAGGCATTGCGTGTTGAGTGTAGAACTCACCGCCGCGCTTTGTCTAGCTTATATAGCGAAGAAAATGGAAATAGAAAAATCCATCCTCCCCAAGCGGAAATCAAACCCACAAACCGTCGCGTTTACAGGCAGACGCTTACGACTCTGGGCCACGACGGCCCTCAAAAAAATACTTTTTAATTTGTTGTATACAATATTATTTCTGGTGTGGATAAAGAATATATTAAACATTTGCGTTATGAATTTGCTTATAATATACTAAGTATAGGGATAAGTACATCTTCACGAAAATTTAGTATTTTTAGTGTAACCATCCCTGGCTCCTGCCAAGTGATAAGATATTTCGTTTTCGAATATGAATGTCAGAAAAACAAAAAATTGACTACATTATTAAAATCGAAATCAGTTTACTGTTTGTGTTTATTATACAGAAAATATATTATTGACGTGACAACGTCTTAAATTAGGTTGTGCGGCTCGGAGTCAAATATGAAAATGGTAACGTAACGATGTGTCAACTGTCACCGAACTATGATCGGTCCGCCGCGCGTATCACTTGACACATGTACAATGTTTTAGTAAACAAAATATATTTTCTATAGTTAAAATTTGTGCAATTTATACTATAATTATTATTCATATCAATAAATATTCTACCGAGAAAAAGACGTTGTCACGTAAAATTTTCGCCCGTAAAACCCACTTTACAGGCAACCATTTTTTTTTTGTATAATAAACACGCTCAACCTCGTAATCACTTTATCAGTCTTCATTATATCCCATGAAACAATTTCTTTATTGCATTATAAACAATCAAAAACAAATTCGAGAGCTTCTAAAAAAGTTTTATCAGTTATTACTGAGGTTTTGAATGTAATATAATCATCTAAATAAACAAAAATAAAAATAATAATCAAACAAATTCTTTATTCTCTTACAATCTGTATATTTAATAAAACAGTAAAAAAATCGTGTCTGTATATTAAATAATTTTACAAAGCAAAATATGTAGGGTTATTAAGAAATGAAAAAAGAGTAAGAATTCCAAAAAAAACGTTTTGTTTGTATGTCCGTTTGCACACGCTAATCTCAGAAACCACTGGACGGATTTTGATGAAACTTTTTCGTTGTACAGCTATTAGTCCTCAATAATATATATGCTATCTTCAACGGGGTAAATAGATAATCAAAGTTTTATTTTATTGTATTGTAGCGGGTTATGAAATATACCTTATTAATATTTCACAATATAATATACTCAAAAAAAATAACATGAAAATAATTTATTTAAGACTTAAAAACTAAAAACAGTTATGTCATAATAATTCCATTTTCATAATAATTTAAATGAGTAACGTTGGTACATTCCAAACTACAATATTAGTATTTAGTACCTAGCATTATCAAGACTGTGTAGGTAAATGTTACGAATTATTAAGATACTTTAACTGGGGCATACCACTAAAAAATATAATGAGCGTAATACATTTAAAAATCGCGTGGGGAGCCGCGGGTAACAGCTAGTAAACTATAAATATAACTTTCTACACTACACTTTCTCCGACACTCCAAGTGCTATCTTGTAATAATAAGCGCTAAATTTAAAAGAATTACTGAATATTCGCATTTGCATTCGTAAGTATTAAACAAATGTTAAACAAATGACAAATTGAAGATCATTACAAGCTTACTCAAAAAGATTCAAACCTATACCACCACGTCACGTTCAGATAGTAAAATATTATAAATAATTAAATTTAATGTATTGTTAAACTATTTAAAAATATACCCCTTGTCTATATTTGAACCCTTCTCCTATTTACGTTTTATCGATTTCGGGTAAGAAATACCTAAAATAGCGTCGCAACGTAATACCGGAAGATAAGTGTTGACCCTAATCACTACATGCATAACAATTAAGCCTAGATGCTCCCCTTAGATTCCTCTGTTGAATATTACATGAATGTAAAAGGCAAAATATATTAGGCATTTAAAACATCTCAACGAGATACAAATTTAAGTACGAATCGGTTTGGTTCTGTGAAATAATATAATTTTTAATGAAACATAGACTGGAAAAACCGTACATTTTTTGTCATAACACTATTTTTATTAAATGTTTAAATCGTTTTTACTTTAAATGAGGTCATTGCGGAACCCACTGCTTGTGGATTCGTTGTCTATTTAGGAGATGGCAGGGTGGGCAGAGTGAACTGCAGGAACCATAGGAACCTAGTGTTAAGAACTCCGTTGCTTAGTCCTTTCTTGTTCGACACTCCGTTGCTTAGTCCTTTCTTGTTCGACACTCCGTTGCTTTCCGCTACTTTCGAGGCATTGCGTGTTGAGTGGCGGAACTCAACGCCGCGCTTTGCCTAGGTTCGAGGGTGAAGAAAATGGAAATAAAAAATCCATCTTCCCCGAGTGGGAAACGAACTCACAAATCGTCGCGTTTACAGGTAGACCTTTGCGCCATGACTGCCATTTAGGAGAATGACAATGATATTTTCATTTCGTCGATTTACAACTGCTAATTATCTAGCTAATGTGAATATTTTAATTTTTAAACCTCAATCTGATACGGCTTATTTATATAATCATAATCGATTTGATATACATTTTTTAATATTATTTCTACACGCTAAGACATTTATACCTAGACACTCAAATATCATATCAAATGACTTACTTAGTCATCCTATATTGTATATAATTATTATTATTATTATATAACTATATTTTAACTATTTATTATATTTATCAATATGATATCTTTATTAATTTTATAAAAAAATAACGTCCGATACGTTGCTAATAGGTTTCAAGTGTAATAATAATTATATACAATAATAACATCAAACAAAGATGGCGGCATGTTCATTATTTACTAATAGTGTACCATTTTTACATATATGACAAAATATCCCTGTTATTTTCACTTAATAATAATATTTATATACCATTCGTTTTTGTTTTATTTTTAATATTAATAACATAAACATTAAAAAATTATCAAGTAGTTATTTCTCATTAAAATTTAATTGGTAGCATCTTACCTGCCGGAATGTCCAGTATGCTTCATTTATATATATATATATATATATATATATATATATATATATATATATATATATATATATATATATATATATATATATATATATATATATATATATATATATATATATATATATATATATATATATATATATATATATATATATATATATATATATATATATATATATATATATATATATATATATATATATATATATATATATATATAGTATCAAAACTTTATCTAAGAATTTTACGAGAAATCAAGTTTTAAATGACGTTACCGTCTATTGTTTTTTTTATACTGCTAAGAACTCATTTAGCCAACATATAAAATATATTTTAGAATAGTAAAAATATTAAATATTTAATTTCCTTTAAATATAAATATTTTTATTGTTATGATAAAATTATTTATTAATAGATATATTTATTTTATTATTTACTTTATGGCTGTACAATATGTAGGTATTGTTACAGTACTACTCACTTTTGCTTATTTTTCTCTCCAATCTTACAAAGTATTTTTTATGTAACTTGTTCTTATGTATATATATATATATATATATATATATATATATATATATATATATATATATATATATATATATATATATATATATATATATATATATATATATATATATATATATATATTTCTATGAAACTCTTATAGTTAACATATGATTCTAATTCAATTTCACAACAATGTCAGGTACCATTAGCAAAACCATATAACTATACAAAGTTGACGTTGCTATAAAGATAAAAATAAAATTGTTTAAATGTTCAAGTTAATCTTGATGAAGCAAACATCCATACGTACTCATATGTTAAGTATTAAAACTAAAACCCAAAGCCACGCATTATCAATTTATTTTTTTATTTTTTAATTACGAAATCTAAGCAAATTCATGTTAAACCCTATGTTAAGTCATATGTTTGAATTTAGGTAACTTCAGTAAAAGATTTACTACAGATTATGGTGCACGCTTATTATTATTTAATATGTACGTATATTTATATCAAATATATGAAATTGCCTAAACTGTTGATAAGCCTCTTTACATTAATGATCTCTTTTGACTTTAAAAAATAACGATTAAGCTGACACCAACGAAAAATCCGAATGAAAACCTGGACCGACGAACGCAACATAACCGTTGTTATTTGACAACGGTCTCGACAATAGTAACAATAGAGGGTTTCATTTCCAAAGCCAACTTATGAGGGACGCAAGTTCGGCAATGTTTATTTTTGTCAGACCCAACCATATATAAAACATATATAAATATTTATCTATCTTCGTCCATTCCGTGAGCTGTATCTCAAACCAATAAGAACTAGTTTTGAAACAATTTAAAAGTTGCCTTAACATCCTCTATTGGAATACTCCTTTGGAATTCTAGTCTCGATTTTGCCACTAAGCAAATATTAAAGTTTCAGAAGATCTCCGAGCATTTCTTTGTTCACTTGATTAAATTGGGCTGAGATTTTTAAGTTGCATACCTTTTTATTTAATGAAAAATCTAGAATGTGTTACATTAACAAAATTAAATCAAATATACAGAATAAAATATAATAAAATTGTGAATAATATATAAAGTGTAACTTTATAAATATTTAATTACATTTTCAATTAATTATACAACAGACTGATAATGTAAACATAAGTACATTTAATAATTAAATATGTAATAATGTTTAAGAAATATCGTGGTAACATGTAAAATATATTTTTAGGACTCTGTACATCAGAAGGAAAAAAACGCAACACTTATAGGATCACTTTCTTGTCCGTTTCTTTGACAAGGTACTTACCGTTACCGACCAACAGTTATGAATTTGAAAAATAACATAGAATTTATTGCACAACCAAATTGAAAAATGTAGGGAAATTATAGATTAAACATTATAGAAATTGATTAAGAAGTCCCAGAAAATAGACTACTACAAACTTATACTATAGTCCGTTTAATACAAAAGAATGAATGAGAATTTTTTATTAAAACTTTATATGTTTGATTTTTATTAGGTTTATATTTGTTTTTAATACAAGTTTAAATATTTCCTTAAATAATCATGATAAATTAGAAAAATAAATCTAAAGAAAAGTAAGCAAAACCTCTACATTGGCGTCACGAGATTATGTAGATATTCTTTTTGCCAACGCGACACAAGCGGGACCGACATCTGAATAAATAACCGGTTTATCCAATATAAGTTTAGCTGAGATTTCGCCATGCATGAAATTTTCCCATCAAATACGTAACACTTACTGAATACATAATACGTTTATGTATTAACAACTGATTTCGTAACTTTAGTATCTTACTGTACAACTGTATTCTATAATATTTTTATTATTTGATAAAAATGGAACAAAAAATGTAAGCGTATTTTAAAGAGATCATGGCAAAATTAGGTCAAAATCTCGAAATTTTAACCGGCTAGAACAGCTTTATGCAAATAACCCGCTAATGTTATTGAGAGGCGCAACAAACAGTTCAGAAAACCTTGACAGCGCGCCAACCTCCCGCTAATGACTTATTTGATCAGCCACCCTTAGAATCAAAAATTAATCGCAATTTAAATACTGTTTAAAGTCGTTACTACATTAATTTCTTTACTAACACAATTTAGGAAGCTTCATTATCGTGCTTTTCAGAATTTGCGCTATAAATTAGAAGAAACTTGTTAACACTTTAACTTTTGTTAGTATAGAAATACGTAAACATTTCAATATAAATTGAAACAGCCCTACGGTAATAGCAAGCAGACTTAAAACGCGACAATTTTGAGACCGGTTCCCATTATTTTTTAACATTTCCAAGTTTCACTAAGAAGAAAGTATGACGTTGAGTTCGATCACTCAACACGCAAAAATTGAATCATAAATTGAGTTGAAAATTGGTAACAGCATTCCAATTACCAATTTCCCGCTCAATTTACTTAACACTAGAGCTCACCCGTTTATCACGTAATGTACGAGTTATAGGGGGAAGCAAAAATAATCATTTTATATAGCAGTACAATAAAATGAGATAAAATGATATTACCCAATTAAATTGCTACTTTTTAATCTCAAATGAAATAAAAATCTACACAGACAAAGAGTCCGCTCCCACTTTATATCAGAACTAGCGACATTGCGTGTTGATGGGCAGGACTAAGTGTAAACATTATTGCCCACAGCTTTATTTATCCGATAATTTTTTACGATTATCAATTAGTTAGTATATTATTTTAATGTATTTCTGAAAATCAAAGATAAGGCAGTTAACATACGTTATTTTAAAAAATAATTTACATTAACAATAAAACATTCATTCAGCAGAATGATTCTAAATAGGAAATTGGATTAAGATCAAAGCTCAGTCAGCCAGAGTTGTAAAATAAACCAGCTACAGTGCCAAGAATGATTGCTTTCTTATCGACGCCGAACAGACGTCCTAAACAAATATTAATCAAATGGTGAACTTATATAGATTTAAAAAACTCCAGCTTTGTAATTTATTCTTTTATTTAATATTGTTTTAAATAACTTGAATTTTATCTCATGTAAGTAATAAGTACAGAAGGTAGCTTTGAATAATAAGCCATGGTACTTCTTACGTTCGGTTCAATTAAAACATATGTTATTTCGTTACTTTCACTTTCTTTTCCACCATAAACTATATATAAAACTCTCTTTTCCCCCCTTAAAACAGAAATATATATATATATATATATATATATATATATATATATATATATATATATATATATATATATATATATATATATATATATATATATATATATATATATATATATATATATATATATATATATATATATATATATTATATATATATATATATATATATATATATATATATATATATATATATATATATATATATATATATATATATATATATATATATATATATATATATATATATATATATATATATATATATATATATATATATATATATATATATATATATATATATATATATATATATATATATATATATATATATATATATATATATATATATATATATATATATATATATATAGACGAAGAAAGATTGAATAAACACTGTGTTATAATGTCTTATTTAAACATAAAAGATTTCATGTGACGTAATGCACGTAATAGGTACACAGAATGTTAAATTTTAAAACTCCGTTCTATTCAAGTACTAGACATACTCAAGAATACGTAAGAGAATCTGACGAAAGAAACTCTACAGTACATTATTATTTCAATATAGCACTGCAATTCAGCTGCAATTGTGTGTTAAACTTGTGTAAAAAAAATTCAAACAACCAATTTCTACATGACGCTCGTGCTCTTTTCTCTTTTTTTGTGCTTCTCCCCTACTGCAAACAAATTATTCAGCCAGTATTATATTTCACAAGAGTAAAACTATTACATGTATTTATTTTATTGAGTACTTTCCTTAGTTATAAATTAAGATTTAAAATAATTTTATAATAATTATCAAATTATTTAGCGTTAAAATAGCATGTATATATTATCTGTGGTAAATATGTTCACAATGTATACATACTGATGTATATAAGCTATTTGTAACTGTTTTTATATTATAGATCTAAACTGCACAAAGAAACTTACATTATTTACTACCTTTCATTAATTTTACTTGAAATACTTTTAAATGCTAAAATGAAGTTACTTTTAATTTTTATTTTTTCAAAAATAGTTGATTCTTCTCTTTAGTGCAATCTCTTCGAAGTATATTGTAAAAAGTCTTCCGACCTAATTATTGTCTTAAAACAGTCACGCTATGGTGATTATATAGCGATTCGATATAATATTCGATGTCTGTCTATTTCTGTACCATTTCATGCAAGGCTATGAAATGGAAAACATTTATTTTACGATTAAAGCATAAAATAAAACATGCAATAATGTGCGGCAGGAGACAAATTATATTATTTTGTAGTGATGACACTTCTACTTCTTCTCTTTAGGAATTACAAAATTAAATTAAAATAAGGTATTGTATCAAAATTTATGATTCGAATTTATATTATTATTGCTATTTCTGTCTATTTATCAAGTATATAGTAATACTATCTTTTAATTTTATGGTAATTACATTATATAAATACATATTTATTATGAACACTACACAGAAACCTAATTTAACAAGAAATATTCATTTAACAAGAGATAAAGTCGAAGAACTGTTTGTACAAAGTGTTTGCACGAAATCTGAAAGGTACATTTAATTTGCTTATTACGCTGAAATAAATTATTATCTACTTAGTATTTAATTTTATAACAGAAAGGGGATGTTTTAAAAGTTAAATCTTTATGAATGTAAATATGATCTTTTAAATTTTTTAAGTATTTTTACTTTGACGATGTGAGAGCTATCTATATACAAGTATGTATGTCTAAAATTTACTTAATCTTTATAGATAATATTCTTAAAATAAATTCTTTATAGATAAACTAAAATTGATAGCGATCATCCTTTGTATATTTTATAATACTTAGTAACTATTTAATTGGTGATTAATATTTGAAATACTATCTATCCCTTCATATCTTTTATTTTTGATTTAAAAACGAAAATAAAAAATTGTGTACCAACTGTGTAAATTAAACGGAAACATAGTAAATAAATATTTTTAAGGACATTTAATTTACATATATATCAATTCTTATTAATGAAAACCGATTGAATATGAGAGCTTCAGTAAATACGAAATGTTGTCGGCTACTAGCAGTGTAAGTTGTTCTGCTACATGAATAAATAGAGGAAAAACGATATAGAAAAAGCAAAATTTTAGCTAACTTGGATCAATTTTGCATACTGTTATATTTACTACATAATGCAATTTAAAACAAAAAAGCTTATTATATTTATTTATAGAATATATCAGTCAGAAGAGATATCAAGTATCGTACATTGAATTAAAAATTAATTAAAAACTGGATAATTGCTGCTTAAAAAAGTTTTATTATAACTTTTTCTACCATATTTTACGGTGCAGGTGAAAACTTTTACGGATATAACATTAACCATTGAAATAACTCAAAACTTTATCGTTGCAGTGCTATATTGAAATAATAATGTACTGTAGAGTTTCTTTCGTCAGATTCTCTTACGTATTCTTGAGTATGTCTAGTACTTGAATAGAACGGAGTTTTAAAATTTAACATTCTGTGTACCTATTACGTGCATTACGTCACATGAAATCTTTTATGTTTAAATAAGACATTATAACACAGTGTTTATTCAATCTTTCTTCGTCTATATATATATATATATATATATATATATATATATATATATATATATATATATATATATATATATATATATATATATATATATATATATATATATATATATATATATATATATATATATATATATATATATATATATATATATATATATATATATATATATATATATATATATATATATATATATATATATATATATATATATATATATATATATATATATATATATATATATATATATATATATATATATATATATATATATATATATATATATATATATATATATATATATAGACGAAGAAAGAGTGAATAAACACTGTGTCATAATATCTTATTTAAACATAAAAGATTTCATGTGACGTAATGCACGTAATAGGTACACAGAATGTTAAATTTTAAAACTCCGTTCTATTCAAGTACTAGACATACTCAAGAATACCTAAGAGAATCTGACGAAAGAAACTCTACAGTACATTATTATTTCAATATAGCACTGCAACGATAAAGTTTTGAGTTATTTCAATGGTTAATGTTACATTCGTAAAAGTTTTCACCTGCACCGTAAAATATGGTAGAAAAAGTTATAATAAAACTTTTTTAAGCAGCAATTATCCAGTTTTTAATTAATTTTTAATTCAATGTACGATACTTGATATCTCTTCTGACTGATATATTCTATAAATAAATATAATAAGCTTTTTTGTTTTAAATTGCATTATGTAGTAAATATAACAGTATGCAAAATTGATCCAAGTTAGCTAAAATTTTGCTTTTTCTATATCGTTTTTCCTCTATTTATTCATGTAGCAGAACAACTTACACTGCTAGTAGCCGACAACATTTCGTATTTACTGAAGCTCTCATATTCAATCGGTTTTCATTAATAAGAATTGATATATATGTAAATTAAATGTCCTTAAAAATATTTATTTACTATGTTTCCGTTTAATTTACACAGTTGGTACACAATTTTTTATTTTCGTTTTTAAATCAAAAATAAAAGATATGAAGGGATAGATAGTATTTCAAATATTAATCACCAATTAAATAGTTACTAAGTATTATAAAATATACAAAGGATGATCGCTATCAATTTTAGTTTATCTATAAAGAATTTATTTTAAGAATATTATATATAAAGATTAAGTAAATTTTAGACATACATACTTGTATATAGATAGCTCTCACATCGTCAAAGTAAAAAATACTTAAAAAATTTAAAAGATAATATTTACATTCATAAAGATTTAACTTTTGAAACATCCCCTTTCTGTTATAAAATTAAATACTAAGTAGATAATAATTTATTTCAGCGTAATAAGCAAATTAAATGTACCTTTCAGATTTCGTGCAAACACTTTGTACAAACAGTTCTTCGACTTTATCTCTTGTTAAATGAATATTTCTTGTTAAATTAGGTTTCTGTGTAGTGTTCATAATAAATATGTATTTATATAATGTAATTACCATAAAATTAAAAGATAGTATTACTATATACTTGATAAATAGACAGAAATAGCAATAATAATATAAATTCGAATCATAAATTTTGATACAATACCTTATTTTAATTTAATTTTGTAATTCCTAAAGAGAAGAAGTAGAAGTGTCATCACTACAAAATAATATAATTTGTCTCCTGCCGCACATTATTGCATGTTTTATTTTATGCTTTAATCGTAAAATAAATGTTTTCCATTTCATAGCCTTGCATAAAATGGTACAGAAATAGACAGACATCGAATATTATATCGAATCGCTATATAATCACCATAGCGTGACTGTTTTAAGACAATAATTAGGTCGGAAGACTTTTTACAATATACTTCGAAGAGATTGCACTAAAGAGAAGAATCAACTATTTTTGAAAAAATAAAAATTAAAAGTAACTTCATTTTAGCATTTAAAAGTATTTCAAGTAAAATTAATGAAAGGTAGTAAATAATGTAAGTTTCTTTGTGCAGTTTAGATCTATAATATAAAAACAGTTACAAATAGCTTATATACATCAGTATGTATACATTGTGAACATATTTACCACAGATAATATATACATGCTATTTTAACGCTAAATAATTTGATAATTATTATAAAATTATTTTAAATCTTAATTTATAACTAAGGAAAGTACTCAATAAAATAAATACATGTAATAGTTTTACTCTTGTGAAATATAATACTGGCTGAATAATTTGTTTGCAGTAGGGGAGAAGCACAAAAAAAGAGAAAAGAGCACGAGCGTCATGTAGAAATTGGTTGTTTGAATGTTTTTAAACAAATTTAACACACAATTGCAGCTGAATTCGTTATTTTATATATTAAATAAAATAAATAATTATATAAGAAATACGAAAGGTGAAATATAAAATTATAATCGAAGTTATCGAAGCTGGTAAGATGAGCGCTTGCACTATATTCCTTTATGAAACGTAGTAAATTTTAACTATATTGTTATTATTTCTGTTAAGAAGAATAATTCTAGTATGTTGTGTTGAAAATAGATATTTATTATTTTTAACTAGTATGTTGTGTTGAAAATAGATATTTATTATTTTTAACTCTAATTAAAAATATAAAGATATTTAATGAGTCATGTAAAACTAATATAGTAATTTTAACACATTTAAACATTTATATAAGCCGTCTGCCGCCATATTGTTTTGATGTTCTATGGCAAATTAGCGGTAAAAATGTTCTAGTATACAAATAACGCTTATAGTAACTTTTAAATGTATATAAAAGTATATTTTATTTTGCGTTGTTTCTGAATGCTATAATTATATAATATTTATAAATATATAATAAATAATAATTATTAAGAATAATTTGAATGTATTATAATCTTTAATTTAACAATATATTAATATTTTCCATGGCTGACTTTCCATGTCACTAAGGTTGATATATACTTAAGTGAACTGCTATGGTAGTTGGATAGTTTTGTGGTGACTGATGATTTCTTGTAAGTGGTACTTGAATGAAGTACAGCATATGACATACGACTCTCCGGGTTCAGTGAACCTTTATTTTACTACTTACTTCCGGACACAACCGAATGCTGGTTAGCGTCGCATTTCACTTAACGACCTACCTAACGTAGTCTTAATAAGTTTGGTAGGTCACTAGGTGAACTGCCACGTCATCTATTTGTTATAAAGTAAACAATGTGACTTATATGTAACTACCACTGCCAATTGTAAGACTGTGCAACTGGAAGAACTGACATTTAGTTTCATAGTAGTAAGAACAAATCACTATACAACTAATGATTACGGCCCGACGTCAGGATAACATGTTTTAGTTTAAACGAACTGCTTAGTAATGCTGGTTTCTGCTGGTAACTTTGTTTTTCCAAACCTTCTCAACACTGAGGTTCCTTTGAGAACTGTTTGTAGAGTCATAGTTACTTGGTTTCGCTGGCTGTTCTTTAGAAAGCTGAGTAATTTCATTAAAAATATTTCTTTACATTTCCAGTTTCCACCAAGAACATATATAATATAATAACCTGAGTTATATGTCAATTTAGACAAATAGCAGCTTTATATATATACTCTGCTAGTATATCCACGGCAGTTATATTTAAAAGGAGCATTAAAACAGAAACACATTAAATGCAATGAATAATCACATAAAACATCAAATATAAGCAATCTTCGATACTGAATATAGTATAATATAATTAGGTAGGGCTTGTCTCAGTTTATATAATAATTGTCTTTTGTTAAGGCGTTATAAGAAATATATACGTTCTAACTAACTGTTCCGTAGAAACTAGTGAGATATCCTCTGAGACGGCAAACCAAAGTAAATTGTCAAAATCGAAAAATGCGAACTAGAAATGTATATAATGATATCTTTATAATATGATGTCACTGGTGACAGTCTTATCGTAGAGTAATGTTATTTTTTTAGCTTCACGCCTTATCCGACGCATAGCAACGTAGGCAGAGGAATCTGCAGGAATCATATAAACCTAGTGTTAAGACACTCCGTTGCTTAGTCCCTGTTTTCTTCGTCACCGCTTTCCGCCTTTTTCGAGGCATTGTGTGTTGAGTAGCGGAACTCAACGCCGCGCTTTGCTTAGTTTCCAGAGCCAAAAGAAAAGGTTACTGTTAAAATTGCTATTTTCAGGTAACATAATATTCAGGTAACTAGGTAAGGTAGTAATTTTATGTTTTTATGTCGCTTTTGTTATCACTATCACTAATAAATATGGATGATAGGTAGGTTGACAGGCTTTGGATATGGCGAGGGGATAATGTAGAGGACAACCTAAGACCTTACATTCATTTGTATCTCATATTTAATTATTTTACTATAAATGTAACTTATGACGCTTTCTACCTCTGAATCTGTAAAAATTTTGAGTTACTAATTATAAAGCTTCAAGTCATTACGCCTGTCACGACCCAAACTAAAATATAAAATTTACTATAAAGTAATTTTATTTATATAAATACATTATAATATAGTCTTATATTCATACTAAATAGTTATTAATATAGTATAATTTTTATATACTAACGGAACGGTTGCAGTTGACGAAATTAATCTGTATAGCTTAAATTAACCGTTTTATGAAGTGCGACTAGTTCATGGAATGCTCAATCATATTAAGAATTGGTTAATTCATCTACTTGTTTTTTCTAAACATACATGGAAACGAAGTATTTGTACTCAACTGCCACGGTCGGAATATCATATCTGAACATATGAGCTGATCTGATAAGCGATATCTCTAAGTGTGTCAAATGAGTTTAATTTGGTGTGAAAGTGGATTTGGTATATCTACAAAGTTATTATGTAAAACCGAATGAGAGCTAATCCTATTATGAACTGAACTATCTAAAGACTCTGGATGTAACACGTTTGGAAGTGGCTTTGGAGACTATATTTTTGTGCTTAGGAAGTATAGCTTTATAATGTAAAGTTTTCTAACAGACAGAATGGTATTCTCATGTTAAAGAAGTTCTGTGCTGTAACGTCTGGCATATTCCAGTATAACTTTATTATAATCGTTTTAAGATAAGCAATGTATTACTGGTTCATACAATGATCTTTTGTATATGAAATTATAAATAAAATATTCGTGTCAGCTGGGTGTTAAGGTTTTGTAAATACAGAAAACGTGTTAAGACATGTTTAGATAAATATCTACATAACGCCCAAATATTTAAAATTAGATGTACGGAAGAGGTAAAGGCAATCACAGTCATCCTGAGTACAAATATGAGCTTTGATAGTCATATCAGAAGGAGATGGAGAACTAGGGTGGTGAGGTGAGATACTTGCGTTTATCAATATTGAGCGTCAAAAGATTGCTGTTATACCAAAGTTGAAAGTTGAAATGTTATGAGATGGATGACAATCCATCTCATTACATGCTCTGCGTTATGATAAGTAAGCATAGACTATTAACATTTAGAACAGCGTTGGACCCAGCACGCTTTCTTGTGAAAGTCCAAAAAAGAGATGTATCTTGTTACTTACAAAAATATCTACTTTGACACACTGAAAGCAGTTTGGTAAATAAGAGTGAAAAATTTTCAGTACAATCACAGAAATCAGACATTTTAAGAAGATACTTTAAGTGAACAGAATACAGAATATAACAAAATAGCGTTAGTTGTATTATTACTAAATTACTTTATAATAAAATTATATAAAAATTACTAATCTTATTTTAAACTACGATGCTATATCTTTTTATGTAGTATAATTAATAATTTTGACCTTTCATTGTATAAGATTAACTTTGCATAGCAAAATAAGAACATAATGCTATAATTATTCTTAATAACTGATGACTTCAAACTAAGGCCGTTAAAAATTCAACTTGAAGCAGCGATTTTTTAGTGACACATAGGGAATTGTGAATTGTGGGAATCAGCGCTTCCTGTAATTATTTGTGAAGATATAACATTGTAATGTGATGTATTTATATTTTTATATGTTGCATTTATATTATTGTAATTTTATTTAAAATAATTAAATATTTTTTTTGACTATATAAATATAGCACAAGCGATGCCGCTTCATCCCAAATCTAAGTAGACTGCTTCACTCTTTATGCACAACTGATTATATAACTTGACAACCAAACAGATTATTCAGATTCGAGAGTACAAAAAGTCTTTTTAGACTAAACTTTGATCGAAACTTTTACTTTGCTTGAACGAATGGGTTAAAAAGCTAACGATAGATAGTCTGAAGTAATTTTTTAACTGAACGTAATCTTAAGTATACACATAATACATATATACATCCATACATACATAAATGTATAAGCAAGGTTATGAGAAAACAGGATTTACGTTACGGTTGTTGAATATTACTTTAAAAACAAGTGAACTAAAAATATACTCGTATGCAGCAAATTATATAAGTGCCTACATATATATACATATAGTAACATATATTATATATATAAAGCGTGAATATGCGGTGTGTGCTGCCGCACTTGGCTGGGTAGCAGGTTACTGGCAGAAGGAATGTAAATTACTAAAACTGTACTCTACACTGACTTCAATATTAGTGATGACGATGATTTATAATCGCTATTTTAATAAGCATTAAAAGTCACATTATTCATTGCTCAGTTTATATTATGTAATGTTTGTCACTAGAGTATCTTTTTTCTTATACTATAATTGCCTTCCCCCTTTATAAGATTCAATAAACAGATTTATCTTTTTATTCATTCCCTTAGGTTACTCCAGAAACGCACACCCGAGCGCACTATATTTTAACAAATATATATAAAGTGCAATATTAATAAAAAATAATATTTTATGGATTAAGTCCAATTGCTATTTATTTTTATTTTTGTAATCGTAAAAATTATTATGAAAATCAAAATAAAATATAATTACAATATAACACAAATTTCTTTTGACACAATGTCATGTTAAAACATCAGCGACCTCAGATGACATGAGTGTACAAAATTAATTACGGCTCGTAATCTTCGCAGGAATCAATATGTATGTAAATTGTGCTGTAATTACAATTGTTAATTAATCAGAATATTATCATATTGTACATAAATATTTAGGTAAACTGCTTTTCTAAATAGCGTATGATAGTTTGTGAAGTTTTGATATATCAAGCAAGTGCAAGTGCTAGTGTAGTTTGTTTTTCTTTTCACATTAAGCGATTAAAAAAATATAACCACAACAGTGTAGTTTGATACAAAATAACAAATTCGTGAAAGAAAAAAAAAACAAAGTTTAATTTTCTTTTATTCTTTCTGTGCACTGCTTCACCATCTACTATTCTATATACAAATATATACATATTATTTATTAAACCAATGACAAGCTCAATCAACATAAATATTTAATCACTTTGAGTTTCACTTTCTTGTAATTTAATTGGATAATCTTGAGGCAAACTGGCCTTAACCTCCACTGACAATTCTTTGTAAGTACGAGCCATGACGCTACTTACACGTTCTATGAGATCTGGCAAGTCATTCATCGTCAAGCCTTTTGTTGATACTGGCTCTAAGCATTGTATTATCATATTACCTGTACAATACAAAAAACACTAAATAAATGTCATGACAATGATACTTTTTTTGACGATGTATATTTGACATATTACGTATCTATCGATTCGTCATATAATATATATTTATTTTTAACAATGATATATTATAACTTCTTTTTTCGATATGATGTGTAATCTATATATTTTGTGCCTATTTTTTAAGTATAATCAATAAAGAAATTGTATGTTGTAAGTAATTATTTTCAAGAACCATAATTGTGATGTATATATGTTAATCGAATGCATTTTATTCTATGTAAGATAAACAATATAAATGCCGATAATTACTTTGGCATATATAGTTTATGAGAATCTCACCTTTGTTAAAAATTTGTTTTTCAGTATCTATAAAATAGTAAGGAGAAAATACAACAGGTATAATTGGTACTTGTGACGCTATTGCTATAGCGAAAGCGCCCCTTTTAAAAGGTAAAAGTTTTGTTGTATCGGTGTTCCTCGTTCCTTCCGGAAAAATAAATATTTTAGTCTGTAAATGAAAAAAGTTACATTATTAAACGTGTCATTTTAAAAAATATTCTTTTGATGATTTTTTGGTAACCGCAGTAAGAGGAATTTCTCTGTTTATAGTACAACGTATGTATATATTTGACATAAATTAGATTTTATAATATGCAACTTCATGTCAGGTAACTATTTTTCGGTTATTTGAATAGGTATTCCTTAAGACATGATAATGAATATGTAACTTCTGGGTTTAAAACGCAAACTATATACGAGAATAACATTACTTAAATATTCAACAATTGAGATATTCTAGTATTAACGTTTAGTTGAGGACCGTCGTGGCGTAAAGGCGTAGCGTCAGTCTTTAAACACGATGGTTTGTGGGTTCGATTCCCACTTAAAGAAGATGGATTTTTATATTTCCATTTTCTTCAATCTAAAAATTAGGCAAAGCTCGACGTTGAGTTTCACCACTCAACACACAATCCCTCGGGAAAAGGCCGAAAGCAGGGACCAGGCAACGGACTTTCTTAACACTAGGTTACTAATGGTTCCTGCAGTTCCGTCTGCCTACCCTGCGTTGTACAGAATAAAGCGTAAACATAAAAAAATAAAATAAATAAATGTTAAGCTCGACCATAATCACGTATGTACTATAATGGGGACAACGATAATATCTTCATTATATAGAATCATTCTTTAGAAAAAATAGACCATAATGTGAAAGAGTATTAACTATACAACTAAGATACTCAACTGTCTGTTTTCCGCCCTTTGAGACATTTTGTGTTGAGTGTTGGCATTTAAAGCCTCGGTTTGACTTATGGCCAGTGCGTGGAAAATGAAAATAGTTTATTCTAAATAAGTAGGACACGAATCCACAATTAACGGTCAATTTGTGTGCCGCTGTGCCACAGCGTCTCAAATAAATATTTATTAAAAGATCTTTAAGTGAAATAACTTACCTTATTACTAAACACTTCTGCAGCTTTAGTCTCTAATTGTTTATACGCGTCTTTTGGATTTTGTCTGTCTAGGAATATAGAATCGCACCAGTACATACATAAGCCAGCAGGAAAGATATACAACATTACTTTCTTACTCACAATAATACATTTAGATGCCAGTTTCCATATATTTGTTAAGCCTGTGAAAGAATATTAAATATTTTTGGTGCCTAGAAATATAATATACAATAAACTTTAGACGCCTCTGAATAAACAAAAATGAAGAAGATGAGAAGTTCAAGTGCACTAGCCAATTGAGCAGATAGCTTAATTGGTTTGAACGATTTCCAAGAGATTGAAAATTTTTCGAGTTCGAGTTATGTTAAAAAAATTGTATCTAGATGATTATAATGTATAACAAACTTCGTATTTATAGCACACTTATTTCCGTTTGATTAACTAATTTTAGTTATCACAAAAATACATTATTTTCCACAGTTAGTGTTTTAGCGAACATTTGGTGAATTCATTCATTCATTATAGTTTTGACGCCAAAAAGGCAAAACTCAAAAAATCATTATCTTTTCGATAAAAACACATGTAGGATGATGTATTCGCAGCAATGTAAAAAAAATATTTGTAGTTTTAATATTAAGGTATACCTAAAACGTCAAGAGACGATTGATGATTCCCCACAATAACAGCACCTCTATCTTCGACAAGGACACTACCGTTCCTTAATTGCCATTTTATGCCAATTACACTTGTTACTAAATTCATTCCCCAACATACGATTCTGAAAAAAAATATTTTAAAATAAGCGACGTTTTACAACTTTGTTGTTTGTAAAATGCAGAATAAATCAATCTTTAAGCCATAATTTATAAAAAATGACATAATGCTGCTGTAGACAATTTACGCGATAAATGTAAAATATAATATATCATCATCATCATCGTTCGCGTCATCATGGCTATTACAGCACTTATATGTTACAGACTCCAAAACGACACGGAACTAGCCCTCTTTATTTTGGCAGCACTCTTCCAAGTTAGACTTAAAGTCATAAGGGCTTTGGCCATCTAACCACTATCTCTCTGTCTGTCAGTCCAAGTCTGGATTATTCTACGCTTGCCATCTGGAATGGAGAATTTCCATGCGTTGCATGTGACAAACCAGTACTAAATGTTTGTTTTAATGAACGTTGACATCGGAAAACAACTTGTATATTTCATAATTGTAGAGTTTACACAATTCGCCGTCTTTAATATACGACCCGAATTAGCTTCAGGACCATATAAAAAAATTATAACAACTAGTGGTTGCATCCACTTTTACTATGTACCTATGAAATTTAAAAAAAAAATACATATTTATCATTTTAATACTTACACTCCATTTCTTGGATTTTTTTGTCGAAATAAAAAATATGGTAGCAAAAGTAAACACCAACACAATGTCCAACCATAATACACCCAAAACTTATATTGAAACTTTACGTAACTAAAAGTTTTTTGTAAGAACTCTCTAAACACATATATGCCACTCAAAGGCACTAGAACATAGAATAATAATATCCACATTTTTTTATTCGCACAACATATATTTTATACACGAAACTTGTCTATTCTCCTATTCCGTTTCTGCAATACTAAACACAAACAAGACTTCCTTTCAAACGGCTTTAACATTCATGTAATAACCTTACAATACACGCTGTCGTAACATTCTCATTAAATCCATACGATAAAGATTTAAATTCCAATTATTTTTTTATATCTTAGGTAGTGCAGGAAGCATAGGAACCTAGGAACCAACCATAGGAACTTAGTGTTAAGACACTCCGTTGCTTAGTCACTGCTTTGTGGCAGAACTCCACGCCGCGCTTTGCCTAGTTACCAAAGAGAAGAAAATGGAAATAGAAAAATCCATCTTACTCGATCGGGAATCGCACCCACAAACCGTCGCGTTTACAGGTAGACGCTACGCTACGACGGTTCTCAATAATAATTACAGTTCGACACAGTGTCTGGTATAAGCGCGGAGTTGAATTCCGCCACTCACCGAAAGAGGGAGCGGAGCACTTTGTCACTTAATTTTCCCAGCATATCATGCTATATGTGAAATATAGTATGAAACTCTATATCATAACTATTAATTTTAATATTAGGTAAAAATCCTGAGTCACAGGATCTTTGAATAAAAAAATGTATAAATAATTAAATTTGCTAAAAATTTCTGAGACAAAAATATAGTATATGTATAATTTAACTGTTTACATTTATTGTTGACATTACATTTAAAATTTAAATAAAACAACATAAAAATAAGGAAAGGGTGAACATAAATGAAATAAAAATGTTAATTTTGGATAATATGCAAAATCGGTAGGAAATAATTGTTATTATAGTGGATTCTATTGTACGTGTTATATAATATTTTAAATGAGTTCACAGTCCAAAAGCGAGCGAGGAAACCATTTTAGTTTTAGCTTGTATGTTCGAACAGTGTTTAATGTCTCAAGTATGAACAACCTTCTTGTATTAGTCGATGGAGGGACTAAGGCATTTAGCGATATTATAATTTTACTTACTTATTTTAATAAACTTAATAACAATTATAATATTAATCGTTTTATCTATTTATATAAAAAGAACATTACCTTAGTGAAGGTTAAAAATTTAAGTACCACATATTCACATATCACATATCAAACATTAACATATAATGTATACTATAAAACTAAGTTTTATTATATTACATATACTATTTCCTTAAGCTGTCGATGACAGTTCTATTTTGATAGTTGTAATATCGTACAGTCAGCGTCAAAAAAATAGGTACACTCAAGGTATTGAAATATATAGACGCAATCGAAAAATCAATAATATCGGTACATTCAAAGTTGCCTTATTATTGTCAACAACGTAGTCGCTCAAAATGATCGGGACGTTTAAAATGTCATATGGATCGTTACATTCAAAGCGCCATAAATGGTGACACTTATCCCGTCATTGGTATCTAAGCATTGTAAGTATTCAAAAATATGGAACACTTTACAAAAATAATCTTTATTGCTTTGCATTTAAAATATATTTTGTCATGGTAATTAATATTAAATCATTTATACATAAATTGAAAAGGATAGAAACTACTGATATCCTTTTCATTTTAAGCAAGTCGTCATAGATAAGTCTTTTGTTTCGTAAAATTTGTGCATTGTCATTTACGATACTTAATACGATGCCTTAATTCACAAATCTGTAGAAGTAAAAGGGGGCAATTAAAACATCATATTTAAATAGGATTGTTTAATATTATAAAATCGAACGCCTTACTAGTAAGTTAGTAAGGCGTTCGACTCTTTGGTCCATGAGAAAATATGGGATACACTACACGACCAAGGATTTAAACATATAAATCCAGCTTTGCAAGTATCCAATTTGAGAAAAAGGTAATAAATAAAAAAGACGTAAAACAGAGAATTCTCTGTCCAAAAATAAAGTGGGAAAACGAGGGAATAAACATCGATGGACGTAAATTGTCACACCTTCGATTCGCAGATGACATTGTGCTACCTGCAAGAACATCAGAAGAAATCGATACAATGCTAAAAGATCTTGTAATCGAAAACAAAAAATTTGGCCTGAAATTTAACCATGAAAAGCAAAACTGATGAGGAATGGAGATAAACATTCAGTTTTTGTGGGAAACAACCAAATAGAGTAGCACAAAAGAGTACAGTAGTATGTAAAACAGCTGATAGCCCCCGAGGAAAACATAAAAAGAAAATCAAAACTGTTTAACTTTCTTAGAAGTAGTAGTAAAACATGATCTGTAACGCATATCAACACAAACTTGCTAAATGTCGTGCCGTGGAAAAGAACATGTTGAGAGTGCCAATATTGGATAGATAGAGAAACAGGTCCACAAGATATAAAACAAAAGTTCAAGAAATAGTACAACAGACTAAAAGACTGAAATGACGATGGGCAGGTCAGCAAGAGGTTACGCAAAAGAAGGCCAAAGAAGAAGAGGCAGACTAGACGTTGGCATGACGACATAGCTCATGGTGGCAGATAGAATGTGGCATAGAGTAGCTAAAGACAGAAATTAATGGAAATGATAGAAGGCATTTGCCAACAGAAAAAAAGGGCTTTTAAAAAAAATTGGCGATTAACGCCAACAATCGTAAATATTTGACCTTGAAGAGCTATTATTGCTTCAACAAATATATATAGTTCCCTAACTTTAATGTCTTCACGCTTTATTTCGAATATGGCAGGGTAGGAAGAGGAAACTGCAGGAAACTAGTGTTAAGACACTTCGTTGCTTAGTCCCTGCTTTCTCCGTCCCCGCTTTCCGCCGTTTTCAAAGCATTGCGTGTTGAGTGGTGGAATTCAACGCCGCGCTTTGATTAATTTCCAGAGCGAAGAAAATGGAAATAGAAAAATCCATCTCCCCCGAGTGGGAATCAAACCGACAAACCGACGCGTATACAGGCAGACGCTAAGCCTATGCGCCACGACGGTCCTCAACTTTAATATAACTGACAAAATAATTGTTATCTTTGATTAGATTGACATGTAAACACTAGAATTTGAACACAATGCTTAGATACCAATGACATGACAGGATGAGTTTCACCATATTTATGGCACTTTGAATGTAAAGATCTATATGACGTTTTAAACGTTGTGTTGTATTACGTTGTTGACAATAATAAGAAAACTTTGAATGTACCGATATTATTGACTTTTTGACTGCGTCTATATATTTCAATACCCTGAGTGTACCTATTTTTTTGACGCTGACTGTACCTAGTAATGATATCCATTGCATATATTATTTACAGTGACGATTCATCATATTTTGATTAAAATATATAAATAAAGATTGACTATCCTTATATTAATATCGTTTCATTTTCGAGTACCTATCTCTACAAACTAATTTTACAAGAGCATTAAAATTTTGAAGAAGTTGACATTATCAATCAAGAATTAATACGTGTAACATATTGTAATGAAATGTCATATTACTTAATAAATTTGTACGAAAGTGTCCGGCAGTAGTTTAAATTCACACATTTTTGTAAAAACACCATCGATTTTGTTATTAAGATATGATTGTCAATATGGCTCCATCCATATTAATTTCTTCGAGCAAAGTATAACCTTGTTGATTTATAAACTTCAAACTATTATAAAATTATGCATACATAATTTAAAGAAAAAGATCGTTCAAATTTCCCCATGGAGCTGTCATTTTATGGCAGTATAGACAAATGCTAGATATCTTTACTCATTAGTATAATAGAATACATTTCTAGGAATTTTAAATGATTGATAATTTGTATGAGTTAAAGTAAAAAATGGCAGTATATTACTATTTCTAATGTAATTATGGTTAAGTGACAATGATATTAATAATAAGAATTATAAAATGAAACACATCGTGCGAAATTCCTAACAGCAATGAGACTATTGTACCTGCGAGTCTCTACAGTAATAGCGTGCCGGACGTTTAGTAACACTAGCGCTCTATCGGCTATGAAATATTTATGTACATAATACAAAACTCAGACCTTATGAAACGCTAATATTTTACTTGCATATTTCATTTTAGTTTACGCTTCCCTATCCAGCACTTTGCTGGTTAGGCACTACGAACCTATTGTTATGACACTCCCTTCTCCCACTCCGCCTTTATGAGACATCGTCTGTTGAGTTATTGCCGCGATCTAATTTACAGTCAGACGTAACTATTTTGTCATCATATGGACCTAAACGTAAATTAAATAGAAATTTCATATAGTTCGTGTATTAAGTTCTGAAATACATATCTTTGAACGATTATAATGTGAAATATTTTAACATTATATTGAGTTTTGCAATTTTTATATCCAATTGCATGGGAACTTTCAACAAAAGAATTGTTTAAAATTAGTTTAATAGATAAAATAACAGTTGTGCGTAATACGTAATATGTAATAATATGTTTTTTTTTTTCAGATATAAATAAATTAGTAATAATGACGCCAATACGACGATGTTCATCGTAATAGACAGTAATAGTGTGCTTCACCTAATAAGAATAAAATTAATTATTTATACAGTACGAAACAAACATTATAAATAATATATGCACGAGTATGTATGTTATTACTTCGTTCAAGGGTCTGTTTATGAACTCAAAGGAATTACTAATTTCAAATTATGATCAAATTATTGAGGACGGGCGCAGTGTGATGATCTTAACATCAATTACACAAAATCTTAAGCAATGAAATTTACGACATTTTATAATTACAATAAAAAGCCTTGACAAATAGTAATTTATTTTATGTTTTACTAATAATATTTTATTTAATCTTTGAAATTTGAAAAATTTAAATTGCAATTTATGTGCATAAAAAACCAAAGGTTAACCGTGACGTGTTGGTTACATAAGTAACAAGTATATATGAACGTTGTTTCTAGTAAGTTATTATCTAAATTCATATACAATACAAGATAAAGGCATCTAGTTTTCTACTTACGGTCGTAGAAACAAATTGAAAATTTTATAATATCTTACTCAGAAGACCATTACCTATAAATGTGTTAGCGTCAAATATAAAAATTTACGTATAATGTACCGACACCTTGAATCAATTTTATTTTTAAATCTTCCAGTTTGTATATTTTAATTTTAAATATTCCAATGATTTACTTTCAAAACAGTGGTCGCAGTCAAATAGGTATATTTGTTTTTATATAAAAAGATTATATTACTTTTAAAATAATCACACTTTATCGACTGTACATTTCAAATCGAATTTCAAATTTAATATTACATAGAAAATACATGCAGACATAAAATAACTTTATGTTATGAGTAATTAATTTTGATTAAAGTACTTGATAAAAAAGAACATTAAATTGTTTATAATTTATTTTAATAAAAATGCTATATTTATATTATTTACACACGTTATTAACTGAAAAATCTATTTGATTAATGTACAATCTTCGGCAGTAAACTCACGTTAAGGCTGTAAGCACTCGGGTAAATATACAACGTAATTTTCATTATTATTTTATAGAAACCAAAGAACAAAAATACTAACAATATTGTTACAGAACAATAGTTACGTTATGGTTAACCATTGCCGTGAACTAATCCAGGGGGCAGAAGTAACAAATCTACATGCAGCTCTACTAATCTCATAAATGATAATAATATAACACATGAAGTTATTACAAAATTTCATCGTAAAGAACGTGATTTAAAAACATGAATAATTCAAACGAATATTTTTACCCTGCTTTTGTCTTTACTCAGCGATTGCATTTATACCTTATTGCTTAGCTTTATTTGAACAGACACACTATATTCCCCCTACCTACCTAGTAAAGGAAATATAATGGGATGTCACTATATTGACCTCGCGTTTTGTCTAGCTACCAAATCTAGAAAATGAAAAAGAGAATGAAAGTTTCAATCAAACCTGTAATATTCGTACCGTGTAGAGCAAAGTAATAGAACAAAATAAATATCATTAAGAATAATAAGTTGGAGCTAGGTACACTTTCAATTCAATTTACCAATTGTGCATAAAAATAATAAAATTATTAAATGTGGTAACATATATTGAACGTATCAAATATTTACCGAACAAAACTAAAATAATTTCAATTTAAAAGTTCTCATGTAATTTTAACCTTGTACTACAGAATCCGTCATACATCGCTGAACAAACAAACCTTCTTGGAATGTGGCGTGATGTCGTTCTGATTACCTTTGTGCGTTTTTTAAAAAAATTCACACTGTACATAGAAAATACTATGTTAATTCCCATGTTTCTACAGTACGTATTCTTAGCATATCATCTATATTTGCTTCTCGTGTATTAGAAAGTATTTTTTAATTTCCTAATGATGTTTAATAACTGTTAATTCTAAAGCAATTTTTATAACTTACTTGTTTCGACAAACGAAATTTTTATTTGGGTTTCATCCCACCATTGTAAGCAGCAAAGATATAATAAAAAATATTTGTATATATCACCTATTCATTTAGAACAGTAGGTGTTAATGAGATCGATCATAAGTCAAGTTGACCAGCTACCATAAGAGCTACGTTTAGAAATCTGAAATATTTTAGGAGAGTTTCAAATGTAACCTAAGTGTTTCTCTCTAGAAATTTATCAATGAAGTGTAAAAGGCATTAAGATTAATTTTATTTTTTAGTAAAGGTGTGAACCGTTTAATTTTATTCCCGGTTCCCTTAGCCCACACTGCGTGAGAAAGCGCGAAGCTAAAAAACTGTTTATGTCCTTTTTGTTTCTACCACTTTTTTATCCGCCGGTTTTTCTGTAATTATGTCAAAGTTAATTTCCTTACGGGCACATATTTCATCTCGTATAGCACCGTAAAAAGCACTCTAATTCATAGATATCAAACAAAATCTCACGTAGATGTTACATTTTCTTCATTTCATTTGTATGAAATTTTAAGATATTAAAATTATGACTCTTCACAGTCAATGTATATTAGAAAATTTAATGTATGTTCATAAAAATATTGATAAATTTAGAATAAATTGTGATGTTCACAAACACGAGAAATAAATATAAACTTGTTATGCCCACCATTAGGCTCCATAAAACAAGTAACTCCTTCCCATGTAATTGTATCCGTTTCTCCAAAAAACTGCCGAAAGAAGTATTTGATCTTTCAATAAAAATTTAAAATTTACAAAACGGTAATTAATTAGTAAATTCTATTACAGTGTAAAGGATTGCGTTAATGATAAAACGGCATGGAATTAATGAATTGCTCATAAGTTAGAATGACGTTTGTGAAGTGATTACAATAGGTTTAGGGAAACCTGGTTGAGTTTGTTGTGGGCTCTTCTCACCAGGCCGCGCTTGGAACCCTCGTAACTTTAGTTTTAAGTTGTGGAGTGTGTAGGTTTCAGAGGGGCTCAATTCGATATTTATTATCGAATTGGGTTCCTCTGACTCCTCTGTTCGCTCTATCTGACGTACACATGTTATCATGTTATTGATTCTAAGTGGAAAGTTGTAAAAAAATAAACAAATAAATAAATATAGACAATACTAACAGAATATTCCCCTTTGACAATTGTGGAATTCATATGGTGTTTATAGAGCATGCCTACGACCACGCGTACTTGACTAATATCTTGTATAAATTGTTTTTAATACATTAAGTTCGATCGACTGGCTGTCAGTCAGTCAGTTCAGTTAATGTGAAATAAAAAAATGTGATAGTACGAGGGTCAAATTAAAAGTTTTTAGAACTGGCAACTTAAAAGCATTATATTAAAAAATAAGTATAAATTTTGAAAATAGAACTCTTTACCAATAATATTGAGTATACATTTCATTCATTTGTCATTTGTTTTATTATTTGGCGGCAAATTGTCTGTGCACGTCAGAATGAATTTAAGCCGAGAAAATTTTCGTGCAATGATTTTTTATGACTTTCGATGTCATATAAGTCAACAAGAAAGTTATGATAGACTTCGATTGGCTTTCCACGATGAAGCCCCATCTCGTGCCACAGTTTACAACTGGTTTAATGAATTCAAACGTGGTCGAACTAATCTCACCGATGATTTGCGTGACGGACGGCCTTCTACAGTGACGACTGAAGATAATATCAGTGTTGTGCGGCGTATGATAGATACTGACAAAAGAGTGACCTGTCAGCAAATTCGGACAAGTCTAGGCATAGGTATGAGTCAATTGCACAAAATCCTCCATGAACATTTAGCGGTCAGGAAGCTTTGTGCCCGCTGGATATCGCATAATTTGACCGAGGCTCAAAAACTCCGCCGTGTTGATTGGTGCCGAGAAATGATCCAAAAATTTAACGGAGGTGACTCAAATGCTGTGTTCGACATACTAACGGGTGACGAAAGCTGGATTTACTGTTATAATCCGGAAACCAAAAGACAGTCTGCTCAGTGGGTGTTTCCTTTCGAAGAGTTGCCAACTAAAGTGAAGAGAGGTCGAAATGTTGGAAAAAAGATGGTGGCCTCGTTCTTCGGAAAGACAGGTCCTTACGCGACAGTTCTCTTAGAGGATCAGAAAACGGTTAATGCAGAGTGGTACACTAACAACTGTTTGCCACTTGTCTTGGAAAAAGTTCGAGAGAAACGACCTCGCAGCAGGATCCTCCTTCATCACGACAATGCCTCGTCGCACACCGCCAGGCAAACGATCGACTATTTGGCGACCTTAGACGTGGAATTACTGGGTCACCCGCCGTATAGCCCCGACCTCGCACCCTGCGATTTTTATTTATTCCCGAAAATAAAAGAAAAACTTCTAGGAAAATATTTTATGGACGCCGAAGAAGCAGTGGCTGCGTTTCAAAACGCCGTTGAAGAGACCCCTAAGGCCGAGTGGGCAAGGTGCTTTTCTCAATGGTTCCATCGAATGCAGCGATGTATTGATGTAAATGGACGCTATTTTGAAAAGTTATAATAAAACTAATAACTTGCTAGAATGCTTAGTTTTTGATTTTCTAAGAACTTTCAGTTTGACTCTCGTAAATACGAAAATATATTAATTTTAAATATTGTTTTATTTAAATAAATAGTAGAAAGCATAAGCTGACTTTCTTTAACTGTAACTTTGCGGTCGTTACTACAAATTATATAGCATATCCTCTAAGACATTGCCAAAATTCTTAAGTACTTCACCAAGAGTCGATTGTGGAATGTCACATTGGATGGAACATATTTGGCACATTTCCACATCACTACGTCTTAAGTACGAACGTTTATTTATTTTATTATAGAATAAAATGGATAGCAGTAACCGATAATTTCAAATGGCATTTAGTTTGATGAAATTTGACATCAAACTGGTTATATATAAAAAATCATATCATTTATACTACACAAATTCACGTCTTTAAATTTTAAATTAGTTGTTTCAGAGGCGCAACTCATAAATACACTTGAAAAATGCGTTTGCAACATAGCAATGACTTACAAAAGTGATTTGCTAACATTCACAGACAGTTCCACATTTAGCTTTGATTATGTAATTTTGCTAGACAATATATCTAAAATAAATTATTTTCGGTTTAAATGCATAATAATGCATTTACCAGATAGACAATAGGAAACCTCCTTCTGGACTAGATAGCACGATGATCTATACGATCTAAAAATATATCTACTTAAAAATTTTACAAATTTAGATTTGCGATATACAAAATCTGAATCCTTTTAACTCCGAATTGCAATAGAATACGTCTCTACAAAATTTATAATGCTTAAAAGTTTCATTTAATAGTAAGAAGTAATGATGGCAGTACTATTAGTACCTATGCATTGAATTTATAACTTTATGTTCAATAGTCTATCTATCGGGAAAGCTTGTAGCATTACGTCACTTTAATCATTTCGGTAAGGTTTATATTTGTTACTTCAAAGCTAGTTCCTATATAATAAAGAAATATTACGTACTTACAATATATCAAAAGTTATAAGAAGATTAATAAATATATATATAGTAAAATTCAGCAGAACATTCTAATATGAGACAGCTGGTATTGCCGAGTGCTAGTTTCCGATAGGCTTCCGACACAAGGGAATGCTGATTTTATCGAATAATGAGTTATACAAACGTCTATTGTAAGTCAAATTATAACTGAACCCGATTCCAATATTACTTTTTCTTTGTAATACGTTTTATTATACCTATTAATTTTATTTATGTATTGCTGTTCCGTGTTTATGACATTTTGTTTGGCCTGTGCCTTTGACTGCATAGAAAGCCCCCAAATGACTTGTATAGGAATATAACGTGTAATAATATGCTAATTGTTATAGTTCACGAATACCCAACGCCCCTTTAAATTCTATGATAGCACTTCATATAATTATACAGTCATATTTTCTATATGTTCGTATATATTTTCAAAATGTATAAAAAAAGTAACAAATCTTGTACTCTCATTACTCAGTAATGTTTAGACCAATCAATTTGAGAATACATAGATGTACCTATGGTATATATTAAAACACGATTCGTTCTCTGTATGTCAGATTTTTCTCAATTATATATGAGTCGAAATTGAAGTTGGCAAACTCAGTTTAATATCCACAGGTATTTCCTATGGGATCACCGCGGTTGTTATAACCTTGTTTTAGATTGGAGCTGTGTTCAACTTCTAATAATTCTGTCAAATCCCTGGGTTTATTAATTTCTTTTTTCCTTATAATGAAAGCAAAAAAAAACAACAATTTATTTGTACTTAAATATTATATATTATATTATAATGCAATTTAATAAAGGCAATTATTCTATAAAATTCATTTGCCACGACGATTGTCTAGGTAGCAAGTAGTTTGTAAAGTTAATTTTCAATTAAACGTAAATGAAAAAGGCATTTTAGTATATAAGAAGATAACTAGACCCAGGAAATCACTTTAACAATATGATCTATACGTGCATAACGAGTTCCGCAGCAGCAATTGCCAACTCGGGAGAATAAACAGCAACGTCACAATAAACATTTATTGTTCCTATTACACATATAATAAAACCAGCATTACAATTTTATTATAGAACATTTCTTAATGTCTACATATATTTTAATTTCAGGTGCTTTTCTTGTTTTAATTAATTTGTGAGCTTTTGATGGAAAATTTAAAATTATTAATATATTTAAATTGTCTTTTGTAAATTTTAATACAGAAAGAAAGAAGAGAGAAGTACAATACTAGTTTATGTGAGATATGACTCCTTGAACATTATTAAATTGATTACTGAACGATTATTACACAATAAATGGCGTGGACCATGGTCATTCATCAGACTATTACCGTTTTCACGGGATTTTATTCCACTTTTACAGTTTTCAAATGACAACAAAAACCAGTTATAACACCCACTGTTAATAATTAAATGTATGTTAGTATATAAATATGAAAATATCAATGAAATATAATAATAAATCATACGAGGCAATATATTTATTACGCCATTCTGTAATCCGTGTAGTTCATTCGGATATTACAGTGTTTCGTGAGGTGTTTCATATGTTGGTTTTTGCATCAATGAAAAACGCTCATTACGCTCAATCGCTTTCACAAGAAAATCATTTTTGTATTTCTTACAGCTTAGCTTATGTTTTGTGGTTCTACATCAAGTGATCTAGATACTTCATTTTTAAATGTCAAAAGAAAACATCTAATTTAATAATTAATTAATAGTGTTACGGTAACGGTTCATTTTTTTACACAGTTCAGCTTGACTGCCTTAATTCTGCATCAGGCGTGCTAGTTCTCAAAATCTTGTATGAGCTAAATCGTTCCCTTATTATGAACAAAAAAATTTCATTAAAGTTCATCCAGTAAAAATCGTCTTAAGAAATACATGTATAAAAACACACTCAATCAATAATGTTTATTATTGTTTCGTAAAATTAATATTCAAACTACCGTCGTGGCGCAGAGGCGCAACGTCTGCCTGTAACGCGACGGTTACTGGGTTCGATTCCCAGTCGGGGAGGATGGATTTTTCTATTTTCATTTTCTTCGCTCTGGCATCTAAGGCAAAGCACGACGTTGAGTTCCGCCACTCAACACGCAATGCCTCGAAAACGGCGGAAAGCGGGGACGGAGTAAGCAGGGACTAAGTAACGGAGTGTCTTAACACTAGGTTCGAATGGTTCCTACAGTTCCCTCTGCCTACCCTGCCATGTGCGGGATAAAAGCGTGAAGAACTACAAACATATTTTTACACTGTTTTTCTCTCACTCTGGCAAATAAAAGCTCAGGATCAATTCTGAGCACGCAGTGCCACGATGTTGGCCGGAATAGTAGAGTATGATATGCCTTATTACAAGGTTATGTATACTTAGCCTATATTAATCTACACATATGCTTATATCGTTGGCTTAACGAGAGACATTTACTAAGGAGATTTGGTGCCCAGAGGCCTTAGCCAAAAACCAAACGCTCCGTATCTATTCCATAAAGCGCTTCAGCGTTAAAAATTACAGATATCGCTAACTTGGTAGCCAACAACACATGTCAACATCAAACGCTTGATCTACAGTGTCAATAGAAGACATCGATCATATTGTCTGAGATTGGCGTTTTTTGAAACGTCAAGTGAAGACTGTAACGTCACATATTTCAATGTTGCATGTGTAAGAATTTAATGTTAAATTAATTTGATTAAAACAGATTAAAAATATACACTTCTCAAACAAATATTAATAGAAATAAAAAATATAAATTTAAGTATATGTTACAAAACGTAGATAATAGTAAAGTAAGATAATTAAAATTATTAACCGATGTATTCAAAATTATTAATGTTGAAAAATAAAACGAAAATAATAAAATTTCGTAATATAATTGTAAAATTTATTACGTTATTATTAATTAATAATCGATTCACTTAATAACTTCCTAATTAACTTATAAATTTGTAATTATTAAGGTGAAAAATTATTTTTCCATAAATTTTAAGCGTTTTCTGCAGGGTTTCGTACTTCGATAGGTGAGCGTTGACAATTAACACTGCGATTGTCAAAATGTGCAACATGGCTGTCAATTATCGATTGACACTGACGAAACGATAAATTTCTCGTTTTACTCCAACGCTTCGTTGACGTTATATTTTTGGCTACGATCTTTCTATACGTTGTCTTAGATCACGTGACTTATCGTTAAGTCCATACATATTGTCAGCGTAAACGATTGTCAAATTGCGTCTTGGCTAAGGCCTCAGATCTATCTCAACCCAATTTAATTCAAATAATTTTATCCAAAATTAGAATATTGATTCGTTTTTTGAACGTTACCACAGGTTCGCTAAACTTAATGCCTCAGATCTGAGTGTGTTGTCAATTAAAAAATCATTAATCATTCTTTTAAATTGTTATATAGAACATTGTTCTATTGTAAAAGAGTACACATTGCCACATGATAGAATTGCTTAAATTATACTTACAAATTACATATTTTTTAAAAAATATATAATATATTCTTCTCTTTTTTGTACAGTACAAAGAAAAAATAAAACTACAATTTGCTTTATTCTTTCACAAGGTTAACCATTATAATAATAATTTACAAGGAGTTGGTTAAAAATAACATTTTAATTTTATAAAGACGTTCGTAAGAAATAAACCTTGAAGTTTAAACACACTATATATACGTATATAATGCTATTTATAACAATACTATATTATCTTGCTCATCATGCAAAATTTTTTCATTCAACCGTTATGGCGCAGACGCGTAAGCGTCTGCCTGTAAACGCGACGGTTTGAGGGTTCGATTCCCACTCGGGGAAGATGGATTCTCGAAACTAGGCAAAGTGCGGCGTTGAAATCCGTCACTCAGCACGCAATACTTCGAAAAAGGCGGCAAGTGGGGACGGAGGAAGCAGGAACTAAGCAATGGAGTATCTTAACATTAAGTTCATATGGTTCCTGCAGTTCCCTCTGCCTACCCTGCAATATGCGGGATAAAGTGTGAAGCTAAAAAAAATAAATCCAATATAAGTTAGCAACGGATTTTTCTGGGATGTATCTGTAAACATTACAATTTTCAGAACTTTCCCTTTTTTGTACTATATATTATTTTTAGGGTTCCGTACAAAAATAAAAAAACGGAACCCTTATAGAATCATTCGTGTTCCTGTGCGTCTGTCTGTCACAGCCAATTTTCTCTGAATCTACTAGACCGAATCAGGTGAAATTTGGCAAGATGGTGTAACGTAAAAAATATTTTATTGAAATAAGGGTAATTTTTGGGGGATAAATTAGGTAATTAAAAAAAATTGTGAACCTTACTGAGTCATATATCAAATGAAAGGGCTTGTTATCAGGATCTCGAATATATATTTTTTAATTTTTTAAAATAAATAGTTTCGATGATATTCATGAAAAAAGCCGAAAATTGACCATTCCCCCCCCCCCTCCCCCAATCTCCGAAACTACTGGGCTGAAGAATTTGAAAAAATTACTGAATATAGTTTATGGCTTTTAAATTACAGGAAAACCTATAAGGATTTCATAAATTGAAAATAAAATGGTAAATTCGATAAAAAATGTTTTTAGGGAAAAAACGTTTTCAGGGGAAATATTTCACTATATTGTGTACGGAACCCTTTCCACGCGAGTTTAACTCGCACTTGACCGGTTTTTTTTATATCCCTGTTGTCGTAGTCAAGTCAAGGCCATAGTCAAGGTCATTGTCTAATGGCTATTTCGTATAATACTATTTCAACTTAATTCAATATGACGGACATGACAAAGAGGAACGGACAGACATACTACGTCTTATTTTTAAATAGTATAAACAGGTAGATTTACACACTTTTTTAAATATATATCGCCATAGTCAAAACACACATTCTGGGAAAATCACGGGATGAGATTGTTATCTCACTCCCAAAAGACAGAAGTGTCCCAGAGATCGAGTGAAGACTTCAATTCCATAAGCAATTTATGATAGGAGCACAATCTAGTAAAGTAGGGTTAGGATCTAAGAGGAAAGTTCAAGATATAGACATAATGAAATCTTTTATTCGGCAAGACGAGAACGACAAATATAAGGTGCACGCAATAGGTTTAGAAATGCAAAACGAATGGCTAACTATAGGAGAATTCTGTATCCCTTTAGCTTTAAAATGGCGCACCCTAATTCACGACTGGTCTCCAGCACTATTAAAATTCTATCAAAATGCGTTCCAAATGACTCTTCCAGATCAAAGTAATTTAGTATGATGGGGTAAAGCTACCGATAAATCTTGCTACATCTGTAAAGAGGCACTAGGGACAGCTAAACATATGCTGGTAGGGTGTAGGGTACTCTTGGATAGTGGTCAATACTCGCGGCGCCACGATAAAGTACTAGAAACCATACGTGAAGCCCTTAGTCTATCTGTAGCAAGAGCACAGAGAAATATAACAACCAGCAAACGCTCAATAGAGTTTGTGAAAGAAGGTTTTTATAAAAAACCCACACAAAAACCTTTCTGTATATTAGATCCAGCTCCCGATTGGACACTTATGATGGACACGTATGAGGAACAGTATAGAATCCCTGAGGATATTTGTGTTTCGTCATCCAGACCTGATATTGTTCTCTATTCTCGAAGCCTAAAACACATAGTACTGGTAGAACTTACAGTTCCGTGGGAAACAAATATCCCAAAAAGTCACCATCTAAAACTTAATAAATACTTCGATCTTACAAACGAACTGACCAGGAATAGGTTTAGAGTTAGCTTATTTGCGGTTGAAGTAGGAGCGAGAGGTATGACAGCGAAATCTCTCTATAGTTTACTAAAAGATCTCGACCTGTCTAGAACTATTATAAATTCATTTCTAGAACGCACTTCAAAGGCGGCTTTGGTAGAATCGTTTAAAATTTGTTTAGGTAGTGGGAGGAGCTAGGACAGTGAAGGTGAGCGTTAATGCATTTTAAAGGGGCCCCTTTAAACCTACACTTGGGTCGCAAGTCCCAAGCGCTGATCGCAGCTCCTCTTCCTATTACGCAATGGGCCCGGCACCCGCACGGTGAATCCATAGAATGCTAAGCAGTTTTCTTCCCAAATTATTTAGCCTATGGTCATTGTTAAAAAATAAATGATAAGACTTTTCATTTTTTATGCGTATAATGATTTAGACCCATATATGTACTAACCCTTTGCTACTGTGTTCTAAACTGCTTGATAATTTATTTATAATTTTATTCAATTTGTAATTTAAAATAATGTTTTCTGAATTAAAGTACAATTGAAAATACGTGCCGATTACAAATGTAATTAAATGATCCTTTAGGCATGAAATAATTTCTTATCTATTCTAAATATAATTAATAATTTAGTAATTTTGATGTATATAAATGCATTTATCTACGTTTTTATGTTAATTGATAATTACAAGCATACCTATTTAGTTATTTTTTGTCAGTCCTAATTTTTTTTAAATATAATATTTTGCTTTCTACAACTTGTTTGATTGCTTGAGATTTGCAAGAAGTCATTAAAGTCTCACTAAACCTTCTATAGTCTTAATAACTATGGCTTCGATTATTTGTATCTTAATATCGTAGGTATCAAAAACTGCAAGGTTAAGCATTTAATAATTTATGCGAAAGTTATTACAAAATAAAAATTATCCGCGTTGCTGCGTCACTTATTCAATGTAAGTAAGAAGAAGGAATCAGACGTTTATAAAATTGTCAATATTATATAAAATAAAAAATATAGTTTTGATTATGGAAGCTTCAAATCCAATATGTATTTTAAAAATAAAAGTTTTAAAATTTTTAAGAAAAGTTAAGTTTCAATATAAATATTGGATATTTTATCTTTTGTTTACGTTTGTAAGTCTCATTTTGGTGCCAGTATTTGCACTTCGGCCTAGAAATGTGAAAAACTCAATGTAAGTACGCACTATACACAAACATACACATTTTTTAAACAAAATATAGTTTTACCGAGCACGTTTGAAATGAAGTAAAATTTACTTATTTATTGAGCGAGTAAGGAGCGCAGCGACGAGCGAAGCTCTCTGTTAGTGGGGGTCTATGTATTATTTGTTCGCTAACTCCTCCTAGACCACTGAACCGATTTTGATCGGATTTGTTTTAAACGATCACTGTGGTCATGAGGAGTGCCAACATATATAAAAAACTGTGATCGGACATGTCCTTGAGGAATAATTGAGAAAAAACCAATAAAATTCGATTTTCATTGAAAATGCATTGGATTAGCTTGCGCGTGCAATTTGTTTACATTTAGTCGAGTTACGGCTCGATTCGAGAGCAAAGCTTTTGCCAAATTTGTCGTGTAGTAGTCCGATTTAGGCCATTTTTGAACAATTTTTCACTCCACATATAATTTTGCATACATTCTAATTCGGTCTTCAAAAAGTGTCTTTATTGTACCGCTTCCGCGCTCGCTCAATTAACAGGCCGGATGGGCTGAATACCTAGTATAATACAATTTGATCTATAAGATTTAATTTAAATATCTAACAAATATATCTCCTAAATAAAAGCAGGGAAACAATATCTTTGCTTAGACACAGAAAAATACGCGAACATGTATCAGCTACTCTACGTGTGCTGTAAACGCAATAGGTTAAGGTTTAAATTATTTTTTTTTTACGCACCGGTAAGATAAATCGTGATGTTGAACCCCGCTACCCTCTGCCATATCTCTCTGCCAATGTCTCATAAAACTTGAAGGTAAAAAATGATAGATTCGAATAAATTGATTGATATTTGTAAAAGATACATGTATATTTTATTAATTTAATTTACGAATTTCCTTTTTAGAATTTTATCTGAAATTTCAAAACACATATCAAAAGTAATTGGCATCAAATGGTATCTGAGGAATTTCAATATACTTGCGGAAGAGACTGGAGCAGTCGTCGTAGCAAATCATCAGTCATCTCTTGACATATTAGGTATCTGTTATCTTTTAGCTAATGTTGTCTTGAATTAAACTGGCAAAAAAAAAAGAATTTCAATTAGAAAAAAACATAGATATTTAAAAATATTTTATTTCAGATAAATCATATTAATTCTTAAAGCATATATAATACCATACATTTATTCTTCTGAAAATGAATAACACTAAGAATATTTCAAATTGATACACGTAGTATGCATCGTCAAACACGCGATTCTCTAGTTCCACAACACGAAACATCAGTGTAAAATTTAAAAATAATACTAATGATTGATTTTTCAAGATTAAACCAGGACCTTGTTTTCCCTATAACTGTAAATTGAAATATAATTTTGGTTTTAATTTTTTAATATCATATTGCTAGGTATGACAAATATATGGCACGCAATGAATAAATGCGCGATCGTCGGTAAATTGGAAATTCTATACTCCCCTATTGGTCTCACTATGTATCTAATGGGCGTAATTTTCGTTAATAGAAAACACGGCAAGGAATCGCTAATTAAGCTAAGAATAAACGCAGATTACTATTTTAAAAACAAGGTTAGGTGTAATTTTATATTGGGTTTTATACAAGTAATCAATTCTACTTCAGCCAGGCTCTGATTACTTTTCTTATCTTTTATTTTACTGGTGTTGAAGTAATAATTTTTCATTTTTCTTCTTCTTCTACGAAATAATTATGTATGTATAAATATACTTATAGTTATAAATTGTTTTGTATTTTAGACCAAAATATGGATTTATCCTGAAGGTAAAAGAAATGGTGGCTCAATAAAAATGTTACCATTTAAAGCAGGTGCCTTCATCACCGCTATATCTTCGCAAGTACCTATTATACCAGTTATATTCTCGCCGTATTATTTTATTAATAAGAAACAAAAAGTTTTTAATAGAGGTAATATAGTGCTAACAAGCAAATTTCTACATAAAATTACAAAAAATATGAAATATCCTAATATCTCATCAAGGAATATTACGCTTTTTCAAATTACGCGTTCTTTACAGGACACATAATAGTTCAGTGCTTGGATCCAATACCAACCGAAGGTCTCACGCTAGAAGACTTACCTGAACTTATAGAACGCGTTCAAAATATAATGCAGCGCACATATAAGGATTTACAATCAGAAGTTACGGGGAACTTATCAGAAACTTATCCTATAAATAAATAAACTGTTACAAGTTCTATTATTTAATTTTGAAAGTTTCGCCCTTCTCTTGGTTCGACGCGTCGAATTGCCCCACAAATTGATCAGATATATGTCGTATCATTCATTCAGAAGATAAAGAGCTCTATATATCTGGAAGACGGGATCGTCAATTGTAGTCCATAATTTTCAAGTGTTTGTTTTGATATTGTGGATGATGATTGTACACATTGAAATCGTAATCATTGTTGTAATTAATCACTTAAGAATAAATCAAGTAGTGTAACAACTACACTATGTAATCAAGGAGCAGCATTTGCTCCTAGCAATTGACTTAGGTATGTATTTAAGCTACTTTTTAACGTAACCCCACTCATTAGAGGATATTTTAAAGACTTAAACGTATTTTTTTATTCAACATAGGCAAAAAGCACCTTCAATTAACCACAAATCTAGTTGTTGCTTATTGAAGACACTAAGAAAGAACTATAATGTTATTAATTTTAATAAATTACCTTTATTACAGTGCTTAACTCATGAATTTTAAATATTCAACTTGTTCAAAACAAATAATTAGTTGATATAATATACTGCAGACAATTTTACTCATAAGTTTTATTATGTTTATCAAGCTCCCTGTCAAATAACTTGGCAGAAAGCTATCTCGCTGGGGAACGAACTTGACGTCGCTTTAAGTTTGTTTCTATGAAATTATTACCTCGACAGAGTTGCATAGTTAACGATAAAAGTTTATAGATCTTTGTTACATGAAATATGTAAGCAAATATGAATATAATATACTTTATTATATAAATTTACAATATGTGTATTATATGTTAATAAGTTTTATTTAAATAAATAAAAGTTAAATGTTAACGTTATATATTTTTGTATTTTTACTGGCTACCACTCACAGCTTCAGTTACTTAAGTAAACTGAATCCTGTTTACTTGAAACTTGGACTTATAACATCACCTAATAAATCTTAGATTTTTACAGACTATATTGTGCACACTACGTATACACAAAGTATATGTTTTCGTTATGACAATATATACCGTCGTGGCGCAGAGGCGCAACGTCTGCCTACAACGCGACGGTTACTGGGTTCGATCCCCAGTCGGAGAAGATGGATTTTTCTACTTGCGTTTTCTTCGTTCTGGAAAACTAGGCAAAGCACGGCGTTGAGTTCCGCCAATCAACACGCAATGCCTCGAAAACGGCGGAAAGTGGGGACGGAGAAAGCAGGGGCTAAGCAACGGAGTGTCTTAACACTAGGTTCTCTGCCTACCCTGCCTTGTGCGGGATAAAGCGTGAAGCTAAAAAAAGAATAATATTTATATCATTCTATCATTCATTTTTTGATATTTTTAAATCATGATCGTATTAAATACAAAGATAAGTATTTTTTTAGTTCCACGCTTAATAACTCAAATAATTTGTAATTATTGTCTTCGTCTCCATCATTATCACTCACAAATCAATTCATGGAAGATCTTATGGGCTCTAGCCCATAAGATCTTCCATGAATTGATTTTTACATTGTTATCCATGAACGACATTTAATGTCACGGTTTCTGTTTTGAACACGACCTCAAACCCGTTATTTCTGAAACCACCTCCCTTGAAACAATTACGAATGGTTTTAGGGTTGATTGCTTGCAATGTGTAAAACCCAATTCAAATTATCTATTACTTTGAGGTAACGACGCATTATATGATACCTTCCTTGGCTTTAGCTCGCATTATGCGTTTAAACGTGTCTAAAGTTGCACAGGCTGACGTAAAATTACGTATTATACATGAAATTGTATTAAGCGGATTCATCTGTACTTGGTAGATATTGAGAACATATAAAAATAACTGAAGAATATTTAATTTCATTGCTGCCTAGAAAAGGCGATTACATCGTTAGCCTTTGCATGCATATTTGCATATAACAAGCTTGATAACCTAGTTTAGACAATGATCATAGTTATAACATGAATACATTAGTGTACAAGGCAGGTATAGTGTTAAATAGTTAATTTTATCTTTAAAGGTGAATCGGGATTTGGACACTCTTACTATGAGCTTAGTGAAAAACGCTTGGACAGTTTCCAAGAGGAATTGAGAACCCACGATGCAAAAATTTTCTCACGTTTCAAAAAAACTACACTTATTAAAGACTCTCTTATATTTAGAATAACACAATAAATAATAAATTGTAGACCAAAAGATTGTAAGTACTTTGAAATTAACAAGTTAATATGAAACACACTGGCATGATCTCATGTCTTAGTAAAGAGGGTCGAGTTTCTCGAGCGCTGTGAGTACGCCTGCCTCTCTTATATCAAATCATCATTTTATAAGTTAACTAAGGTAGAAGGTCTCTTAGTTGAAGTTGTAGTGCAAAGTATTTTCTGTATTATATTTATTTTTTATACAAAAACATATTCATGCCTTTTTATAAGGTTACATCAGCCAATTTCTGCTATGTTTCTACGAAAATAGAATACCATGGTAAATGTTAAATGTGCATTTTTACTGCCTCTTTTATATTTATTTATTTATTTATGTACCACAGAAAATTACAGAAAATTATATAAATGAAAAATGTATACAAAGGGATAACTTATCTCTAACAAGAGATCTTTTCCAGAAAACCTGAATGTAGTGGAGATTATTTGTAATAAATATTTAAGGTGTAGGTACAATATCAATTAGTTTTATATTATAAAATTCAAGTAGACTTGACGATAAATGAATATATTACACACTAAATATAAATAAATACATATATATATATATATATATATATATATATATATATATATATATATATATATATATATATATATATATATATATATATATATATATATATATATATATATATATATATATATATATATATATATATATATATATATATATATATACATTCAACTTACATGGATACAAAAAAAATATATATATATATATACATACATATAAAATAAATTAAACTTAAGTGGAAAGAAGGTGTTGCTTAACTCTGATTTTAAACGATCTTATTGTAACATTATTATGGAAAATATTATCTGGAAGAGAGTTCCACAGGCGAGCGGCAACAACGGAAAACGAGTTACCATAAGAAGTAGTATTAAAAAATGGTACCTCAAGAGTTTTCGACGCCACACATGCGCGAACTGGTCTTTCACGAGCAGGACAAAACAGAAAACGCTCATTGTAGGTAATCAGGGCTACCATGGTTTAATATATTAAAAAGACGCGATATTATGTGCAAGCTCCGGCGAAGTCGGATATTTATTTACATATATGTACGGAAATATCAAATAAAAGATATGTTATTATTGTCATTGTATATGTAATAAAAAATCCAGTTTTTTTGTATAAGGTATTATTTGGACGCTTAATTTTAATTTATTTTTATTTCCTCCCTAAAGGATTTCTGTGCTTTTGTGGAAATGGCGAAGGCCTTTGACAGGGTTGTAAGAAAGAGTTTATGAAAATTTACAATGTGAGTGGACCTTTGCTGCAGGCAGTAAAATCTCTTTATAGAGACCACTCAGCCTGTGTGTGAATAGGAGCCGACATGTCGCCTTGGTTTAGCATTCAATCGGATGTCAAGCAAGGTTGCGCCATGTCAACTTGGTTGTTCAATTTGTATTTGGATACCGGTCTCCAAGAACTGAAAGAATGTGACTTGGGAGTAAAAGTGGGTGACTTGAAGGTAAAATGGTTTGTTTTACGCAGACTGTGCAGTGCTTATTGCTTCATCAGAATGAGAGTTGCAGGCATTGGTCACCATTCTGAAAGACGGGTGTGAAACTAATGGTCTAAGCCTGAATCCAAGTAAGATAAAGGTTCGGTCGGTTGAAAAAGATGAGGAAAGGACAGATTACAAGATTTTTGCGAATGAAAAGTCATTAGGACAAGTGAAAGCAGTCGTATATTTGGGAAGTACATTTAAAAGATATGGTCGAAATTGATGAGGAAAGACGAATTACTGTCGGTAACAGAATAAACGATACCTTAGCTGCGTTGTTAAGACGGCAGAACGTCAGTGTCGCTGCACGTTTAACCGTACACAAAGCAGTTCTGATTCCACATAACAAAATGGCAGTGAAACGTGGGTACTATACTACATGGGTAACGTGGGTAATTATGGAAGAAGAATGAAAGAAAGATGAATGTTGTGGAGATACGATCTCTTTGAAGGATATGCGCAATCAGATTAGCTGATTGAATCCGCAACGAAGAGATATACAGCCTGGTAGGTACGAGCAAGGATGTCACGGTGAGAATGAAGGAGAATGCGCTCATATAGTTTGGGCACGTTAAGAATAAGTAACGAAAAAATGGTGATGAAGATATACGAAGCGAAATTGACCGCGAAAACGAAAAACGGGGTGGCCTCGGTTGACTTTCGAAAAGTCAGTATCGAAGATACTGGAGAAAAATCACGTAAAAAGCATGAGGCATCTCCGAATAGTATGTATGAAGAGGCTAATGACAGTGGACGAAGCAAAAGAGGGACCGCAGTGTTTGGCGCCCCGTTCTCTCTAACTACTCGCTAGGGATAGAGCTTGAAGATGCATATGTGTGTATTACATTTTTCTTACAATTCATTCTAACATATAATAACTATATAAGCTTGTCAAAGCGTTGATTTAAGTGCCGGAAATCGACGCAGCGCTTTGTCACGCCAAAGGAAATGAAATTTCATTATTCTGTCTGGGTATTGAACCATCAACTATGGCATTTACAATCACACACTTTAATAAAAAAAACTCATATTCAGTGTAATAAAAACAAAATACCTGTTTGTTGTGTATGATAATACAAGATTCAACCCAATGATATTCTGTAAAAGCCTCAGTCCCCTTCAAACGACGGTAGGGTAGAGAAACCTCATCTGTAATTCAGATTCGGCAGTTGAACGCTATTGCATGCCTGTTGCCTACCGTCATGTTTCTCATCTCGTACAACCAACATTTTCGTATTCAAAACTACAACAAAATATTTAGGCATTGAAGTTATTGAATAAACTGTAATTACACCAACATCTTTAATAAAAAATAAAGATATTATAAAAAATATTGGAATGCTACAATTATTAAAACAAAATAATATAAATTTTGTTTCATATTCCATTTTAAGAAATAAAATATTACAACAATTAAATAGGTTTTTCTCATTTTAAATATTATTTTATTTAACCGGATTCCAAAAAAATTAATATACATGCTTAATCCGGTTAAATTGTACATTTGTGATTAACTGTATACTGTGGCGATGATGGTGCGGTCGCGTACCTACTAATAACCCGATCGTGGTGATAAATTCAAGTCGAAGAACTAAGCATTCCCACGCGCTTGTTTAAAAAAAACTGTTCATTTAAAGCTTCTTCTCTTTTTAATGCAAAATAAACAAAATTTATAAGTTACTGCTCGTTTATTAGGCAAGTAGTTAACTTATAAAATTAATATCAAAAATATAAATAACAAAATTACGTCTGATTTTTTTTCAACAATTACATTTATAATTAGTTTAAATAAAATATGAGTACATATGCAATATTAAGTTTCAAAATAACTTAATGGACCTCCTATATATTTTTATACAAGTCTACATACTAAGGTTGTCTGGAAGAGATTGCTTTAAACGATAAGGTTGGCTTATTGTACATTTCCATGTATTTTTTGTGTGCAATAAAATCGGTAATGAAACCATACGCATATGAATTATTAAATTGTATTTTTAATATTATGAATAATAATAATTATTTATTGTTAAACACTTTAATTTGAATCAACATAGTAACCGGAACGTAAAATATCCACATTGAAAATGTGTTTACACTTATTTAACCACAGCTATTCATTACGCTCACCTACTTATAATATTTCACATTTCAATTTGCTGTTTACATTTCATAATATTGAAAATGTTGCAACTTTAACGTCAATTACGTTTACGTTGAACGTTTACGTCAATCAAGATGTCTTATTGCTTTTAATAAACGTAAAACCTTGTTTGATGTAAGTGGTAAGTTACAAAGCATTATTATTATGGGTCCTATAATATATTTACAATGATAACAGCAAAATTTGTCAGAAATACTCGTATAGTATTAAATCTTAAATCGATTATACTAGTATATATATTTTGCTATAGAATTTTGTTAGCAAATACCATACCACCTTAAAATGTTTATACTATCAAAATAAATTGTTTATAAAGTAATGCAATTGTGATTGTGAATAGTGATTTGTGTATTTTTGTATGTTTAACATGTAGTTTTTAACATAATTTACTCCTATAGGTATAAGTAATGCGTATACTTATACCCATTATAACCATTTGGTGGGAATTCGTCATTTTATATAAAAGTTTTATTCAGAAATTTCATCTCAGTACGTGACTCTTACGTATATTTTAGGTTTTAATATCTCACAACGAAAAAGATAGAACTTTTAATAAGATCACTTTATAACTCTCTGTCTGTCAAGATCTTTTTCTCCAATTGATGATGATGATGAACTCTTCAAGCATAGTAAAAGTTAAATTTCTAATTCTACCCAATTAAAAGATATATGGGTATATGCTTATTTTTTGTATTCTGTATAAAAATTGCAAGGAAAACCTACGGAGCGCTTTCAGTACACATGTGAAATTTAAAGTACTAGCAAAGGAAAAATCTAAAGCTTGGAAATTTGTAGATATGGTCCAGTAATAAAATAATACAAAGTTGTACCGTAATTAATTTCATACAAATTGCGTGAGTGCATACGACCGCAAATTTCAAATTGATGACTTTAATTATATTGGCCTTGACTTATGAATTCATTTGAAAATTGATAATTTATTAGTTTAACATAGAAATAAACTATAACAAATTAATATTTGTAGTTCACTTCATACAAAATAAGTGGATACGACAGCAAATTTAAGTTTGTTAATTTTTATTAAGCATATTTTCATCAGCGGAATACTTACAACCATAAACTTGGTACAGAACCACTGAGTACGAGTACTGATATTTTTTTTATTCTGTAAAGTCGTGAATAATATATTCAACAATTTCTTCATGCTGAAATTTTATATCATACAAAATATAGGAAGTATGCTCATTCCAAGTCACGTATGTAATTTAAAATGTAATTATCTCTTTAACTTCTAAGGATATGCATGTATAAACAGACAAACAGATATACATAGTAATATATACAGTGACGGCGACTCAATTCATATTAAGAGTGCTATTTAGGGTGCGCTCTGATGTGACTCGCAAAATCGAATTTGTATCGTAAGAGGCACAGTGATGCTGGCCAGCTGGGTTGTAAGTATAGTTATAGGAGCTTTTATTTAGTCTTCCGTAATCGATGCCGTTTGTCAAGATGTTCAGCGGCCTTAGCCAAGACGCAATTTGACAATTGCTTATGCTAACAATATGTATGGAGTTAACGACAAGTCACGTGACTTAAGCCAACGAAAAGAAAAATGGTAGCCAAAAACAAAACGTCAACAAAGTCATTGAGTCGAAATAGATATCTGAGCGTCTCTACAGTGTCAATCGCTAATTGACAGCCATGTTGCTCATTTTGACAATCGCAGTGTTAATTGTCAACGATCACCTATCGAAGTACGAAACCCTGCAGAAAACGCTAAAAAATTACGGAAAAAGAATTTTTCACCTTGATAATTACAAATTTATACGTAAATTAGGAAGTTATTAAGTGAATCGATTATTAATTAATAATTACGTAATAAATTTTACGATTATATTACAAAATTTTATTATTTTCGTTTTATTTTTTAACATTAATAATTTTGAATATATCGGTTAATAATTTTAATTATTTTACTTTACTATTATCTACGTTTTTAACATATACTTAAATTTATATTTCCTATTTCTATTAATATTTGTTTGAGAAGTGTATATTTTTAATCTGTTTTAATCAAATTAGTACACATTAAATTCTTACACATGCAACATTGAAATATGTGACGTTACAGTCTTCACTTGACGTTTCAAAAAACGCAAATCACAGACAATATCATCGGTGTCTTCTATTGACACTGTAGATGAAGAGTTTGATGTTGACATATGTTGTTGGCTACCAAGTTAGCGATATCTATAATTTTTATCGCTGAAGCGCTTTATGGAATAGATACAGAGCGTTTGGTTTTTGGCTAAGGCCTCAGGACGTCGTTCTTCATAGTTTTCTATATTTTTACAAATGATGCGGCGCTATTCCGGTCTGAGATGAGCACATTCCTCACACCTATCGCTCGGTATGTCACATGTCGTCAAATGGCGTTTGAAGACATCCTTGTCAGGAATCAGGAGGACATCCTTGAAGCAAACAGAGATACATACAATACTTTTGTTTTCTATGGCTATTTTTTAGTCTTCATTAATGTAATGAATCAAACCAGGTTCCTTCTTCAATTACATTTATTAATACTGAGTACAATTCAGATATCAAAAGGTACAGCATGACTGCTTAATGTTCTCTTGAGAATGTTCCTCCCAAGAAGTGGTCAATCAAATATTTATAATAGTTCATTTATACCCCCACACAGTTGACCACTTCCAATACAATTTAATGTGGCCAACTAAACTATTTTATTTTAATTTTTGAAATACAATTCCATAATAAAATATATAATCAATTACAACAATTAATAAATTATTATAACATCGGATATTACAAATATTAAAATTAATTGATAGACAAATAACGAGTGACATTCAAGACACTATCTTATTTCTTTATACAAATAATAATAAAATATCGATAAATTACAGTACAATTAAGTGATAAAATAACAAATCACAACACTCGGCATACATTACATACAAATTCAGTAACAATAAATAAACTAAGCTTCTAAATTGTTACCTATATTACAAAAATACCTAACCTTTTCATTATTTTCAGTGCCATTTCTAATAAAGCTAAAGAAATTTCACAGCAAGGAGAATATTCACGTATCCAAGGTCTCTAATTCTATCAGATGCTATTCTTACACGTCTGTTAGTGCAATATAAACAACAATTAAATCAACATTTGAATTACCTAACCATTTAGCAGCATAATAATTTGTTTTTGATACTTCTCCACTAGATATCTTGAATAAAGGATTGCAAGAGATCTTTTGAATTGTTGATTGTTGTTATTCTTTTGCCGCGTTAGAGGCTGTATTAATCATTTTGACATTCAAAATCTGAAATAAATTAATAGAGAAACAAATTTAAACATTTTAAAATAAATTTCAATGTTAAGAAACCTTAATGACACAAATCCTAACAACACGAGGAATAAATTTTTGTTCCAATGTTTATTAAACATATTTAATTGACAATAAAAAAAAATAATATCAATATATCGTAAGAAATACATAAGTCAATCAATTTTAAATAGATATACTAGCCACAGCAACTTGCCGTTACAAAAATAGCAAATAACAATGCGTTATGTTAACTTCAGAATTCGTATTTTAGCACGATTTTAATTTACTAAATTTCCATAATTATGCAAATTATTATAAATATATATTTCAAAAAAGAATAATATAATTTCCACTTAAATCATCATATAACAACATATGATATGAATCATACGGCCGTAGCGTTAGGTACATTAATAGTACGCTTCGCTGGGATATGTTAACCAAAGATATCAATTAGGTATGCGTTTGGCTAAGCTATCGTTACAATACTTTTGTATTGTAATGGAGGTCGCAGAAAATTAAAGTTGTAGGAAATCTCTGGTATATACTTTAGTTTAACTTTTAACATGTTATTGAGACCGGCCGTTAAGAAACCTTTTACTAATATTACTATAGGGTCATGCGAAAAAAAAATCTTTAAAATAAACCTTTAGAATATTCATATTAATAATAGTAGTGTAAACTAATAATATAGGAATCACTCTTCTCACTACAAACTCACATTGAACACACAATTAACGAACGGTTTAGTTAGTTAAAGTTAACTACTTGATATGTGTACGTACGTGGTATGATACAAGGGGTTTTAGCTTTAATTAATTATCAAGATGACGATCTTACCCGACGATTGACGATTTAGTGCACTTTACAATTGGTCTTTTACAATAATTAGAAGTTCAGTTAAAAGTTTAATGAGAATTTGTTATAAATTATAGGTCCATTCTACTGTCGGGTCTTTTAAAATCTGGAATAACACTAAAGTATTTTTAATATTTATCACTGATTACATTGTTTATTACACTTTAGAGCTTGTATCTTATTACGTATGGAATTATCGGCATTTACGTTATTTCACATCTGCTGCGAGTATGAAAACTTATAATAAAAATAATTTCTTCATTTATCCACGATCTACTAAGAATATCTTCAAAGAACAGACATAGTTTATCATCTTGACAGCAAATTTAAAAAAAAATATATTTATACTCTTACTTGGATTTTATCGGCCATTAGTTGGTTCAGCTGTCGTCACATAACACAACAATTGTTTCAATTGGTATTTCAACTTCTTTCACGACTGTGGAAGACCTATATCTTGTCAATTCTGCCTTACTGGAATGAAAACATTTCTCGTCCCCTGAAAAACTATTTTACGGAGCTTCACATTCTTTTAAATCGCAGTGTTAATTGTCAACGATCACCTATCGAAGTACGAAACCCTGCAGAAAACGCTAAAAAATTACGGAAAAAGAATTTTTCACCTTGATAATTACAAATTTATACGTAAATTAGGAAGTTATTAAGTGAATCGATTATTAATTAATAATTACGTAATAAATTTTACGATTATATTACAAAATTTTATTATTTTCGTTTTATTTTTCAACATTAATAATTTTGAATATATCGGTTAATAATTTTAATTATTTTACTTTACTATTATCTACGTTTTTAACATATACTTAAATTTATATTTCCTATTTCTATTAATATTTGTTTGAGAAGTGTATATTTTTAATCTGTTTTAATCAAATTAGTACACATTAAATTCTTACACATGCAACATTGAAATATGTGACGTTACAGTCTTCACTTGACGTTTCAAAAAACGCAAATCACAGACAATATCATCGGTGTCTTCTATTGACACTGTAGATGAAGAGTTTGATGTTGACATATGTTGTTGGCTACCAAGTTAGCGATATCTATAATTTTTATCGCTGAAGCGCTTTATGGAATAGATACAGAGCGTTTGGTTTTTGGCTAAGGCCTCAGGACGTCGTTCTTCATAGTTTTCTATATTTTTACAAATGATGCGGCGCTATTCCAGTCTGAGATGAGCACATTCCTCACACCTATCGCTCGGTATGTCACATGTCGTCAAATGGCGTTTGAAGACATCCTTGTCAGGAATCAGGAGGACATCCTTGAAGCAAACAGAGATACATACAATACTTTTGTTTTCTATGGCTATTTTTTAGTCTTCATTAATGTAATGAATCAAACCAGGTTCCTTCTTCAATTACATTTATTAATACTGAGTACAATTCAGATATCAAAAGGTACAGCATGACTGCTTAATGTTCTCTTGAGAATGTTCCTCCCAAGAATGGTCAATCAAATATTTATAATAGTTCATTTATACCCCCACACAGTTGACCACTTCCAATACAATTTAATGTGGCCAACTAAACTATTTTATTTTAATTTTTGAAATACAATTCCATAATAAAATATATAATCAATTACAACAATTAATAAATTATTATAACATCGGATATTACAAATATTAAAATTAATTGATAGACAAATAACGAGTGACATTCAAGACACTATCTTATTTCTTTATACAAATAATAATAAAATATCGATAAATTACAGTACAATTAAGTGATAAAATAACAAATCACAACACTCGGCATACATTACATACAAATTCAGTAACAATAAATAAACTAAGCTTCTAAATTGTTACCTATATTACAAAAATACCTAACCTTTTCATTATTTTCAGTGCCATTTCTAATAAAGCTAAAGAAATTTCACAGCAAGGAGAATATTCACGTATCCAAGGTCTCTAATTCTATCAGATGCTATTCTTACACGTCTGTTAGTGCAATATAAACAACAATTAAATCAACATTTGAATTACCTAACCATTTAGCAGCATAATAATTTGTTTTTGATACTTCTCCACTAGATATCTTGAATAAAGGATTGCAAGAGATCTTTTGAATTGTTGATTGTTGTTATTCTTTTGCCGCGTTAGAGGCTGTATTAATCATTTTGACATTCAAAATCTGAAATAAATTAATAGAGAAACAAATTTAAACATTTTAAAATAAATTTCAATGTTAAGAAACCTTAATGACACAAATCCTAACAACACGAGGAATAAATTTTTGTTCCAATGTTTATTAAACATATTTAATTGACAATAAAAAAAAATAATATCAATATATCGTAAGAAATACATAAGTCAATCAATTTTAAATAGATATACTAGCCACAGCAACTTGCCGTTACAAAAATAGCAAATAACAATGCGTTATGTTAACTTCAGAATTCGTATTTTAGCACGATTTTAATTTACTAAATTTCCATAATTATGCAAATTATTATAAATATATATTTCAAAAAAGAATAATATAATTTCCACTTAAATCATCATATAACAACATATGATATGAATCATACGGCCGTAGCGTTAGGTACATTAATAGTACGCTTCGCTGGGATATGTTAACCAAAGATATCAATTAGGTATGCGTTTGGCTAAGCTATCGTTACAATACTTTTGTATTGTAATGGAGGTCGCAGAAAATTAAAGTTGTAGGAAATCTCTGGTATATACTTTAGTTTAACTTTTAACATGTTATTGAGACCGGCCGTTAAGAAACCTTTTACTAATATTACTATAGGGTCATGCGAAAAAAAAATCTTTAAAATAAACCTTTAGAATATTCATATTAATAATAGTAGTGTAAACTAATAATATAGGAATCACTCTTCTCACTACAAATGGTAAGGTTAATAATATTTCAGTAGTTTTCAAAATTATCACCCGGTAAAAAAGAATTTAGTACTTCCATTTTAATTGCAGTTAAATTTTAGTACTTTATTAAATTATTAGCAAAAATAAAATTAGCTCATTGTGACCAAAACTTTCAATTTCTATAGATATCCTAACTACAGATATTTTTAGAATATCTTCATTAGATTACAATCGCTGCCAAAGTGTATGAATTCAAATTTGAAATATTTATTACCAGCATCAAATAATTCAAATTACGTATTTGAACACACAATTAACGAACGGTTTAGTTAGTTAAAGTTAACTACTTGATATGTGTACGTACGTGGTATGATACAAGGGGTTTTAGCTTTAATTAATTATCAAGATGACGATCTTACCCGACGATTGACGATTTAGTGCACTTTACAATTGGTCTTTTACAATAATTAGAAGTTCAGTTAAAAGTTTAATGAGAATTTGTTATAAATTATAGGTCCATTCTACTGTCGGGTCTTTTAAAATCTGGAATAACACTAAAGTATTTTTAATATTTATCACTGATTACATTGTTTATTACACTTTAGAGCTTGTATCTTATTACGTATGGAATTATCGGCATTTACGTTATTTCACATCTGCTGCGAGTATGAAAACTTATAATAAAAATAATTTCTTCATTTATCCACGATCTACTAAGAATATCTTCAAAGAACAGACATAGTTTATCATCTTGACAGCAAATTTAAAAAAAAATATATTTATACTCTTACTTGGATTTTATCGGCCATTAGTTGGTTCAGCTGTCGTCACATAACACAACAATTGTTTCAATTGGTATTTCAACTTCTTTCACGACTGTGGAAGACCTATATCTTGTCAATTCTGCCTTACTGGAATGAAAACATTTCTCGTCCCCTGAAAAACTATTTTACGGAGCTTCACATTCTTTTATAAAGTTTAAACTTGTCTTGCCTTTTTTTTTACTTTGGGGCCAACATTAAAGATACAGATGTAGCACAAGCTCAAAAAGATTTGAATACCTTAACCGAGTGGTTTAAATCGTACTTACTGACAATTAATACCGTAAAAACGTGTTATGTAATATTTAAACAAATTAAAATAAAAATATTTCATCTCATAACCCACTAGTAGATAATTATGTGATTATCTAACAAACGTCTGAAATGAAAAAATGAAAAATACCTGGGTCAGACACATCTCTCGTGGACATACCAAATTGAACATATCAAAACAAACTTTCATCCATTTTGGGTTCGCTAGGTAATATCTCCCAGTGTATCCTCAAGAAATTAAAATACAATATCTATAATTTGCTAGTAAAATCACACCTAAACTACCTAATCGAGATTTTGGGGAAATGTACCTAAAACAAAATTGCGTGACTTACAAGTTAAACAGTTAGTCTATTAGTAAAACTAGGTATTCAGCCCATCCGGCCTGTTAATTGAGCGAGCGCGGAAGCGGTACAATAAAGACACTTTTTGAAGCGAAGCTCTTATATGTTCACTTCGCCGTTTTTTGTAGCCTGTCCCCTCCGAGGCCGTTTGACAGAACTCGATGAAACTTTGCATGGAAATTAGGTCCAAGTGGTAGCTATATCGCATTTCATGAAATGATGTCCTTGAGGGATGAGGGGTGATAATTGTACCATAGAGTTATGCTGGGGAATTGAAATCTCTGTTTATGGCGCGCGCTAGCAAATTTCAATGGGTTTCTCAATAAATTAAGTTCACAATGTGTTTGGCCATAGAGAAATTGCACGCGCAAGCTAATCCAATGCATTTTCAATGAAAATCGAATTTTGTTGGTTTTTTCTCAATTATTCCTCAAGGACATGTCCGATCACAGTTTTTTATATATGTTGGCACTCCTCATGACCACAGTGATCGTTTAAAACAAATCCGATCAAAATCGGTTCAGTGGTCTAGGAGGAGTTAGCGAACAAAGAATGCATAGACCCCCACTAACAGAGAGCTTCGCTCGTCGCTGCGCTCCTCACTCGCTCAATTATTATTTCATTATCACCACCTTACTTCAATAAAACTATATTTACTGAACTAGGAATAATGAATATAAAACAACTCCACTCTTACAATACTTATAACTTTTACACAAATGCTACTTTTAGCAAAACTCACAAATATACAAACGAAGTACACGCCGGGGAAGCTTGTTTTTCTTATCGAGAGTTCGAAAAAAATTTACTATGAAAAATGTAACATACGACGGAGCACAATGTATAATAAACTACCCATCGACATAAAAACATTGTACGAGCTTACATGTCTTAAGTCAAAATTAAAGAAACATATTTTTAAAAATTATTCCAAATATTTATAATACTATTAAAATATTTAAATAAATATCTCATTGCGACTACAACTTTACTGGCAAAATGTTCATCCTACCCGCCTATGTTTTTATTTTATAAAATTTTGTACTTTTTTCAAATCAAACCTTTGAATTATTGTATTATTAATGTTATTTTCTTTTTTTTGTTTATTCTAGTAGATAAAAAAAAAATTGTGCGAGTATAACGACTGATTGTAAAATTGTAGTTATTAACAAACTGTAGATTATGTTCTCACGTAAATGACCGTATTGTCTTTTAAGAAATAAATATCTTTAAACATAAATCTTTAAACCATACCTATACTAGTATTAAGCTTAGCTTAAGCTATTTCACATCAACGTACCAAGCATCTATTAGCGTTTCATCTCAAAAAATCGCACGTGATTTGATTATAAATACTAAAACGGCTTAAGAAAATCTTAGTTAACATGAAATTATTCTTCATTCCAAAATTACTGTTTGACCGACTGCGTTTCAGCTGTATTAATATTCATCTAATTATCTTATTGCAATCAATAACTTGAGTTCAGCTATACGACCAACATAACAGAAAATCTATAAGTTTTTACATCGTTTGTAAATATCTGGCTTAGCTCATTCATATAGCTCTAATTACTATTGTATAACTAAAAGCACAACAATATTTCTTCTACATTCTTCAATATTCTTACTAAGAGACTATGTAATACGCAACCTCATGTTTGTTATCTCAACCCGCCTATATGGTTGTATCTCGCACTACACGGTTGCAACACAATTACCAATATGGCTGTTCCTCACGCAAATCTGTATCTATTTTTACACATTTTTCTGATAGTTATTGTCAGAAAAGTTAAAATTTGACGACAATGATACGTTATTAATTCGAAATATATTTACTTTGTGTTTTTTTTTTAAACAACAAAAATATTAACTTTACCTCGAAATCACATTATCAGCCTTCATTATTTCTCATGAAACCATTTCTACACTATAAACAAACAAACAAATTCTCTCTTCTAAAAAAAAAGTTTTATCAGTTATTATTTAGGTTTTCAATATTATATAATCATTTACAAAACTAAATATTCGTATTGTAGCATTTGCGAATATCGATAGCATATACTCGCATTCGTATTCACGAATGTTTAAAAAAAAATTACATTCGTTACATCACTAATATCAAGCTACCTACATGTTTTTCAAGTCAAGTCAATTACGTCACATTCATAGGTCAGTCTTTCAAGTCATCTACATTCAAACTCACATTTACATAATTCAAGCCACCTACATTGTGGTAGATCATTTCAGACATCTATTATTCAAGCCACCTTCCTGGTGGTACATCACAATTCTATAATTCAAGCCACCTTCCTGGTGGTAGATCACAATTCTACAATTCAAGCCACCTTCCTGGTGGTACATCACAATTCTACAATTCAAGCCACCTTCCTGGTGGTACATCACAATTCTACAATTCAAGCCACCTTCCTGGTGGTAGATCACAATTTTACAATTCAAGCCACCTTCCTGGTGGTAGATCACAATTCTACAATTCAAGCCACCTTCCTGGTGGTAGATCACAATTCTATAATTCAAGCCAATTTCAATTCAATTCAATCTATAATTCAACAATTCAATCTATAATTCAACAATTCAATATATAATTCAACAATTTATAATTCAACAATTCAATTTATAATTCAACAAATCAATATATAATTCAACAATTCAATATATAATTCAACAATTCAATCTATAATTCAACAATTCAATCTATAATTCAACAATTCAATCTATAATTCAACAATTCAATCTATAATTCAACAATTCAATCTATAATTCAACAATTCAATCTATAATTCAACAATTCAATCTATAATTCAACAATTCAATCTATAATTCAACAATTCAATCTATAATTCAACAATTCAATCTATAATTCAACACCTACTTGGCGGTATATCGCATTCATAAATCTATAATTTAATACACCTACTTGATGGAAGATCGCATTTACAAATCTATAATTCAATACACCTGCATGGTCTACTACCATCGCATCGCATCGCATTAATAAATCTATAATTCATTCATATACAAAATACATATTCATCATAAATAACTATTATTATAGGACTAAATTTCTGTTTCATATGGTTCAAACGTTTGATATAGTAGTAACGTACATGCGTATCAGAAAAATTTTTCTACCGTCTTACAACAAAACTTGCATGAAGGGTACTCATTTACTATACGAAAAATAAACTCACGATGTTAAACCACATTATCTGGTTGATAATTCTTTCATACAACAATTAGTCTCGGAAAATAAAGAGCTAAAACAGAATATTTTCATTTCTTTTACTTACATAAATTTCTCCTCTCCAGGGCGCGTGGAACTTTACACTTCTGAGATGTAATGAATCAAACCAGGTTCCTTCTTCAATTACATTTATTAATACTGAGTACAATTCAGATATCAAAAGGTACAGCATGACTGCTTAATGTTCTCTTCAGAATGTTCCTCCCAAGAATGGTCAATCAAATATTTATACTAGTTCATTTATACCCCCACACAGTTGACCACTTCCAATACAATTTAATGTTGCCAACTAAACTATTATATTTTAATTTTTGAAATACAATTCCATAATAATATATATAATCAATTACAACAATTAATAAATTATTATAACATCGGATATTACAAATATTAAAATTAATTGATAGACAAATAACGAGTGACATTCAAGACACTATCTTATTTCTTTATACAAATAATAATAAAATATCGATAAATTACAGTACAATTAAGTGATAAAATAACAAATCACAACATTAATTAGGTTTTCTGTAATATGTTTTTATTATATTCTGTTCAGAATTGACCAACCATATAAAAAAATGTAGAAAACGTAATACTAGATTAGTATCGAATAGATTTTATATAGTTATTAAACATACTTAAATATTTTACTAAGAAGACGTTTTTCTTTGCTTTTTGTAAAAACTTTAATATAATAAAAAGTGTACTTACAGCAAAAAACATATATGAAAAACTTTTCACTAAGAAAAAAAGACTTGGCTAAGTCATTTTGTTACATAGTATTTTAGACTAAAAGATTTATATGAAGTTAACGGCCAAAGTAGTTTGGGTCAAAATAATTTAGCTATACTTACCCTCAATTTAATTTCCACGAGTTAGTATCTCACCGAACTTAACGTAAATGCTTAACTAGTAATCCTTCATATAACAACTTATAATAGTTACATATTCATTATATTAGCATATGGTGCCTTATTGTCGGCCAATGGTTCACCGCAGTTCTTCCCCTAAAGTGTAATTATTGCTATAACGCATCACGAAAACACAATATGATATTTCGCGTTCTATGTTACGTTAACATATAATGAAAGTAGACTATTGTGAATACGTCAAAGCTCCTGTCTGAACATCGTAGGTGAGTACGGGAAGTATTAACATGTCCGTTCTTTGATTACGTTGACGGTAGATTGCCATATTTTAGGTCACCCGTAATGGTTCCTCCAGATTCGATTTTCGAATTCTTTATCTTGTCATCACTACGTACGCTATTTTGGTTAAGTAATGTATCGCAATGGATTAATGAACATAGTGCATCTCCTCCAAACATATTCTCATTTTATGTATACTATATACATACACTTCGTTACTTAACGCATATTTATGAACTTACTGGAGCTTTTTTTCAATTATTCAATAATTGAATAATTATGATATGATATTCAATATTATGATATTCAATATTTAAATAATGTTTTTGAACTCCGATCGAATATTCTATAAATCTTTTATTACAATAAACTTCTAATATATAATATATATATAACAAAATAATATTACATATCATACACACATATATTACAATAGTGCTTACATGTGACATACATATATGGTAAATCCTGATGTTGAATGAGGGATACCATGGAGAGACGATCCAATTTTGTCAATAACGATAAGTAAACAAAAACGGGTGAGTCAGTTGGCTCCTAACAAATAAAATCCATAGGAAACACCTGAGAATATTTGCATTACGTTTCGTCAACCAAAGCTTTGGCCTTTCCCTTGAGAGTAAACCTTAACATTTATAATATAAAACTATTTCCCTAGAAGTTTTATATACAAAAATTATTGTGTATATAATTTACAAATATACGTAATCACTTAAAATCATATAATGCTAACTATGTACAAAATAATATAAAACAAGGAAATGAAATAATATTATAATTTATATATACTATTACTACTGGCTACTAATATTATATATACTATTACTACTGGCTAACTGGTAAAATATAATGTTTTCACTGCCTGCTAAAATAAAATATTATATTTTTCCCAACCAATCAAGTATTTCTTTAATATAGAAATGTTGTTGTAGAATTACAAATTATTTCTAATGCAAAGGCTTAATGTGATTTGAAGGTTTAATATGATTGAATATTTTATATATTTATATTATTATTAAAGGAAAATATTATTTTTCATTTGTTTTACATATAAAAATTATTATATATTAAGAAACAATTAAAATTTATGATTGGTTCCAAGTTATACGATTATTTATTTCCCTTAATGTTTGGAGTGGGTTAAATAGAATAATTATAGCTAGAGGTCAAATAGACCCAATTTCTATATTAGGTGATAATCTTCTGTTTCACAGAAGATTAGCACCTAATGCTCTGATAATTTGAAATAATAAATAAAATTATTTAATTTAATAAATGTTATGGCTCAGGTGGCGATGTCATGAATAGAAAATTGACATTTCCATTAAGTTAACATGATCAAAAATTTCAATCGCCGCAATGCTCGTAAACAATATACAGTTCTATCGCGCCGAAACGAACGAACTTACGTTATTCTAATACCACATCTTCATGTGCAATGTCTTGTTGATACATAATATACTTATGTAGCGTATAACACGTATGAAATAATACGTAAAACGTATGTACGTTTAGGTACTCACTAATATTTTTATTATACGCGTTAATATTTTTATAAATATTTTTTGAATTATATAAGCGTACATCGCTTAATGCAACTTTTTATATTTGCGTAGTTACATACGCTAATTTCTAAGTACTTAAAATGTATGTTTTAAATTAAAACCATGATTATATTAGTGTTGGAATAACATTTATCGAGGCAAGCTCAAAACATTTTTCGTTTCGATATAATCCACTAAGTACACCGGAGATACCCTGGGTAATTGAATAGAATGGTACATAGAGACAATTCTTCACGCGTGTACACCGATGGGCTCTTTACGAAATCCAGTTTTGGACTCGTGTGAAGTATTGTTCTTAATTCTGGTCTGGTAGACTCCAATATCAGCTTGAACTATTTTATAGCATCGTATTTGTGAAAGGTTAGATACTTTGGCGTTTATGTGTCCTAGTTTTGCGTTCTCTTCCGCTTATACCATAGGAAATGTTCAGAAGAATTATTCGATACTATATCTGCCGCTGATTTCTCTAACCGCACAGTACAATACAATTTAAAATATCCTCCCTACCACCCGGACACTTGGAACTATTGTGCAGTTCCCTTGGAACTTTTTACCGTTTACCACTGTGGAATAGACTACCGACGGCAGTGTATACGGATGGATATGTCATAGGTACCTTCAAAAAATGCGTTTACCTCCACCTTAAAGGCCGACAATGCACCTGTAATACCTCTGGTGTTCCAGGGCCATGGGGGTCAGTAATCACTTAACAATACGCCCGCCCCTTGTCTGTGCTATAAAAAAATACTCATAATGTTAATAAAAGTTTTTGACTTTCGACCCTTGGTTGTTTCCATTTAAATTCTAGGTATTCAACTCGATTTACTTTATCGTCTTTATGTTTGTCTGTATTTTTAGAGGTATTATTAATATTTCAGTAACAGATGTTTATTGTTTTTTATTAAATATATTAATTAGCTATTATAACTTATACAAATACAAATAAATATATAAATATTTCAGTTTTGAGGGAACATAAATGAATAAAAAATTTACAGCAATTGAACAAATTTGTAATTGAATTTCAACGTGAGCCGTGTCCATTAGGGAGATTTGTACTGAAATTGAATTGCAAAATATTATAACTGTGCGGACGAAATTATATCTACAGTCGAATTAGCTTCGGCGATATTAGTGAGATGAATATTCAACGGCTATTTTTTTAATTAGTATCCATTTATGTAAATGACATAATTTTAAACCATATAATATGTGGTTATAACGTCATTGTCTAATAAACGTTGCACAAAGACGTGTGAGAGCAGCCTTATTATACGAAAATATTTGTTTAAAATATTTATATCTAATAAGACTGCTCTGTCTCTTGTTAACTGAAATCATTATAGCATTACTTTATTTTTTGTTTATTCGTTTTTAAGACCGGAGTCAGTTGAAATTAATATCATACACTCAAGTCTATCATCTCTGAAAAACAAAACACCGTAAAAATCTAACATGTGAATTCAATTAAAAGATAAACGTTCATATTCGTCGACTCGATATACAATCATTACTGAATAAGTAGTACTTTAATAGAGTACTTATGAAATGTGACAAGAAGTGATAACTAACAATATAAGGAAAAAATCTCAAAATTGACAATTTTATAAATGTAATATAGAAAGAAACTATAACAAATGTATATAATTAGTTAATTTTATACACTGAAACGAAGAAACGTATCTCACTAATGATATGAAAAACAGCAATAAAAAAAATTAAATAAAAACAGTTTCGTACTCGTTACGTCAGCTGTAGCCAGAAGGCCGAAAAAAAACCAATAGGTATTTTTAAACTTATTTAAACTTATTGCTAACAAAATAATAATAATATCATCAATTTATAAATAACTGCAAATACGAATTCCCACGCCGATCAAAGTATATCAGAAACATTTAATCTTAAATTTTATCAGTAACGTCTACACGCCGTTTTTTACGTCACGCAACGTTTTCAAGACGAACTTTTCCAAGGAACAGCACTAGGTTAAGTTTTCCAGCAAATTCAAAAGTTTCACCACTACAATAAACAATTATATATGACTCGTACGAGCACTTACGTTGAAACCACTCTAAGAAGTTATTACTTTTACAACAAAAAGATTTTAAGAGATTCACTTTTGAAATTTAATTTGAGTTGTAAATAAATGTAGGGTATTACATTTTTACATTTTATTACTTAAAATTTAAATTTAAAGATGTGCTACGAGTTTAACGTAAGAAGCGTAAAAAACCGAAATATGTTATGTAAAGGAATTAATTTAAACTTTAAAACGATTTTTACATGCCGTTTTCAATTGTATCTTCCACAAGACACGATGTAGATTTTGTATTGAAACAAACCTATGGCAAATAATCACTTATGGTCATCTACCAAATTAAGTTAAAATCATCATTTGAGGTCTCTACTCAGTACAGTTTATTTTTTTATCGTTTTCTGTTACATAATTGTTCTATTTTTCATTTCCAATATTTTTTAGATTTTCTTTACCTTTTTGTTATAGCTTGTGCATGTTGTGATAGCTTATTAATAAGCTGAATATCCGTTTCTGTCTACACGAAAAATTGATTTGTGACTTTTTATAGAAAATATTAACTATCTACATTACTCACATGAATATTTTATTTAAAAATGTCGCGCTAAATCCCGCTCAAAGCAGGGTAGACAAAGAGAGCCGTAGGAACACTGGAAACCTAGTGTTAAGACATTCCAGCCCCGCTTTTGCGCCTTTCGAGGCATTGTTTATTGAGTGGCAGAACATTCAAATAATCCATTCTCAAGTGGGTATTGAACCCATAAGCCATCGCATTTACAGCCAGGTGTTGCACTTCCGCTACACGTTGGTACTCATACAATTTTACAATCTCATTAATAAATCCTCGTTAATATTTTTATAATCTCGTTTATATTTTCACACGTTTGCAGATAACTCTTGCTTAATAATCAATTAATTATAATTAATTATAATACTTGCATATTCTCAAAATAATGATGTCAAACGATTTACATTTTGCTCAATACTTTTTTTAATAAATGTTTTTATTAAATAGACAAACAGTTACAAAAATAAACAGTTATCTCAGTATATAAAATTTATGACAAAAATTTAGATGAAGATAACTGCAGGAGCATATATTGTATTTCAAAGTAAAGTTTGACGAAAACCACAATATTATTGCACTGTATATGAGCGTCCCTCCTTAAATTTGACTAAAAATACAAAATGTTAGTGTCAACTATAAAGGCCCGGTGGGCTACTTCTGGTAACCGATGTCGGTTATATGACACAATGTCGCTTACTGTCTCAGAGGCTGACTAGGCTTTAGCGAACTGTTATAGTGTTATTCGCTTGTTATATCGTATATGATGCTGTTTTGCTGTCTAGCGAGAACGGTGCTTATACAGTGTTGAAAATTAATGGTGCACGTGGCCTTGCGTTCCGGAAGGTACACTGAATGCCAAATTTATTCGAGGTATATATATCTCGCTATGATATTATTGGAAATGTAGTTATGACGATACTGATAGGAGGTGCTGGTATTTTTTTTTTTTGGAACAATTCTGGGTGCAACAAAATTGCAACGGAATGTAGCTGATGCTTCAGTTATTATCTATCCTTCTGATACCAAAAATTTACTGTTTACTGTTACACCTGACTTAAGTAAACAACTTTGAGTTCAATTATAAAAGTTTTTAACTACTGCATGAACCAAAAGTGATTTAAAATATTAGAGAATGTGACGAATCACATACGAAATTTTAAAAAGTGAAGAAAATCATATACCGCACTAAATAACTTTATGCACACTAAGGTGTATTTAAAAACAGACATTTTTTTTAAACAGTAGACTGCAATAAACAGCACAAATAATAAATAGTATTAATTTTGAAATATCTTGACTTTTTAACTAAAAATATATTGAAAAATAAAATTTGGCCAACATTTCCAAGTTACAAAGACAGGCATGCATAGCCTTCAAACACATCATCTTATCATCAACAATGATGACTATACTGCTGATGATTTCATCTCAACAGAGATGTAAAAGCCGTTTATTTGGACTTTTACCGTTTATTTGGCACACTAAACACAAAAAAAAGTCTAATACTATCATGGAATGAAATAGAAGAAAATGCAAGCCGTAACAAGTTCACCGTTTCTTTTTTTTTATCTTCACGCTTTATCCCGCATATTGCAGGGTAGGCAGAGGGAAGTACAGGAACCGTATGAACCTAGTGTTAAGACTCTACGTTGCTTAGACCCTGCTTTCTCCGTCCCAGCTTTCCGTCTTTTTCGAAGCATTGCTTGTTGAGTGACGGAACTTAACGTCGCGCTTAGCCTAGTTTCAAGAGCTAATAAAAATCCATCTTCCCCGAGTGGCAATCGAACCTACAAACCGTCGCGTTTACAGGCAGACGCTACACCTCTGCGCCACGCCGGTCCCCTACCTTCATCGTTTCTTTTTTCTATATTTAGCTTCTCGAATGTGAGTATTCAAAAACACACATGATTATTATAATATTATGTATTTTAATATAAATCACTTAGACTTAATTCTTTATTTTGTGAAAATTAATGGTTGTTTAAGCCTAATGGTTAAGAAATAATTAATTATTCGTAAAATTGTTATAACGCAAAAACAACATTAATATTACGGCAATATAGCATTATGGCACTTACGTTACTTATTCACTATAAGGAAGCAGTTGCGTTTAAACGTGGTTCATCTAATATATTATAAATTATTAAACATAGTATAGTATAGTCTAATCATGGAAACTGTAAAGTCGCGGACTTCAAAACAAAGTATTACAGAATTTTTAAAAAAAATTAAATATCAATATAAATACTGGGTCTTCTATGCATGGATATCATTTGTAAGCATTATTTTGATACCAATATTTTTACTTCGACCTAGGAAAGTTAATAATACGATGTGAGTATATTTTTATTATTTATTATAAAGAAGTATATTTTTGTAAAACATAGCAAAATTTGGCCATGCGCCACGACGATACCTTGCATTTTATAAAAGAGTAGTGGGTTAAAATCTTACCAAGTTTTCAAAAAACGTTAAGCTTTCCTTAGTTAGTATATATTATTTTATTTTAATTATAACCAAGTCCAATATTTTTGGTAAACAACTCTAATTTTACTAGAAACAATTAATGACATTGAGCTCTTTTTATCATTACTTGGCTACTTAATAAAACTTAAGTGGAGGACCGTTGTGGCGCAGAGGCGTTTGTGGGTTCGATTACCACTCGGGGGAGATGGATTTTTCTATTTCCATTTTCTTCGCTCTGGAAAGTAGCAGCGCGGCGTTGAGTTCCAAAACAACAAAAATAAATGACATATTCAAGGAGGATTAAGCCATGGAGCATTATTCTTAAGTTCAATGCTACAACTTAACAAGGAATGATTTTATGTTCCTGGAAGGTTATATATATTAAATAGCTATAGCTAATAAATAAAAAAAGACAAATTATAAATGTGCCAACCTACTACGACATGTAAATCTAGCAACTCTGGAATAAACAAAAAGTTCGGGTGACATACTAGTTCAAGCTAGATAGCTAAACTATTTACTTATATGAGTAATTATTTATTTTTTGATAAATTTATTTGTTTTCTAGATTTTTAACTGAAATTACAAAACACGTTTCAAAATTAATTGGTGTAAAATGGCATTTAAGAAATCCGAATATAATTGCGGAAGAGAGAGGTGCTGTTGTTGTTGCAAATCATCAGTCTTCTCTGGATATATTGGGTAAATTTTATAAAATTAAGCCGGTAAAACTTTCAATTGATTTAGGAAGTTATTAGAAAATAATATACACATCTCGTATATTAAGAGAAATGTTACTCTGGAAACTTGTATGTGTTGTATTAAGTCTTATATGTATGTGCTACTTAGAACTAGCTTATTTTCTACCTAGTAGCGTTGAAAAATAGTCATTTATATTTTCATTACAATCAGTATCACGAAAAGAATTCTAATATTTTAAGGTTACGTACCTTTAAAAAGGAAAACGTATGTAACCCCTTTTGAATGACTTTGATGTCGGTCTGTGGGGAATTATTTTTCTCTAGTATGCGTTGAAGTATGAAATTTAATATTGAGAATATTTATTAATTTCACATTGATACCATCACGGAATTTTAAGAAAGATAACAGAACAGGCCCTAAAGATCATATAAGGGTTCTCTATCAGTAATTTTGTGGTACAGGCCCCCAAAAAAGTGTATATGCTTGGCAAATTTCATATAAAATTTACCGAGTAATCAAATGCTATAAGTTACTACGCGTTAGGAAAAATCAAGAAGTGGGAATAGTAGCCTTGAATTCTAAGGAATTTAAAATTTACAACAGGGAGATGGAATAAAAATACAAGAACTTTACTAATTTTTTAAAACATTTGCTAAATGTGATCGCAGAGATCGCATACAATTTTGAAAATGAAAAAAAAATCTTTACTACGATTACTGCGACACTATAGCAAGATTAAACAAAGACTATCAAATAAAAGCCCATATACAAAACATAACGTGAGGAACGTCGTGGCGCAGAGGCTCAACACTCAATGAAAACGGTGGAAAGCGGGGACGGAGAAAGCAGGGACCAAGCAACGGTCTTAACATTAGGTTCCACAGTTCCTGCGGTTCCCTCTGCCTATCCTGCCATGTGCGGGATAAAGCGTGAAGCTAAAAAAAATAATAATAACAACGTATTATATAAACAAATCATTTTTACAGGTATGACAAATATATGGTACTCCATGGGTAAATGTGCAATGCTCTGCAAAGTGGATTTATTTTACTCCCCTATTGGTCCTGCCTTATATCTAATGGGTGCTATTTTCGTTGATAGAAAACGAGGGAGAGAATCACAAATGATTCTTAAGGCACAAGCGGACACCTATTTACAGAATAAGGTTATTTCTTGTGACTCAGATCTGACTTAACCAAGATCTACATACTAATATTCCACACTAACTTTTATATCGTTGTTATAAATTTTCATAAACTATAATCTATTATATATTATTGCAGACGAAAATATGGATATTTCCTGAGGGAACTAGAAATAGCGATGTAATGAAAATGTTGCCCTTTAAAAAGGGCGCTTTTATCACCGCTATATCTTCACAAGTACCAATTATACCCGTTGTTTTCTCGCCGTACTACTTTATAAATAAAAAAGAAAGACTTTTCAATAAAGGTAAAAATAATTTATAAAAAATGGCCATTCTTAAAAATAAAAAACCCACATTGTGTCGACTTTATCCACATGGTCTAAGATTTAGAAATGATTAACGTGATTTTGATAACCGAGGAGAAGGTCCTCCTCGATTTCAAGTATAAAAAATATTTTTGGTACCAATAATATATGGCTTAACATTTATGATAACAAATTATGGATAATATTTTGCATATGATCTCTTCATATTAATTGTTTTTCTTTACAGGCCAAATTATTGTACAATGTTTGGATCCAATACCAACTGAAGGCTTAACGCTAGATGACTTGCCTGAACTTACAGAACGAGTTCAAAATGTAATGGAGCGCACATATAAAGATTTGCTATTAGAAGTTACAAAAGATCTACCGGAAAACTATCCGGAAGTAAAATAAAATAATATAAATTTTCACACAATATTCCTTTTTACAAAAGTTTATTTAATTAAATTATAATATACTTGAAAATCTTAATAAGAATTTACCATTATAAAAAAATATCGGACAAGTGCTCAGTTTTTGCGTATATATATTATGATTGTTGGTCAACGAAAAATCTGACTTTAAATTTAATTTTGCGCTTGTAGCAATCATTTTGTGTGAAATAAATTAATTTTATAATTCTGTAAAAGCTTTCTTTGTGATTTACCTATCATTTCCAATTTTCAGACAGAATGACAACAACAGGTCGGGTCCTATATTTTCCCTTTTAGAAGGTATGAAATGTTAAAAATGTGATATTATTAACGTAATGTTTTTATGTAAATGGATTATGAATTTCAACGGTAAGTATACATGTGCATGTTCACCTGTACAAGTCGGTAAACTATCAAGGTCAAAATCCGAAACATTTATGGAAGGTTGGATGTGTATTGAAATAATTAAATGGTCAAATATTAATTCACAACTAACAATTTCCTGATGCTTGTTATTATTATGACTTCACCGAATTAATATATAATACGAAATAATATATAATATATAAAAAGAGTTAATTGTTTAACATTTTCGTTATTATACCGGGCTTAAGGCATTCAACAAACATTAAGTACATATAATATCACTTTAGTTGCTATTTATTTGCTGGCATGAGTAGGGAATTCGTGGAGGTAATAGCCTATCGCCGCCTACGATACACTCTTATAAAAACGCTTTACAATCGCTAGTCATTCTCTCTTGATTAAGATATTAAATGCTAAAATTAAAAAGTCAATTTGTATATTTTAAAGCAGTCTTTTATCAGCTTGTGGAAGTAATAATTCTTAGAGGAATCTTAATGTAAATGCTCGTACGTATAATTGTTTTAATAGTAGTAGTGTTTCTAAGTTAGCAAACTTAAACTCAATGCTGTTACTCGAGAAAGTACCGCGTAGCGTCTAAGCGCCGTAAAGTTTTGCAGATATAATTAAATAGACATACATACCTCTACGTAATACATTGTATAAACTGAAGGTTTATATTAATATAGCACATTTCCGAGAACTTTTAGCGACCCAGAATTCAAAGCTTTGTCTTACTTGGTCAAGGACTTCAATCATTTAAATCGTATAAAAATGCTCTGTTAAAAATTGCACAAAGAAATAGCAAGTTATGAAATAGCAGTGCTATATTATTCAATGAGAACCGTTTATTGCGTTCTCAGTTTCTGATATTGATAGGTTTCAATACTCCGTTTTAAGGTTATATCATAAATTATAGTGATTGATGCTAATGAATATCAATTTAATATATTTTACTTACCATACTGGGAAAATTGTGGTTTCTTTATGAATTTTTAACAAGAGCATAAAAATAGTAGGGTAGATTTGAGTATATTTTCCTCCAATATGTTTTTTGCGATCAATAAAATATGTATATAACAATTAGTCATAGTTAAGCGGTACTTATTGGTAAGTAGTAGTCAAATTTAGTTTCAAGATTTAGGTATATATGATATTTGATAAACATTATATTAGATATATTTATTAAATAAATATATCAGCGACAAAATAGTGGCAGTGAATTCAGTCTTTAAAGTTTCGCACCTAAAATAAACAGAACCTTTATACGACCTACCTTAATACTGCCTTATTATTATACTATACCTTTATTATTATTATACCTTTATACTTAGTCCGTCTGTCTGTCTTATTCTCGAGATAATTTCTCTCCAAATTGGAATGAAGACTAAATAATATCAGACATTCATGCCTTTGATCCCTTGGAGCACAAAAAAAACATCTAAATTAACATACAAAAAAACCTAGAGTTTTAAGTTGGCAAGAAACAAGACAACAACAGTAAAACATTCGAAATTTATAAATTATAGATATATAACGAGATAGATATATATATATATACCTATAACGAGATGAATAGGTAAATAATTATAGATATATGAAAATAATATTATTAACTTATATGTGTAGTCTATTCCTACAAAATAATTTAATACGAATGCAAAGTTAGAAGTTATATTTTCGTTAGTTTAGTCATTAAAATTGGTACGGAGCGTTAAGCATTATTAGGATGTTTTACTTGCGCTTGAACTTAGTTTTTAGTTTCACGCTGTCCCCCATAAAAAGCAGGATAGGCAAGGAAATCCAGTGTAGATAGACTCTGTTCTCAACAGACTTAGACTAAAATTTTGAAACAGTCCATGTTGACAAAACTCAACGTTTTTGTCCTGTTACCAAAGCCAAGAAAATGAAAATAATTCATTTTCTTCAAGTGAGAATCGAACCGAGATAAAATCATAAAGATTTTTATTGTAGTGTGTTAAATAAAAAACATATTTACACATTGACGGCTTTTAGATATTGTAATTTGTTTACGTCACCTGTCAGAAACGAATTTTCAGTACATGTATCGTAAGTTAAATCCTGTAAAACAGTCAAGTTCGTCGAAATTAAAAACAATTTGTGTACCACATAACGAACTAGTATTTTTAGTTTTTATGCTTCCTAAATTTTACAATAAATAACTACAGCAGCATTATTATTCTACTATAGAAAATACTTAGTCTTGCCATAAATATTGTTATAAAGAAAAGCACGATTTTTTTTTATACGTAACATTTATTCCTTTCATAGTGAGTTAGTTTAATACATCAATATATAACTATTAAAAATATACAATGTTTATTCGAAGTGGTCCCCATTGGCTGCAATACAGTCTTTTAAACGTTGAGGCCAGTTATCAATAGCAGCACGAACTCTTTCTAGAGGAAAATTCTTCACTGCCAACCGAATGGATCGTTTTAGGGACTCCAAATTATCATGGCGTTTAGAGCAAGCCTTACTCTCTAAAACTGACCATAAATCATAATCCAATGGATTTAGGTCAGGACTTGACGACGGCCAGTTTTCAGTGCTGATAAAGTCCGGAACGTTAGTTTTCAACCAAGATTGGGTGGATCGAGCTCTATGACCCGGTGCCGAGTCTTGTTGAAAGCACCATTCTTAGTTATTGAACATGGTGTTAGTTAAAGACTTAACTACCGTCTCAAGAATGGTATTTTGATAAACTTGTGCCGACGTTTTAATACCTTTTTCACAAAAATATGACTCAGTCACCCCTTCATAGCTAACACCCCACCAAACCATCACTGAAGTGGGATAATGCCCACGTTGTACTCTGTTTACTAATTGCGAAGCTTCTTTAGAGCTTCCAGCATAAATACGGTCATTTTGTTTATTAAAATACTGCTCAATTGTAAAAATTTTCTCATCCGTAAACAAAATTTTTTTTTGACCTCCCTTTGCGTACCGCTTAAGTAGTTGTTTGGATTTTACCACCCTATTCCTCTTTAAATTATCAGTTAAGAAGTGACCAGTACGTCTCTTATAGGCTGCAAGTCCTAAGTCATCTTTTAATATACGCGACATGGTTCTAGGAGCTATCTTCATCTCCCGAGATAAAATCTTTTGCTTACGGACAGAATTTCTTCGAATTCTTTCCCTAACTGCTTTAATCACCTTTTTCACACGAACGGTACGTGGACGGCCAGATCTTTTTCTGTCACAAACAGAGGAGGTATCATTGTACCTATCAATAGCCCGGTAAACAAACATTTGACTAATACCAAGCGGGTGGAGGGTTTTAAAAATTGCACTTTTCTCCATACCTACTTTATGTAAGGCAATCACAGCGATTCGGTTCTCTTTATCACCCCACTCCATTTTAATATAACAAAATATTTAACAATATAATGGCGCGAAAATAAGAAAACACATCAAGCAATCATATAAAAATGACAGATTCCAAATTCAAACGTAATATTTTCTTTTTTTGAATAGTAACAGTATTTATGGCCAGACTAAGTATATTATAAGCGTAATTTCTGAATTATGACTTATATTTATTAACATTAACATATATAACGTTATTACTTGATTAATAAAACATATTTATCATGTCTTACTCGTATGTTAATTAAATGGCTTATTAAGGTAAATTAATCCTTATTGCTACTGAAGATCTCCTTTTGAACTTTGTACAGGTCTGAGGCCTAGCAGTGCTCTATCAATATTGCCGCTTACAGGCTTACACGCAGTGTTTCTAGCGTTGCCACTATAAACAACACAGAAAATGGATCTAGCAACGCGTCAGAGTGACTGGAAGTTCCAAATGATTCAAAGTACAGACAGAACAGAATAATACAACAGTCTTTTATATGAAAAAAAAATATTTACTCTAAACATCCAAAATTTTGCCCTACGTTTCATTTTTATATAACATTGTAATATTAATAATAAATGCAAAATATTCTAAATAAAAAAATTGGGCTACTTCGGAATAAGTTAATTATTACGGAAAATTATTTATTACAGAACTTTCACTGTAAAATGGAAGAGGTAGTGGACAAGGGTACTTTTTATCACGAAATTTACACGAGAATTACGCTGGAACAATAACGGTCAGCACGCGCCAGCACCATCCGCTTAGTTAAAATATTGCAAAATAATTGCCATTTAAGCGGCGCGCGATCAAATCCAGTTATTTTTTTATTATTATTTTTTATTTATTTTATCTTTAGGTACACATACAAAATTGATAAACCACAAATTAAATAGTTAAAAATAAAATCTACCAGTGGGTTCTCCGCGCACATGCATTCGTTTTTAAGGATGGTTCAACTTTAGAAATCTTTTTTTATTATTATAAAAGACAGAAGTTTTGAGGGAAAGCACGTACAAATTTATCCAAATGTCATGCAAAATAGGCTAACGTGTAGAACTTGTTTAAAAATTTTGGGGCGGCTTAATTTATAATGCAGAGTGTGCTACGCACAAGGGCGGACCGGACGGCACCGCGGGGCTCCCTGAGACAGCAAAGAGCACCCTCTTGGACTATCAAGGTACATTAATGATACGATAGAAGCGACCAGCTGGTGGCGGCAGTTGTCACACATAATCTATTTCGAATATTTTGTTTTAATTAGATATAAACTATATTTAACTTTGTAGCAAAGTTAATTGTTATACCCGCAGAGGATAGGCGGGTTAGATCTTTGGAGTGCCAGGGTTTCATTGCATACGGGCGCTACACGAGCTAGAGCTATTCCCGTAATCAATTATCAATTCAACTGTTCAAGGTCGAACATCGGATTTGCAAAAGTCTGCTTCTTCGAGATCTTTAAGACGGTGCCATAAGTAAAATTCTAGGTATAAAATTCGCTTTGGTTCTCTATATGTCCACAATTAAAATGCATACACAAATAATATATAGTGATGCGAAGGCGGTCTTATTGCTCCTAGCATTCTTCAAACGTTGGCAAATAAGTTGGTAAGTAAGTTCGAGTAGTACTTTCAAAAATAAATAGGTTTAAATTTGCAATAAAGTAAATTGATACCATGTATTTTGATAAAATAAATTGAAATAAATGATAAAATTTCAGATGTTATCATTTATGTGTACTGCAAATTCTCACTTAAGTTTGTGGTTATATGCACTAATTTTGTATGAAATAAATTACAACATATTCTTTTCTGGGATATATATATAAATTAGTAAGTTTTTGAATTTTTTTTCTCTTTGGGTGCACTTTAAGTTCAGACTTATATAGATTAAAATAAAGACAATAGAACTATAGTATATGTCGGCGCTTAACCAGTGTTTTGAATTTATATATACAATAGTTTGACACCAAATTTATCCTCATCCTAATGTACAGATTTTTTTATTTATTTGTGTTGCGGTGATTTCCATACAAAGTGTAAAAAATCAAGCATAAACGCTCATATCTTTTGATTGTGTTGTCTAAGAAGCTTGATTTTTTCTTTGCTCCAGATGTCTTTGACTTGGATATTTAATACTTTTATAGATTCAGATTCCGGATGTCAAACGGCAAACATCAACAATCAAGCGAAAACAAATAACTCAGGGCATTACTTAATACTTACTCCGTTTGAAAACAATAGAGGAAACGTTGTGAAGTGCGTACAAATAACCAGTTCTGAAGATATTATTGGAATCGTTGAATTATAAAGTACAAACTACTAAAAGTATTCACAGGATAAAAAATATTTTCCTGTTCTTCTTACTGACGTTTCGAGCGCGAAAGCCATGTTTACCGTCTTGCGTTACATTATGTTCTATACAAAACCTATACATAATGGAAGGACAATTACAATTTTTGTTCAAAAAAGGAAAATTAAGTAAGAATCCAACCAGTTCAACGCCTTAAAAAAATAATGGCAAAAAAATTTGAAGATAAAATTGTAAATTAAAAGATACATCAAAAGAAGACAAGAAAAAATAATATTATATTATTAGGTCAAAAAAAAACTAAAAAAATAAATTAAAGCCGATCTGTGGTCATTTGTTAAATGTGTTCACAAATTCATTCCACAGTGATTAGAATCTAAAATAATCCTCATATAAAAAGATGATAAATATGATAATGGAACTATCGTCGTATTTGCCTTGTGTTAAACCTGCATAAGACATTTTCTACAATAATATAAAAAAGAATACTAGATGAACACATGGAATAAATATGTTAACAATCCATGGATTCACCGTGCGGGTGCTGGGAATCACGTTGTAGAAAGAGGAGTTCGGATTGGACTATATGAAAAAAGGAGGAGAGACGCGAATATATTAATGGCTGGAAGAGGTACTTCAAGAAGTTAAAAATACAATCAACTACATATGAACAAAAAAACCAAACTAATTAAAAACATAAAGGCTGCTAACTCGGAAAATGACCAACAAGTTAGTAACCTGCCAATAATAAGTAGAATAATAAGAGAACTTGTGTTAAAGAGTAACAAAATAGGTTTAAAACTGAGCCCAATAAACAAGGATAAAATGGTAATTAAAATGCAATACTGGAACGAACAGAAATAAATTACACATTTTCATACAATTTAATCTTTTATTACAATAAGGTATCATAAATGCAAAATAATAATGATGAAATAATGTACGTAATAATAAATAAATTAAGTTAATATTTTTATTTCAAGAGCAAATTTTGCAGTTTATTTCACTTTAATAAGCGTTCTAGTATTACGTAGTGCTATTTGTTTGGATAGAATTTCATCATTTCAATAAGGGACCTCCCCTTATTGAAATGATGAAATTTTTTTGAATTAACAAATATATTGAGAGAATGAAATTATCTTTTATAAATTTAAAACAAGTGTGGCGTAGAGGCATAGCGTCTACCTGTAAAGGCGATGGTTTGTGGTTTCGATTACCACTCAGGGAAGACGGCTTTTTATTTCCATTTTCCTTGGATCTGGCAACTAGGCAAAGCGCGGTGTTGAGTTCCGCCACTTAATACGCAATGTCTCATATGAGAAAGAAGGAACATAGCAACGGATTGTCTTAACACCAGGTTCCTATGGTTCCTGCAGTTCCTATGGTTCCTCTACCTACCCTGCCATGTGCGAGATAAAGCGTGAAGCAAAGAAAAGAAAATAAAAATAAATACATAAAAAAATTATATAACTATATAGATAAAATGATAATACTCGTCTTCACGCTTTACTCCTAGCGGAATAATCAGAGGGAACTGAGCGCCAATTTCTGCGTTCCATTCAACCTCTTTCCGATTTTCCCTATAAAGCTTAGTGTCTTTCGAGATATTATATTTTGATTGACTAAGCTCTACCAGAATAAGTATAGGCACGTCGGATAGGCTTGCTCTGCGCCTAAAATATCTTTAAATTATAATAAAGCCATAAAGAAATTGTACCCGTCCGGACTCATGAAAGCTATGTGGAACCTATTATGACAAAAAAATTGTTAATGTAGCATAATATGTATATTTGGGTATATACTGTATGTATGTATTTATGTACGTATGTATGTAGCTATTTGTATATATAAATATATACTTATGTATTTATGTACGTATTTGTGTAGCTATTTGTATATATAAATATATACGTTTTATATATTTAATTTATATTTCATTTCATTTAAATGTTTACATTTCTTTTTTTTATTTTACATATTACTTACACTTCCACTGGTTGCCTCGAAGAGATTTCTTTTAGAAATAAGCCCACCATTTTCGTTTGTAAATTTTTGATGTGCAATAAAGAATATATATTATGCAGCTCCTTTTCGATCGATCAAACAAACAGTACTTTTCTAACTATTCCTTTTCCCAAGGACAAGAATGTTAGACAGTTAGTGACTGTGCTTTGCTTATTATAGTGCATATTTTGAAAAACATAAAGATTACATATCTCGTTGCTATGGCAAATCTTGTCATTATCATAGCCCAAAACAAAGTGTTGTAAAATTTCTAAAATTTAGAAACTAAATATTTCGTCACTTCAGTAATTGTTATTTGTTGCTGTTTCTCCATGTTCCTAGTTTTCCTGCATAAAGCTTTTCAAGATGATTTTGTAGTCAAACAGAATAATAAAGGAAGTTAGTAAACATGTCAATCACAATTCAGCTGTGCGAGTCCACAAAGGGACCTGCTGAAACTTTAATATATGCTTGATTGTACGTTGCTTCGCAACTTTTATACGAACTTATTCGAATATGAAACCCTACGTTATGTTTCAAGTTATAGATTCTTTCTTAATGAAATCTACATTTTACCATTTTGCTTCACAATATATATATATATATATATATATATATATATATATATATATATATATATATATATATATATATATATATATATATATATATATATATATATATATATATATATATATATATATATATATATATATATATATATATATATATATATATATATATATATATATATATATATATATATATATATATATATTCAATGCTTTGTTTTACACAGAATTATAATTTGTCAGCCTAATTTACTATGTCATAATACATGAAATCAACTAAATTACAACGCTCTCGTAGCTCACAGTAGCAAACCTAAACCATACCATATGCGATTCGTTTTCATACATAACGATATAGCTATATGTTATGTGAAATGTTCCACTTTCAGAATTGTGCTTAAAATATATAACAATATCCACTCGTACAAGTTTAAAACATACTACCATACCTGTATCACACAAGGAACATCTTTTACGATAGCGAGCAAAACTTACGATGCAACTTTTCTAGAAAATAAGGACAAAATCCTGCTCAGAAAGTCGTATAAAATATTTTAAGCTTTTATACACTTACACATCTATACACGTATAATTATAATATATATCTTAAAAATTGTTGATTTAATTGTTTTTTTTTATTTCTTTATGTTCAAATTGAGGTGCATCCATGAAGAGGAACACAAAATGAATTAATTTAGAAGATTGTCAAATTCACATACTATTAAATGCAATTAAAGCATTAAACACTCATTTATTTTTAATACTTATCATAGAAAATCTTATAATATGTGACATACGAAAAAGTAGTACGAATACTAGGTTTAGTTGAATTCCTATCGTGCAATATATAAATGCTTAGAAAGCAACATATAAGTAAATAACAAGTGGAGAGCACACTTAAAAAAGTACTTGGCTTATTTCGCACATATTGCACTTTACCACAACGTTTCAGCGGTCTGGAACAAGTCCCAGTCGACCAAATTGTGTCGATATTATTCTTAAAATAATATTTTATATACGAATTATTGTTAACATTAAATTAAAACTTCTTTTGATCAATAGTTACCGAATGTTAAGCTTTTCATATTTTTGTATGCAGCTTCAATCGCAATAGAAAAGAGGTCCTCTGTTTGCTTAGAAGATATCGTTTGCTAAATAATCACACGTCTATTGGTTATTTAAGAGAAAGGAAAGGAATAGAAGGATTCGAGCGTTCCCAAGATATTATTGGGAACCTTCTCGATTTATATATTTTTATTATTTTATATTCTAATCAAAACATAATATGATAAAAGTTGTTAATATACTGATATGATATTTATTATTTCTTTATTATGTATAACGTTATAATAAACAATTTGTGTAGTCTACTGATTGTGCTATCACATCGTATTTCCATCATTACTATAAGGACACACAGACCCTGAGCCCAGGGTCGTCTACCTTGCCGATTACTTCTTACTAGTAAACTCGTGTGTTTCCCTGACATGCCTTCCTTCTTACACGGATTTTTTACATTTTTCTTTATTATATATATATATCGGTAGTATTTAGTCTATATGTGATTTTTAAAAGTAGCATTTTACATTATGTAGTCAAATAGAAGATATTTTAATGCTATATAAACTGTGTAGTTATCTTTATTTAGGTATTATATTTTCTAAGTACATGGAACACTTATATCTTGCCTATAATTATTGAAAGACCTAACAGATGCTTACAGAATAGTTCACTTATTGCTGCTGCTGTAAAAATATTGTATACGAATGTACTGAAACTTCTATTTTTGGCTTTGATATTTTTTGTATTACAATTAAGAGTACATTCAATTAGTTCATTCAAATGAAAGCTAAGCTAATAAATAAGCGAATTTACCAAGGTGACCATAGTACCCTCGTGATCATTGCTTTCCACGTCTTTGTTACCTAACTGTTTATCGAAGAGGCATTGATCAAATAACTTCAAAAGCTTTACCTTGAATTTCAGTATAATGTCGTCCCCCTGTAATGAAGACGGCACTCTCAAGGTGATTTGAGATTTCAAACTCTTTAATGAATTATCAACTCTTCTTATCCACTGCGAGATGAATGCAATCAAATAAATTTTAGAAGACAATAAAAAATCTTACCGCGTGGGAACATCGCCTGTCTATAAGCAAAATGGTTTTGATCTGATCCTCGATTCTCGGGTTTTTGATATTTGAATTATTTTTATTTTCTCCACTCGCCTTCGTTACAGAACACAAGTACTCAGCACCCAAATTCATCAAAAAATTGAGTGTCTTAACACTATTCTCTTTACCTAGCATGCTACATAAATAAAAGCGAAAAGCTGTTTTTCTTAGATGAATACAAATAATAATAAATAGTCTCCGATGAAATAAAATATTATTCAATACTCTATTCCAAAGGTTTGAACACCTAATCCAGAACGTCTTACTTTTATCAATTTACTTCAAAATTGCTGTACTCATTAAAACATGGAAAACTTTTTAATTCCATCATATAAAGCAGTTAAAAATGTAAACAGAGTGACGTAACGAGGCAGATGTGATTAACAACTTGAGAGTTTCAAATTCGTTATAAGTTTGGAACGCAAATGAGACGCGGTGGACTTTGCAGACTTATAAATGTTCAGCATTGCGTAGAACACCATAAATTATAATTATCGCTTAAATTCTCTTTGTTAATTACATTTCGAGATAACAGTGGGTGATGATTTGTGAATCTTATTGTAATTTAATAAATTCTACAAATTTTAATATAATATTCTTTTACGTAGTAATAAGTGCTTAACAAATATTTTAAGGGCATCTCATGATAAATCTATTGGAATATATAAATGTACACAGCTGTTTATATACGTATATGAGAAGTGTGTTCTATCAATATGGAAATATATAATAGATATCAAGAACAATTGACCTTTAATAATGGATAAGAACGAGTAGAAACTCTTTGATATCCATTATCAAAGGTTAAAGCAACTATTTAGTGTTTTTTTTTGCATTCTAGCCTTCTTATTGGAACAATAATAGAAAATTTACTTTAGAAAACTTTTACAATTTAATACAAATGATTACTTATAATATATTTGTATCACGTTTACACGTTTGCACGTTTCATTTTAGATTATAATTACATTTTTAAAATCAAAGAATAGTTACTTGAGAACGACATTTTTTATTTTCATTTTTTCAGTAATCTCTAAAAATAGAACTACTTTTATAGTCACATCGCCTAACACTTGAATACGATTCCATCTCAAGAGCAAAAAAATAAAATATGTTGTAGATTCCCGTAAGCCCCTCAGAGAGTTCTACTCTTGACATAAGGGCTTAAATGCAGCTGACGACATATGTATGTGAGTGTATATACTAAGTCTTAGGATAGTAAAATTTAATGTTGTAAAGAATGTTATTCTGAATGTTGATCAACAATATTAAAATTAAATATTATGTCTTTTATGTCCCGTTATTAGCACTTATCTAAATAAACAATCAATATTTATCAATCAGTGTTTAAAGCTATTCGACATTGGTTTTTTGATAAACTAAGCATTGCATTAATATAAATATTAGAATAAATTTTGTTATATATTTAATATCAAAAAGGAGTACACTTCCTGTTTACAAAACAACAATAGAGCTATCTAAAAGATAAACATTAGTAGGTATGTTTATCTTTTAAGCGACAATATTTACGATAATAAAATACTAATCAAAACTATTATAGAGATAAATTTAACTATTTACTCAACAAAACCATAAAATAATTTTTATACATAATATAATAATATTTTTGACAAGACATTGTTTTTCGGATGCATCCTTGGTCATAGTGAGGCAGAAAATTTGCTAATTTTATAAAATTATGAGGATAATTCGAATAAAAACGTCTTGCTCAATATATTAGGAACCGCTATTATATAATATTGAAAAACAAATTGAATTTATTTATAGTAAATTGATTCATAGTGTAAAAAATTGAATAGACGGGTAATATTTATATAATATCCCCTTCCATTAGGCCCGGCGCGCACGTGACCGAAATCGGGAAAAACGAAGAAATATCACTTAATCGTTGCCGCTGTCAAAACAAAAACATAAATATTACCTATATTGCTGTTTTCTATCGTTACTACAGTTTTACACTTTGCACTAAGTGTAGGGGAATATTAAGCAACGTACATATTCGTGGTTAGTATAAGCATTATATAGGATGATGGAATGGAATTAATTTTATTTTTACAATTTTGTACTTCAAAAAAAAAGACATCTTATAAGATTGTTGTCCGTGCTTCGGTGCGTAGTAATTTTCAGTACTTCTATCTGTATGTATGTCCTTCAATGAAGACCTTTTATTTATCACAAGATGGAAATAATATCAAATATCCAAGTCCATAGTCAAGCAGTCATTAATTAAGTTAAAAACATATTACCTATTTGATGTCATCAAGTGGCACAGTTTGTAATCGTACGCAATTTCACTAGATAGCGTACGATTATAAACACTGGTTATAGTTCTGAATTCCACCTGGAAGACTAATCTGACTGATGAACGATTTTTATTCAGATTTTTCAACGAATCTTTTATTCAAGTATGCTTTGCTGACATGTTTTTGTGCTTAAATCTAGTTTACAATGAACCATCTATTTATATTCCTTGAGAATTCGAAGCGTTACCCTCCTAGGACGACATATGGAAAGCGATCGATTTTTTAATAAATTTTCAAATTCCAGTATATTTTGGGGTAGAATTAATGTAAAATTTGATTTTCCAATAAATTTTATATGAAAGGTCTTATTGTATTAGTGTGGAAATTTTAAATCTCCTTTTCTAAAATCGATATATAGAACTATGAATGCGAACAGAATTTCTTTTTATTTTTGATCTGCAGGACAATGATCCGCCAAGTTCACAGACATTTATTTCTGTGTTTGTTTAGCTAAGATAAAGACTCACGCTTAGCGATAAAAAAAACAGAAGAAAAATGAAATATTCTATCGTTAGATTCTCTGTCTTTTTTGCTGTATATTAAAATGAGTCTGTACTAGAGTAAAACAATTAAAAATATACATTAAATATTTTATTTTAATATTTTGTTGGGAAAATGGGGGCAATGAAAACGAATGTATGATTTTTAAAATATTTGTCTGTCTTTTTGCCTTCTTGCGTACTACTGATTGCAAAACTACTGATCTGATATTAGACAAATTAATTTTTATTTTGTAATTTTGTTATGATATTGAGTCTGATCAGAGGCCTTAGCCAAAAACCAAACGCTTCGTATCTATTCCATAAAGCGCTTCAGCGATAAAAATTATAGATATCGCTAATTTGGATAGAAGACACCGATATTGTCTGTGATTTGCGTTTTTTGAAACGTCAAGTGAAGACTGTAACGTCACATATTTCAATGTTGCATTACACGTCACAAATTTAATGTCTACTAATTTGATTAAAACAGATTAAAAATATACACTTCTCAAACAAATTAATAGAAATAGGAAATCTAAATTTAAGTATATGTTAAAAAACGTAGATAATAGTAAAGTAAAATAATTAAAATTATTAACCGATGTATTCAAAATTATTAATGTTGAAAAATAAAACGAAAATAATAAAATTTCGTAATATAATCGTAAAATTTATTACGTAATTATTAATTAATAATCGATTCACTTAATAACTTCCTAATTTACATATAAATATGTAATTATTAAGGTGAAAAATTCTTTTACCATAATTTTTTAGCGTTTTCTGCAGGGTTTCGTACTTTGATAGGTGATCGTTGACAATTAACACTGCGATTGTCAAAATGAGCAACATGGCTGTCAATTAGCGATTGACACTGTAGAGACGCTCAGATATCTATTTCGACTCAATGACTTTGTTGACGTTTTGTTTTTGGCTACCATTTTTCTTTTCGTTGGCTTAAGTCACGTGACTTGTCGTTAACTCCATAAATATTGTTAGCATAAGCAATTGTCAAATTGCGACTTGGCTAAGGCCGCATCAGTCAGCCATTTTTCAAAATTAATTATATTTTAAACCTTAAATATAATTAATTTTGAAAAATGGCTGACTGATGTAGAACCATAATAGCTAAACTATAAAAAATAAGAAAAGGAATCATTAGTAAAAATATTTAAATTACTTACATGACTTTGCTGACCATCCTTGGGCAATGGATAAAAATAGTAAAAAAACACCTTTAATAAATATTTAAAGCACTTAAAAGTAATTAAATTTTAAACTTTTATTTAAGCCAATATAATGATAAGATCAAGTCAATTCTCAAAAGATATGTCTTTTCGTTACCTATCATTAACTTAATAAATATTTCGAGCTTACTAACGAACTGACCAGGAATAGGTTTAGAGTAAATTCATACGCAGTGGAAGTAGGAGCGAGAGGTATAACAGCGAAATCTCTCTTTAGCTTGCTAAAAGATCTCGGCCTGTCTAAAACTTATTACTAATACATTTCTAGAACGTACTTCAAAGGCGGCATTAGCAGAATCATTTCGAATTTGGTTAGGTAGTGGGAGGAGCTCGGACAGTGAAGGTAAGCGTTAATGCATTTTAAAGGGGCCCCTTTAAACCTACACTTGGGTCGCAAGTCCCAAGCGCTGATCGGAGCTACTCTTCCTAAAACGCGATGGGCCCGGCACCCGCACGGTGAATCCATGGAATGCTAAGCAGTTTCTTCTCTTCTCGTTCACTTATAGTTATGAAAATTGTTAATGGTCAGAACTTTTAATATAAATAAAGAAAAAAATCCGAAATATATAGGAATTAGAAACAAACTGCAAAACTTATGTCTACAGTTTATTTTGTATAAAATTAATCCAATCTTACTAATTTTCTATCAACAGTTCTTTAAGTTTATATTAAACGACAGGAAATATAATAAAAGATTTTATTTTCTAAACAATATTTTTTAGACTAAATTTATAAACGTTTATTTTATTTTCATGCTATATTTAGTTTCTTTGTCATTTTATTCAAGATATGAATTATACGATGTAAATCCGATTTTTTTCTGCCATACATTCCATCCCTGTTCCATTTTTTTTTTTTCATTTTGATTTATGCTTTTCACAGTTTTATGCCATTTATTCGTATAAATAGTAAATGTACTGAAAAACGAGTCATTTGTTTAAACAGAACTGATTGGGAAAAGTTTTTAAATCGAACTTTATATCGCATGAAATGGGATCTCGTAGCTATAATTGCTCTCCCAGTACGTAATCAAAGTTGTAGTAGTTTTATTATTAACTAACTTGTGCTTTGGTTTCGCACGTTTATATACCTTTACACGTGCACACCATACAAATTAACTTATTTTTCATTAAATTTATTCAGTAAGAAGCCTTGTCGTCTAAAAATTATGTAATGTATTTAGGTCATGTCATTTACGTATTGTCTTAAATCAATTATATCAAAACTGAAAATTCTTCTGAAGTATCTTACACTTATAAGACAGAAAATCCAAAGACATGAGTAACTCTTCAAATTTAAAGAAATACTGGATTTTAATAAGAATGTATGACAAAACTATACTTTCCATGTGCGTAGCGTGAACAATATACCTACCAATTCTACAAATGACCATTGAATTACTCTTCAATTCAAATATTATAACGCTTATTTTATGAGCGCTCTAATCTCAATAACTGCTGTTTAAAAATTGTGATTTACCGAGGAAGGCTATTGGGTATACAACATCACATTAATTGGATTAAACTAACATATATGTAGTTATATATATCTCGAGCAATATATTTACTTAGGCTGCATATATTATGCCCATTTAAATATAGGGGCGAAGCCGATAATAAATTGTAAAAGCTAAACTTGCATACATTAAACCTCTGTCAAAAAACTTACAAACAAACATATTACTGAAAATAATTTTGCTATGATTGCAAGCCCAATAACAAACTAAAATAAAATAAATGCATAATTTCATAAACATGAGTTTAGCAGAGGTTGTTAACCGCTAATTATAAGTATGTGCGGGTATTTTTTTTCATGTAGGATTAAAAATTATTACTTTCTTAACTATATATAACCCTATAAGTGACAGTTTCACAATAAAATTGAAACCAAAAATAAATGTTATTATATAAAATTCAATATAGTTTAAGTATTTTTATGGGATTCACTTTTAGGATCACTTTGTTGTCCGTCCGTTTGTTGTCAAGACGATTTTTCTCAAGACTACGTGGAGTAAGCAGTCTATAGCTACCAGATCTCTAAACCTTTGAAGTAAATAATATTTGAAACTTTTAAGTCAACGCAATAGAAAGATAAGAGAACGGTACTTCCCGTTGACCTCAATTTTTTTATATATAGGCATAAATTGCCATAAAATACAACTTTACGGTCTTCAAAATAATGACCTTTTAATACCTGGGCCTTAAAATGAAATGATCATTAACCCGCGCAAGGCGGAAAATTGTTTCACTTATAATTAATACTGGTTTTAGTAAAGTACTAAAATACTTTGATTTTTAGCGGAATATTTGTAAAAATATTAAAGCTTTGAAAAAGGACTTTTCTTTTATAAAAATATAAAATGTCATTGACGCACTGCGACATTATACCTTGGTATTCCAATCTAACAAGGATACCTTTACCATGTAACGTGAGTAGCTTGCTAAAACTGAAATCTTTATCTTTACAAGGAGAATATACTTATTGAGTGCATGGGAATAGGTAAAGAAAGCTTCTTCACAATGAATATATATATATATATATATATATATATATATATATATATATATATATATATATATATATATATATATATATATATATATATATATATATATATATATATATATATATATATATATATATATATATATATATATATATAAAGCCAAAGAAAGAAATTGTAAAGTAAATCTCAAGAACCCTTTAATCTCAAATATCCAATTCCTTAACAAATACTAGCGAGTATGACAGAAAAATATTATAGATATATTTTCTTGATACCAAGGGACTTAAAATATAAATGTCTCATGAGTTGGCCGACTTAAATTTAAAAGTTAAATTACTCCTTAGTACCTATGTATTGTTTAAATATTGATTAAAATATTGATTACGATCGTTGTTAAAAATATAAGAGATTTTTATATGGAATTTTACCAAAAAAATTACAGAGATTATTTCTAAAATAATAACTTCTTCCTCACAGCTTGTCAAACCATTGTCCATTTTTTTTATATTAATGATTGTTATTCTTAGCCTTGAATTATTATCTATAATAATAACTACAAGACCTCATGATTAATTATAGCTTAGCAAAGATATGTATGACAAATTATTTTGTTTGATTATCTATATTTTTATATAATAATATAACTTTATAATCTTGGCTCCACTATTACAATTAAGACCGAGTTCGCTCCGATTTTGATTAAGTGCTCCGTAAAGAACTTACAAATATATTTTACATACTAAGGATAACACTTTAGAGCGTACGTTAGTTGTTACATAATAACTTATTTATTAAAAGTTTGTATTAAATTCATGATTGTAATGTACTTCATGTCAAATCTGAGGTGGATGAAATAACAGAGGAGCTTTTAAAAGTAGGAGACACAACTGTTCGTAAAGCTGGTGCTTAAAAGCTTTTGAGGCAATTGAAGAATGATTTGACTACACCCGTTGTTAAAATGTTCTTAAAAAATGGTGATAAATCATTATTAACATTATTAAAAAACTATTACTCCATATCACTTCTGAACCATGTATATATATATAAGTTGCTCTCGAGGGTTATCACAAACCATCTTGCCCACAAATTTTGATGTCTTCCAGCCTGAGGTTGATACTGTAGACCACATAAACACTCTTAGACAAATTATTCAAAAGATCAAGGAATATAAGCCACATCTATGTCTGGCGTATATAGACATAGATACTGAAATCGAGTATATTAGCAGCAGCAGTACCCCAAAATTGTTTACTACTGCCTTAAAAGATATCTTTAAAACGCTCGAATGGAACTAACGGAATATAAATAGCAATATTAAATACTTGTCACATTTCTAATTGGCCGATACAGTCATCATGGTAGAAACTTGGAAGAATTGCTGAACAACCTAGCGAACTATTCAAAACGGGTGCAACTCATGAACCTAACTCACTAAAATAAATAATATTTTTAAAACTTAGATATTTATGATCATCTTAATAAAATTATAGATCTTTTTATCTTTAATTACAAAAAAATACCGTTAGGCTTCAAAACAATGTTTAGATATTGTTATCATCATTAAAATCACAGTACTATGAGGATTTTTGGACTTTGTCCTTTATTGTAACCTCTCTGTCCTGTAGTTTAATAGTTGTAATAGTGTTTATCAATTTTATTCTATTTTGCATTCAAGGACTTACCAACCGTTATCTCTAAAAATAATAAAACTTAAATTTGTATTATATGTAACTAAGCGTACTAACAAAATAATTTGCAACTTAAGTATACATTTATTTAAATATGTAAAAGTCCTTTTTTATCAAAATCTTTATTAAGGTATATTTTATTTTACATTTAAAAAAATAATATAGTGCACAATTTACATGAGGTGACGTTTTATACGCAATCAAAAACTGATATTACTATTTTTTAAATTTTAAGTTTATTAGCATTTTATAAGCTATTTGTGAATGAATTTTATCAAAATAAATATTGGACTGTGTATCAAATACTTTTTATTTATTTTTGAATGCAAATGCACTTGGCATTTGAGGCAAAATCATAAAAGATGAACTAGAGTAGAGAAGAGTAGTAAGCATATTTATGAGAATAAACAAGAAGTTTGTTTGCTTGTTAGTTTATATTCACAAATTGAAGACCAAAATGATTATAACAGTTTTGTTATGATTTTTCAGACATTCATCGTAACCAAAAGGTAAAAGAAGAAAATAATATTCTTAAAAAAAAGAAAAAAGAGAAATGAATGAACAAAAATTTTTAACAAAATATGGAATGAAATTGAAGCTAATTTTATTATTCTTTTAATTATTATAAAAACTACGTGATATATTAATGTCAAGTATTATATTGAGAACAAACTTATTATGAGTGTTAAGTAAGTTATTATATATGTATATATTTTTTTTTAGCTTCACGCTTTATCCCGCACATGGCAGGGTAGGCAGAGGGAACTGTAGGAACCATACGAACCTAGTGTTAAGACACTCCGTTGCTTTAGTCCCTGCTTTCTCCGGAAAGCGGTTCCGCAGTTTTTCAAGGCATTGCATGCTGAGTGGCGGAATTCAACGCCGCACTTTGCCTACTTTCCAAAGCGAAAAAATGGAAATAGAAAAATCCATTTTTCCCGAGTGGGAATCGAACCCACAAACCGTCGCGTTTACAGGCAGACGCTACGCCTCTGCGCCACGACGGTCCTATATGTATATGTTTGTTTTATTTACTTTTGCCCTTGAGTTAAAGTTCTACCACCTTTTATAAGTAAAATATGGGTATAAAATATGTTACCTTTTTAATTTTTTTAGCATCAATTGATATTACCAAAACCAATATATGTTTATATCTACATTTACGTACAAATTCATAGACAAAATCATAGTAGTGACGTGCAAAAATATGAATTTGTGATAACACGAGCACGATATGCGTTATCAGTACTAAACAACTTCACAATCATTTTGTATATTTAGGTCGAAAAAAGTTACTCTAGTTTTTATCTACAAGTATAAGTCAGTGTGGAGTAATTTACACCTGTTATTTAAAATATTTTTTACCTTCCCTTCACGGCTTAGTGTGTTGTGACATAGAACATAATATCATGATGTTTTTCTTTTTCTCAATTCATTGCAAGTTGAATCATCAAAAGTTTATGTTCATTTTGTCTTACCAAAGAGAAGAAATAAAAATTGAAGGAATACATTTGTATTCCCCTAAGTGAAAATTAAACCTGCAACCGTTACTCTACACCAGCGGTGTTGCCACTGCCGCAGCTATCTCATCTGCGTCGACCTGCAATTTTTTTGTATATTTTTTACAGTTTAGATCAATTTTTATTGAAAATTGAGGATTATGTGAAATAAACTCGATCAAATATTTCGGTAGCCGACTTTTATCATAAATTCAAAACGTTCAATAAATTCAAATTGTTTATTACTAAACTAACTAAAAGACTAAAAAGTACCTTATGTTGTACTTTTGAATAAATTCAAATTCATCTATGTCGATATCTTTCTCAATAGATTTCAGAATAATCATATACATGTACCAATAAGCAGATCAGTATTTATACATAATCTATTTTATTCAATTATTATGATTATATATATGTGTACTTTATATTTATTTCCTTATCAGGACACGATTGCTCAGTACATATTTTGTGTACGACAGATAGGTCTATGTGGGGGCAGTCAGCTTACAAACAGTGTCGTAGTTAAGCACGTATTGTGATTAATTTTTTTTTTTTAAATTATAAAAATGATATACAACATATTAATGTTCGTGGCTGTGATTATTATAACTTATCTTTTTAAAAAAATAAATAGCAGTGAACCCAATAAATTTAAATATTATTCTAGATTTTTTATTTATTACGTCTATGGATCATTTCTAGCGTGTATTCTATGGCCATTCTTCTTACTTAGACCAAAAAGTGTTGACAACGCTAAGTGAGTTAATTTTTTTTACCTTATGTTTGTATACTTATAATATATATTTTTTATTTTAAGATTCACAAAACTATAGTTTTGCTATAAATTCACGTATCTTTTATGTTTATGAAATATGCTTAAATTCACATAGCAAATGAATGAAATCCCTTACTAACAGTAAAATATTTTGTTAAGAAATAATAAATATTATCACAAAGATTAATTTATTAATAAATATTATCACAAAGATAAACTTAGCTGCTAGATTGCTACTTAGATTGCTTAGCTTCACCTATCGTTTGTGAATCTAACGATATTATAATTAACTATAAAATAGTTGATAAATTATGATAACATATAATTATTTGTTTAACCTCATTTTAAATCGTTTTATAAATTTAATAACCAAGCTAAACTTTAAGTAAACACTAAACACTAACAACTTATTTATAACATGTCATAATATCCCTATCGTTATATTATTAATTGTCATTGTTATGAAACCATAACATCGGCTTTAGTATATCACTTTTTTTATTTTCATTTGTATGTATGGTGATACCTTGTACAAATAAAGAAACAAAAAATATATTATTATTTCACTGTTTTGCGATTTGGCTCATATATAAATTTGCTCCTAAATAATTATATACCTACAAACGTAAATGCAACGCGCATTAAAACAATTAAATGAAGTGATAGACCTAGGGCGTAGATAAAAATCTAGGAAGTATGATCGGTAGAGATAGAATATACGAATAAAACGTGGATAGGCCTACTGCTGCTGTTAACAGATGTAATAGTGCTTTAGCTTCATTGAGCACTGACCTGAGCAGAGGCGTAGCGTCTATCTGTAAACGCGACGGTTTGTGGGTTCGATTCCCGTTCGGGGAAGATGGAATTTTCTATTTCCATTTTTTTCGCACACGCAACTAGGCAAAGCGCGGCGTTGAGTTCCGCCACTCAACACGCAATGCCTCGAAAAAAGCGGAAAGCGGGGACGGAGAAAGCTGGGACAAAGTAACGTAGTGTCTCAACACTAGGTTCATATGGTTCCAGCAGTTCCCTCTGCACACCCTGCCATGAGCGCGTTTAAGCGTGAAGACATAAAAAAATGAGTACTCCAGAAGTTGCATATGAAAATATTAATGATAGTGGACGAGGCAAACGATTTATGCAGAAACCGTAGGATATATTCATGTTTATGTACTTGGGAATTAGCTTGGGGTTAGCTTTCAATTTTATTTTTTATAAGGATTCTATATCTAGGACCTTAAAAGGAAAGTTATCCGTCTTTCTGTCGCTGTTGTCTGTTTCTGTCATTGTGACTATCGGTCTATATATGATCAAATCGGTCGGTCGGTCCATCGGTCTACAAATACTCAAATCTGCATTCTTTTAGACCATAAAAATATTTAATTTGTAAGGGAAAGGTACGATTTTTTTGAAGGTTTTGTATCTCTAAATAAAAGCTAGTGCAAGGACTAAACCATCGACGACCTCTTAAAGCACAGAAATAGTCAACAACGCAATCAATAGGTCAATATAATCAAAAGATACGAGTATTCATTCATTTTTCGTATTTTAATCAATTTCATTTTTGTATTTCGTATAAAAATCGTTGCGTAATCAAAACCTTCGTACTTGCCGTTGGACAACCAAAGAGGAAACTTCGAAAATTGGAAATTTAAAGATATCTCACAGAAAAGCTTTAACTATATTTGTACTTAATTTCATGGAAACTATATATTTAAGCTTAAACATTTCTTTGAATTTTGTAACCAATTCAAATCAAGTTATTTCAAAAAGTTGTAACATGTTAGTAGGTCCTTATTATCGAATTAGTTAACTCGAATTACTTCCAAAACACAAGAAATATATTCAACGTAAGGACCGTCTAAGGCAGTGTAAGCCTCCTCCAATATATTTCACTGTTCTCTATCTCTTGCTGACCTGGCCAACATATTTCGCCCCACTCCATAATTTTAGCGGTCGAGGTTTACGTTAGCTACTATTTGTAAACATTTATTATCTTTAGCTCGTTGTATAAAGCCTGTCCATTTCCATGTTTGCTTAAGTATATGTTTAATTACAATTTTTTCCCAAGCCTTTCTTATAGTTAATATTCATGTACTTTCTTTGCTCTTTGAAAAGATCTGATATTTTTAATACTTTTCTTAGTCAATGACCAGGTTTAGGCTTGACTATAGGTCAAGCGTGGAATCAAGCAAATGTTCATTGCTTTAGTTTTTAGTTTTTTAAAGAGCTTTTAAATATTTCCTTCATGAACCAGTAATAACTCCACATTAATAATATTCTAAGATCTATTTCCTTGTCCATGCATGACCTAAATGATACGAGGTGACCTACATATATAATTTTCTACATACTCCAAGGGTGTTAATTGGATATTACTACCGGTATCTTATATGTATTTGTCATGACCTTTGTCTACTCTTAATATATCTATAGTCTTATTGCTCTGCTTTCGTTATTTAGATATTCCAGCATATATATCAAGTTTTTTTAGATAGCAAAGGCTCGGGATTTTTAGATAGCAAGACTATTTCATCTGCAAATTCTAAGTGACAGATATATTCTCCATTTTATCTTCCTAAAGACTGATTTTTCCTAATACTGCGATAAATTGTTTTAGTAAAAGTGGGTCACCTTGTTTAACTTTCTGTTACTTCGAAAAAGAAGCTTTATTTGTCTCTAAACGTACTCTATGCTATGCTATTTATTTTTTAAACTTCACGCTTTGTCCCGCACTAGGTAGACAGAAGGAACTGCAGGAACCATAGGAATCTAATGTTAAGATAATCCGTTGCTTGGTCCGTGCTTTCCGCCTTTTCGTCGTGACGAAGAGGCATACCGTCTGCCTGTAAACGCTTTATATGTAGACGGTTTCCGCTTGATTTCCACTCGGGAAAGATGGATTTATCTATTTACATTTTTTTCGCTCTGGCAACTAGGCAAAGCGCGACGTTGAGTTCCGCCACTCAACACGCTATTCTTGTAGATGTTCTATGTAGTCATTACTCACATACTGTTCAGTCAAGGTGTTTTTAACTTCCAGTCTTTTCTAAATATTTTCCAAGTATGTTTGTTTCTTGTATTTTGTATTTGTTTTTTTTTTTATATTTCTTTATAATTTAGTTATTTTCAGTTATCTTTTTTATTCTTATCTTCGGTTGATACATCGATGATTGATGATTTTTTTGGATTTTTCTTTTGGATTTTTTAGATTGTTTGGAACTCTGCCGTAAAATAGTTTCCATCTTATTGTAGAGTGTTTCAACAAGTCTTCTTTATAGGATAAAGCCGTCTCCTCTTTATTAAGTATAAGGAACCAATAATCTACATAGATAACAATCATCTATGTAGATTATTGGTTCGTTAAAAGCATAATACAACATAATACAAATAGTGCGTCGGTACCTGGATGTTGCTTTTCTTAGGCATTGGTTGACTCAGCATAGGGTCGAGAATTGCAAATAAGCACATTGTTTTTTATTTATTTATTTTCTTTTTTTATCTTTTTTATTTTTGTAATGTTATTATTGTTTTTACTATTTTAAAATTGTTTTGCTATTTATGAGTGTAATTTATATGGATCGAATGGTCTGAAATAAAGAATTATTATTAATATTATTATAATGACCTCTAGATTTGATATAGAGCAGTTCTCTACCTTCTTTGAACTTTTACCATTATAAAATATTCTAAATACACAAAAAAATAAGTTCGTAAAATAAATGCTTACATCCGTCTACAAAGCCTAAAATTATGATATTAATACAGAAACTTCAGAACGCGAATCTGACCTGACAAAATTTTTCGTGAAGTAAAATATCTATGTTTTCCCAAACTACAAACATACCGTTTAGTTAGAGTATATAACTTATATACAAATTTCTAATTCCATAAAGAGTAGCACCAGCAACTTAATATATTTTTTTTATTTTACCACAGGATTGGAGCATATCTTTTAAGATATATTACTAAAGTTCTGGGAATACAATGGCATTTGCGCAATGAGGAAAGATTTTCGAAAGAAGAAGGAGCTGTTATTGTTTCAAATCATCAGTCATCTCTTGATATTTTAGGTATGGTAATTGTGAGTAGGCTTATTAAAGGCTTGTCATCATAAAAAAATATTCATAAACGTACTAAGCCCAATTTTAGCGTTTTAAAATAGGCTTAGATTTTATTACATCGTTAATTTTTTAGATAAGACACAAATTTAAGTAATAAAATAAAAAAAAAATAGTAAGACTTTATGTTTCAAAAAAAAGCATAAGGACAAAGTCTTAGATCAAGAGCAGCCTCGGCCTTAACTATTGACGTAAATAATCCTTAAATTATTATTTTAGGTATGTTTAATATCTGGGATAAGGTGGGTAAATTAGCGCCTGTGGCAAAGAAAGAATTATTTTACGTGTGGCCATTTGGATTAGCAGCATATCTAGGTGGAGTGGTATTTATAAACCGGAATAATAGAAAAAGTGCATACCAGCAACTTCAAATGACTACAGAAGTTATGGTGAAAAATAAGGTATAATTTTTATCCTTATGACTTTTCATATGTACTAAAAAAAAGTTTGAAGGCCGCCGTAGAGCAAACGCTTAGCATCTACCTGAAAACGTGACGGTTTGTAGGTCCAATTCGCACTCGGATAGGATGAATTATTTCATATCCTTCGCTCTTGCAACTAGGTAAGCGTGGCATTGATTTCCGCCACTCAATACGTAATGCAGGAAACAGAGTGTCTTAACACTAGGTTCCCGTAATTGCTGCGGTTCCCTTTACCTACCCTGCTATGAGCGGGATAAAGTATGAAGCTAAAACAATTTTAATTTAAATAAATTTAACAACGATATATATATATATATATATATATATATATATATATATATATATATATATATATATATATATATATATATATATATATATATATATATATATATATATATATATATATATATATATATATATATATATATATATATATATATATATATATATATATATATATATTTATATATATATTTATATATATATATATATATTTATGTCTACATAAAATATATATAAAATATAAATATATTTTACCTAGATTTATAATAATAAATTATTTCCTATATTTCCACAGACCAAAATATGGCTATTTCCTGAAGGGACGAGGAACAAAGAGGGCAGTAAACTGTTGCCGTTTAAGAAAGGTGCTTTTGCGATTGCTATAGCTTCCCAAAAGCCTATCATTCCCGTAGTGTTCTCTCCATACTACTTCATTAACGAGAAGAAATATATCTTTAATAAAGGTAATTATATATACACATTATTTTACTACACATATTTTATAGACACAAAAGGAAAATACGCTCTGTAACATACTGGCGCTCACCCGCCCACACCTTAATATGAACATAAATGAAGAACTTAAAGTAAAGCAAAGCGTAGTAAAATAAGCATATATAATCATGTTTAAAATGCTATGAAGAGTAATATCATTATTCTATAAAGCAATATATATTCTACAAAATAAATAACAAATAATGTAAATCTGTAATACATATACATTATAATATAGTACTATTTACTCTTCTATATTTATTTTAGTAGCAAAAGACACAATGAGGACCGTCGTGGCGCAGAGGCGCAACGTCTGCCTGTAACGCGGCTAACGCGACGGTTTCTGGGTTCGATCCCCAGTCGGGGAAGATGGATTTTTCTATTTCCATTTTCTTCGCTCTGGCAACTAAGGCAAAGCGCGGCGTTGAGTTCCGCCACTCAACACGCAATGCCTCGAAAACGGCGGAAAGTGGGGACGGAGTAAGCAGGGACTAAGTAACGGAGTGTCTTAACACTAGGTTCATATGGTTCCTGCAGTTCCCTCTGCCTACCCTACCATGTGCGAGATAAAGCGTGAAGCTAAAAAAAAAAAAAAAAAAAAACACAATTACCTAATTTAACGTAGAAAAGCATTTTTCGTTAAGTGTAAAGTTACGTGGCAAATAGAAAGGTCTTAACATTTCAGGTAACATTTCCCCAGTAAAGTCTCTTAAATAATAAATACTCTGGAGAGGGATGTAATAGTAAGAATATTTTAATTATTCTTTTTAACGTAATTGAAAGATTATTTGTAAGAGAAAGAGTAATCTTACTCTTTTAAAAAAATAGAATAAAACGTCTTTCTTCGTTCTCTTAATATCTTCAAATTAGAGAACAAACGATTGCAGTTTTATTAATTTATTTTATAAATTAAAATTACAAATGGAATGTTAAAAAGGAAGTGTTATGACGTAAATAATTTTTTACATAATATCACTTACATAAATATTTATATCTTACTTGTGTACATACCAAAAAAAACATCACCAAGCTCGTACTGTCCATAATCCACCGAATGCTAAATATTTCTTATAGCTAGCAGCTATATATGTATGCAAATGGTACTATGTTTAAGAATAAACTTTCAGTCATTGTGTAGGCATTTTTAATATCTTAACATGGCCAGCTTAAAAACTTGATCCACTATTTTTTTCTATAACAAAGACCCACCCTTCAAGTGAAATCACGAAATATACGTGACAAAGTCATGAGTTTATTATGCTACTATGTTGCCAATGTTGTACATATTGAATGTATGCTGAATTTTCTTTCGAAAACCGAAGTTTCAAACGCCTTGCAGTCCGTAGTCACAGGTAGACGTAAGCCAATAAACCATGTTACATTAGTGTAAAAATATATAATGTTTTACACTAAGAGTGAATACGTTATATATATATATATATATATATATATATATATATATATATATATATATTCAATAAACAAAATAATTTAAAAATATTTACTATATATATATATATATATATATATATATACATAGACAAAACACATCATAATTATGTGTATATAACTTACCGGTTCTTTCCCGAGTTGGTAAAATGTTATCACGTACAATGTGACTCCGTTCACGGTTCAGTAATTATGGGCATTATATGATAATTAACAATAAAACCAACATAATAAAAAATATAAAATAAGAAAAAAAAATATAGTTATGTGTATTTTTGAGTTATTACACACTAGATTGTATAATTATAAAAATAATAATATCTAATGAGTATTATTACTCAAAATATGTAAGGTCAAATACTTATTGTAATTTATAGGCTTTATTTTTAAATAAATAATATTTAAATTTTAAATTAATTATCCGGATACAGCAGAGCATTAACATATCATGACCGACCTTGATATATCCACACTATACTGCGGGCTTCGGTCCTTTTTGGTTCAATGAAAGTCTTCAAATATCGTTGCTAACACTGGGGACGATTCGTGCTAAAGTATTATAAAGGGCTGTTACACTTTATTAATAATTATTATTTTAAGCTTTTATTTGTTGCTTATTTAATTTTTTAAATAAGTTGTAATACAATATACATTTCAATATATTGACACAGTATATACTATATATTAGAGTTAAATCACAATATAATTTAGAATGCAAAATCAATTATAGTTATAAAACGCTGTACCTAATACAAGCTTTAGCTTTGTTTACTAATTTTAATTGCTAAATTTGATTTTTTACTCAAGTACACTTGTTAATATTAATCTTACGTTCTTAAAACTCATATAATACACATTTACATAGTATAATGTAAATTCAATGTTATATTCATTTACTTTATATTATTTTAACTTTAATGTTGTAATCTTTGTAATCTTTAAAAAAATATAATAAATATAATTAATTTTATATGCAGCCATGCATGAAGACCTCTTTTAGACCATTCCACTTATCGCTGTCTCTAGCAGTTGCCTTCCAGTTAATAGTTATATTAAAAGTCCGCAATTCTTTAATGGGGCTTTTGCAAGATTCATACCACAAGAAAATAATTATGAAAAGACGTATATGCGTTAGAGGTATTATTAATGATTTTGTAAATGACAACACACCTTGGAAATGAAATGCTCAATCCAGTCTATATCAACCGTTTCATTATAAAAAATTAATTAGTGTAAAATTATACGACTATTAATAAAAAATAAGCCGCTGAGTTTCGTACACTGCTTTTATAACTATAGAAACTAGAAACCGTGGTGATGATTTTGACATTCAAAAATTAATATTTTATAATATTTATTCTTATTTTTTAAAATTATTTGAATATGTTGCCTTGCAGTAATACTATAGACCTGGACAGTTAGATATTTTGCCATTTCAGTCTTTTTATTTCTTTCGTAACCTCAAGCTTATTTATTACTTCTACTTTGCTTTATGCGATATTTTGAGTACAAAACATTGTATTTGTATTTTTTTTTAACTTTACAATATTATATTTTTTTTGTAGAAAAATGTTGGAGTTTCGATATATATATTTATATACTATGATATTTTATCTGTATCTTATAATTCTTTTTCATAATTTTTAGGTATTGAGCTGTTTAAATCTTTTTTTACGTTACCACTCATATGTTTTTCTATGGTTTTAAATCGGTGGAGCATGCAATCTCTTTTTATGTTTTTACTAACGAATTTGTACAAAACTATTAGTTCGACTTTAGTTCATTATTTTAACAAAACCTTATAAACTAACAATTTTGTTTGTACGAAAAATAATGTGGCAAAACAAATAATAATCATCAATAATTTGCCACCTTATGCTGAAGCCTAATCAGCTTACTGGTTAATCCCTCAATGTATTACGACTAACAGCGATTATATTTAATGTCATACATATCCTATCTGTGTCTTTACGTTATTTCGAAGGACCTTACCTTGAATACAATATTTTTATATAATTATTTTTACTTGATTATTGACAGGTCTAGAGAGCTAAATGCCTTACAATTTATAATCATTTACATCGTTTATTTAAGTGATAATATTTTCTGTTATTTGTTTTTTCGTAATTTCATTGCTTTAAGTGGAGACGAAGTCCCTTTAAATGTAGCGGACCCCGTTTATATAGCTAAAAAGACCCTTAATAAATTCACTCCTATTTCACACTTTAAGTTTAAAGCTCACCGCTTTTTAAACTTAAAGTGTGAATTAATGTTTTATTACAAATTTACATTTTTTTTTTAAATGTAATTACACTACAAACTCTTGGTTCCTACCCTTTTTAACTTATACTATATGTTCTTATCATAAATATGAATTATATTAATATTAATACATAACATATAGAATAAATATTAATCATAATGAACTCTTATCTTATCTTTACATATATTTTTATATTAATTGTTACTTAACTGCAAATTAATGTTAACTTATTGGTCTTACTGAAACTTAAAAAATGTATACAATTAATGGCGAAAATAACTTTACGCTAATATCTTGCTTATACCTTGGTTACAAGTAAAAACAAATAACTAAAGGAAATTACTTAATTCTATTAACATCATAAATTCATCAACACAACTTACGGCAGCAATAGACTGTTCAAAACAAAATGGATTAATCTAAATAACAATAGAGCGTATTGACACTAAGTTTCCCTGTGAAAAACAATCTATTTTACTTTATGCTGGATATAGTGTGAAGCTTTTTATTTTTTTATTCTTACAGGTCATGTGATCATCCAGAGCCTAGAACCAGTGTCAACAAAGGGAATGTCTATGGAGGATTTACCCCAGCTTGTTGATCGCATAAAAAACGAAATGGAAAAAACATACAAAGAGCTAACGAAAGAAGTTTTTAATAGTTTGCCGGCTGATTCTCCAAACTATTTGGCCGATATGAATAGTAGTCAATAAATCAACGTACAATACAATACTACTGAAGTTTAGTCGTAACATTTGAGAAATTCACAAGTTACTATTTTCTTTTCGAAATCGCAACAAGTGTTGGTATTTCGATAATGGGACTGAACAAGTTCTATAATACAATACTTTCAGTATTTAAAAATAATTTCACAGTTTGCGTATCTACACTAATACAATTCATAAAACAATTCAGCCAGCCAAAACTTGTTTTTCCATTTTTCTTGTGGAAATTTTGTACAAAATTAGAGTAAAATACTCATTATAACAGTTAGTAAGACATCGTCCTTTGGACTATTAAAATCTTTAGTCTAATATTCAATAGTAGGAATATATTTACTGTTTACATCTATCAGTTCCGTATTGGTAAAAGGTGACAACGTGTTTTCAAAATTATGTGTTGTAAGCTCCTTGGTAACTTGTATAACTGTAGGTGGATTTCATTGAAAATTCCAAACGAATTAAGCACAAACTTTTGTATCTTTTAATTTTATTGTCTTGGAAGTTTTGTTTTTTATACTCTAATGGATTATTTACCTTAATATTTTATATTCAAGTAGCTCGACACCTCCATGCCTTGAGAAAAATAGTTTTGACAGACGAACAGACTTTTCGTTTTTTGTTTTTACGGGACGGAGTCCTAAATATTATTAACTTCATGTTATTTGAAGAAAATATACAATTAGTTACAATGAAAGTAATACTACGGACAAGCAAACAAAGTGGCGTGACTAAAGTTAAGGTCATATTGCGATTTTTTATGGATAAATAAAGAGTATAAATTTATATAAATAATATAATAAAGTACTCAATAATTAAATACATTTTATATGATGATATATACATATACATTATACCTTTTAAGTTGTAAATACTTTATGGCTTATAAATCTTTAAGCCAGCTTTTTATTAACATTTTGTTAAGAAAAAAAAGAAAATGTTTTTTGTAACAAAATACTCAAATTTCATTATAATAATATACCTACCTCATTTTATATTTAAATATATTTATAAGAGTTGTTTCATATCTTTTGTTTTCTTATACGCATACTGCTGCCCACATTTGATTAAGTAGATATTTGATGTCTGGATTTATCACATTAATTGCTACATACATCAGAACGACTACAAAACCCGTTTACTTAGACTAAAGATTTTTCATCTCGACTAGAATGATTTTACCACATCAATCACGATTGCGATAGGCTTGAAAAGTTTTCTTAAAAAAGGTTATTGGAACTCACGTCTTTTTTGTTATCTTCATTCTGATGCCGATATAGATTGGACCATTTTACTCACTCTCTCTCTCTCTTTTCTTCCTTCTTTTAGAACTTGCTTGCCAAGTAATGAAACCGTAAAATGGCGATAGGAAATACAATATTTACATAACAACGGACTACTGCAAAGTGTTCAAAACGTCGTCATACGCGAACAATCCGACTAAATCGTTTTATTTAAAATTTATAAATTAAATTAAACATTTTATAATTTTCACATGCATATTCTTATTGTTTTGCCCCGTATTGATTGATTTTTTATGTTAACTTCATTACCATTAGTTTTACAAGAAATTATGTAGGTATATAACATTTATTGAAATTTTAAAATATTTTTACATACATAACGTTTACTACAATAAATAAAGAGAGAAAAGAATTTAATAAGACATGTTTTAAAGGTAACAAGTAGTTTGTTCAAAATCAGATTAGCTTTTTTTCTCATATTCGTAATACGATTTATAATTATAAATGGTAAGTCATAACAATAAAGTGATAACCCAATATTTTCTAGAACCCAAAACCCAATATTATTTAGAGATGATAGTGTATAGGAAAGTTGTTTTTACTATAAAAAGTATTGAATATCTAACGCCGCCATCTAACGCCGTAAACGCACTGGTAATGTAAGACGTATTGCATCGTACACGATATAACTAAACTATAACGCTAAGTTCGCTAAAGCTAAATATTTCCGCGACTGCGATATTGAGTCGTATAACCTGCAATTATCAGGTAGCCATAGCTCGTCGCACTCCGGTAATCGCAAAAAACATCACGTATCGTAAGTCCGATCTAACAACGTATATACAGTTGATGCTTACGGGTACATAAAGAAAGTATATGACGGCGTTGTTGCTCATTAAAGTGCAAAATAAAAATCCACGATAGCATATGTCCATCTTTTGAGAATAATCCTTAGTAATCATTTTTATATTTTACTAATTAAAAATAAATAACTATTACAAACAGCACAGCATTATGTTTTTTTCCAATAAAATACGTTACATCCGTTGTGCACATTACATAGATTAAAATTGCATTATGTACATAGATCATATTTGATCAAAAAACTGAACTTGTCCTAGAGTTATGAAATTTGGCAATAATCTAGTCCTTACGACACAAATAAGAGAAAATTCCGAAAATCGTAATATACTGTAGTCCACTTAAATTATACTGTAGTTCACTTCATACGAAAGAGTGCATGTGCCCGCAGCTTTATATTTGAAGACTATTATGATATCTCATTGTATTTCAATGACCTAGACTTATGATAATATATTGTCTATACATAAGTAACATTTTCTTCAGCGAAATATTTACAAACCAGGACATAAGTACAGAACCCTCGGTGCGCGAGTACTGATTGCATTTGTTTGCTATTTTATTTAACAAAAAAAAATATTTTAAGAGGCATCATAGTTATGGGAGCAGAATGCTCATAGCCTCATGTGGCATTTGACAATGGTAGTCGATAAATTGTAACGACAAAATTGCGCGAACCGATAGTTTCTATTAGCAATAGCTAATATTACCTATTTAACACCTATAAGCCATAGATATCTTTTAGTTTTAGGAATTAGTTATTCAAATTTACATTCAATGTATAGTCCATCTATTTAGCATAAAAGTATAATTCGATTCTAAGAATTACAATGTACAAGACTATTTTATTATATCTATAGGAAATACTGTCCAGATACAAAAAAAATAAACATAATTTTTAAAATAATATGCGTTTCATTTGTGTATATAGAAAAAATAAAGCGAGGTATGAATATATTATTTAAATTCCCGGAAACCTTAACAAAAGAAAATAAAGGAAAACCAGCTATGAGCTATAATATTACAACATACTACGTAATATTTGTGGCGTCGTCGTGGCAGAGGCGCAGCGTCTGCTTGTAAATACGACGGTTTGAGACTTCAATTCCCACTTGGGAAAGATAGAAAATTGTACAGCACATGAAATAAAGCTAATGTAAAAAGTTAATATGCATTCCATAAATAGAAATTAGAATTTTTCTTTTATTTGGTAATAGCTTAAAGCCTAAAGCAACAATAACAATAATTTTCAATTTACATCCTGATATTCAATGTTATGGTTACCGTAAGGATGTTAAAAACAAAATTTATTATTCACAAGTGAAGGAAAACAATTTTTTTAAGTGAAACATAATTTTAACGAATGTTATATATTTTGTAAAAATAATTATACCTTTAATTTTTTTAATATGACCATAATAAAAAGAAAACCAGAGTAAACTTTTTTAGTGTAATATAAATATTATTTTAAGCATTAGTTTTCATCAAAAGTAAGTTACACTGAGTGCGTACATTAAAGGTAAAGAAAAGTTAAAGGTAAAGCTGGAATAATTTAGAATACGGTGACAAGTGGCCAAACCAAAGTAGTATTAATCTAGAAGTGTTTACCTGCAGAAATATTGCAGTACAGAAATATTTTTCATGCAAATATTTTATACATTCGTTTTTTCTGAAGTTAATACGTACATATAATGTTTTTTTAATATAGACGAAAGATTATATCAATTTTATTTTTTCACGTACATATTCAAAGTAGTATCTTATTATCATACAAAAAAGGCCAAACAAACTGTTTGTTAACCAACGTAATGTAACGTGATGTATATAACCACGCTATAAAATATAATGTTAATAAAACCATATACACGTATATTAAAATTAATTACTGCATTCTTCTTCATATCAGTATTCCTTTTGTGATTTCAAATTTAAGTGCGTTTATTTTCACGTTACTTAAACAAAAAAGTTTATATGCTTGTCTGTCGTTCTGTTTATCAACGGAAGAGCAGATGCTTTGACTTTTACGATACTTACACCGGAAGATGGAGAAAATTAAAAAGTAAAAAAAAATACCGCGACATCTGGATGTAAACGGAAAATATGTATCCAACGCATGCATACATTTCACAAATTAAAAAATGTATATGTACGATAAGTACACATTATATGAGAATAAATCGATCAAGCGGACAAAGCAATGAACTTTAATATCGCCAGTCTCTTTGGCTTATTTTTTTTCACGCATGTCACTGAAAATATTTTAAAACCTAACTTTATTTGTATAGAAAAATCCATTTTAAATAACAAATCAATTTTAATTTATTTTATTAAATTAACCTATTAGTTAATTATTTTTTAGATTTCCGTATGAAAAATTAAAACATGGAGCTCATGTGTCTGATTATTATATTCACAAAAATTTTAACGAAACAATTGCAAAGATGCCATATTACATAAAATTGCCTATTGTAAAATCTCAAATATTTTTTTATGGCTCTACAATAAATTCAAATAATAAAACAGTAAAAAAGAAGACTATAAAAATTACCATTATTTTTATATATAGACTACAAAAAATACCATATTAACTAAAAAAGACTGCTGTTATATATAAAAAAAACTACATTTTTGATATTTCACAAAAATTTACTGATGAAAATAAAAACAAATGTATCATCTTTACTATTATATAAATTGATGATTTACTATGTTTCTATTAGTAATATTTGCTTAAATTATTTTACTTAAATCTAAGATTTACATAATCTGTTGTCGATTCTGTGAAGTTTTTATTCTTCTTCTTTTATCTATAGTCATTGGCTTGATGCGGTAAAGTATAAACAATTTATACGCAAAACGGTGTAACTGTGTGCGGTCGGTCTTTGCGAATTAATTCATAATATTATTTTTGTTATAACATAGTGATCAGTTAAAGTGTTTATTATGTTTTAAAAAATATTCGTTTACGGAAATTTACATAACTTTATACAATGCTAACTTGTGAAAAATAATTTTATTTTTATTGATTTGATTAAAATGAAATTATATTTAAATAAGCGTTGATAAAAAAAGACTGCGTACCTGTGGGCACAAATTAATATTGGCAATTGCCAATATAAATTGAAAGAAATTCAGATACAAAACTACAAAGGACGTTGAGTCACTCATCTTGATTAATTTACTAAGAACATATCGTAGTGGGTGTCAAAATAACAAAAATTCTTGAGTTTAAAAATGTGGGACAAAATAATATATATGTTTATTATCATGTTAACAACATATATATTAAAACAATTATTCTCTGAAACTCCAAATTATATAAAATTTCAATCTAAATTTCTCGTATTTTACATTTGGACGTCTATTGCAGCAGTATTTTTAATACCCTTTTTTGTTTTCAACCCAAAAAATGTGAAAAATTCTTTGTAAGTATAAATTTAAAAAAATACTTTACATTAAAAATATTACAAAACATACAAATATAACTATATGTAATTTAAATGTGCTATCTCTACTATGATGATGAGCATTTAACTTTATATAACAACACTTAAAACACTGTAAATGTTACAGAGAGGTGTTGTTACATATAGAATAGAAAATATATACAAGAACAAATTTTAAAAACAATAAATTACCTAATAATTTAATTAATTACATCAATATTAAATAAAATCTCAATGCATATCTATTAAAATAGTAAAACAAAGAAATGTAGAGAGCTTCTTTTAATTTTGGCAAGCTAAAAATTTTACACACAGAATATTTTTCACAAATTTAATCTTTTGTTATTTGAATTTTGCAGGCTTGGAGCTCAACTTGTTAAACACATAACAAAATTCATTGAGGTAAAATGGCATTTAAGAAATGGAAAAATTCTCAGAGAAGATAGAGGGGCCGTAATTGTGTCAAACCATCAATCCTCTCTTGATATATTAGGTATGAATATATGTTTATTAATGAAGCTAATTATGTATATTATATTTTTTTCCTTATTTTTGATATCTTTTTACAATACAAATAAAAAAAATACCAGGTATCATTTACATATAATGTTTTTTCATTTTCTTATTTCTTATATAATAATAATTTTTTTATTTTTTCATATAAGATTAATTAATTAATCTTATATGCAAAAATGTCTTATTAATTACTCTCAGGTATCGCTTAATATTTTTTTTTGAGTTCAAATTATAGTTTTTATCGTTTCTCATAGTATATGCTATATACAAAGCATGCACTAGAATTTCTATTCACTCTGGCAGCTTTAGGAATTGCTTAAGTTTTTCAATAATCAGACAACTGCTTAATTAAACATTAACTTTAAAAAATTATAAATTCCAATATTTTTACATAAAAACTAAGATTTACAATACTATTATGTTCCGCCTCACTAAAGACCTTGAAGTTTATACATAACACAAGGTATAA